>JAKSZT010054489.1:2154226-2480312 GCA_026826555.1 Tolypeutes matacus
TTATCTACAGTGATAAAGAAGTTAAATATATTTGTCTTATAAAAAAACATTAGAATAATTTGATTCCCATATAGTTAATAGAAACATTAAAAATATAACAGTAATTAAATACATGTATAGAATTAATTAATGAAAAGGAAGACAATATTTTGATCAAAGTTTTAAACTTTATTGAAAAACCTAAAAAAAGTAATATGAATAGAATGATGTACTATATTCAAGGAAATAAAGAACAAAAATTAAGGTAATATCAAAATTTTAATGTGACATTTCATGGAACTTGACAAGGTGATTAGAAATTTCAGTGAAGGAAATAAAGAACTATTAAAATTTAAGACACTCCTATAGAACAACAAGAAGGGGCTGCCAGATACAAACATATTTATGGGTGTGAGTGTGGACATAGGAATGAATAAACAGATCTTTGGCATAATCATAGGAAAAGCACAGAAACAGGGTCATTTCAATAATGACCAAGACCTAGGTTGTCAAGTTCTAAGTGTTTTTACCCACCGCCTCAAAATCCACTGTTCAAGCTTTCTAAAATTAGTGACAAATTTATATAGTTTATAAGGCTTTGTTTGGGGGTTGTTTCCAAATTTCCAGTCCATCCAGCTTGTTTTGGTTATTACCTTTTGCCAAAATAAAATTGGAGAAATATAATTTAATCAAAATAAATAATCTACAACTGAGGATATAATTTATAATTTACTTCAGTCCACTTTGTCAAGAATGGTAGTCCTGGACCATTACACAAATGACATAAACTTCTGGTGAGCAATTTTATCCTTCAGTCTGTGGAATAATATGAATTAAAGTCTCTGTAGAGTTTTTGTATGTGATCATCACAACAGCATTGCGAGTAACCTCAGTCAGTACAATTAAAGAAAATCACATAATCTCCACATTAATTTTAAGACTTTCATTTTTTGTTTTTACTTTCCATAAATTTGATAGATCAAAAGCCAATAGCTATTTTTTTTAAGAAAATACTATTAATGGAATTCTGATCTCTTAAGGTTGAATGAGTAAAATATATCCTCAGTGGGTTAAAGTAGTAAACAGTGATAATTCAAACAAATATGTCATTTAAAATATACAATTGGTTGGAACAACAAAACAGACCTAATATCATGGTAGATCTCTATGAAAGACAAACCCTCCTTGGGAGAACACTGCCATTCCAGGCAGCTACTGGATTTGCCATAATGTGAGTCACACTGTAACAGAACAGTTATAATTGTATTTATCAAATTCCAAATATTTGAAAACATGGCTTTTCATTGAAGTACAGAACATTATCAGTATAAACTAGAAAATGAAATAATAAGGGGTTAAGTGAATTTTACTGTGTCCGGAACCTTTCAACATAAATTGGTTTTCTCCATGCTTTACAAAACTTTAAAATATAGCAGCAATTAAATCATATACATAAAATCAATCTAATAGGTAGAGAGGAAGAAAAATATTTTGATCAAACTTAAAGCTTATTGAAAAATGTCAAAACATTTAAAACTTTATTGAAAAACAATGCAATATATGTTTTCATTTCAAATGATTATATGGTCTTATATTTCCCTTGTTCATTTTCAAATAAATATTCATTTTTACCTATATCTTTGGGCACTGTTTCTCCCTTTTATAAACTGGTTTCTGGCCTCCTATTGGGTCAAAGGGATTTCATTTTTATTGTAACATTCTTAGAATACTGCTGTGTTTCAATCATCAAATTGCTTGCTCAAATTGTACAAAGATGTGTGTATGTGGACATTAAGTTTTAATACTATATGTATACCTATAATTTACATAAAGATTTAATATTTGATTTTTCCAGGCAACTGTAGTGAATACTGTGGAACACTGCTCTGATCCCACTTCCTCTGCCTCTTTCAGGAATAAAATACTCATTCCCTTGGCTACTGGGAATGCTGGTGGCTGAGAGTTTCCAGCTGAGGTCCTCACTAATAATCAGCAGGTAAAGAGAGACAGTGAACAAGGTCATATAACTTTCCTGGCCATCCCACATCAAATGGCTGGTCAATGTGTCGCCCCTTACCTCAGTGCACTGAAGGTTTATCAGCTCCAGAGTTCCTAATATTCCCTAAGGCCTTTGTTGTCACTGGGTCCCAGTTCAACATCTCTCTCTACCTATTATTCCTTCACTCCCAATAGATGATGCTACTGAAAGTACCTCTTCCCCTAACAAAAGTCCTATATACATCTATGTCTCAAAGTCTGTTCCCTATAGACATGACCATATCCAGTTGGAGGCAGGAGTTATCCAAAGTATCAGACTTTAAAATGGGACTTTGGAACAGGATCACTTGCTGGTTGGTTGGCCGTGAAGATTTCATCTTTAATGGTGGGTATTTGGAACATGAATAGAGCATGGCTTGTGTTGATGGTGCAAATATTAGTTTCTACTGCTGGTGAACTGAGATGAAATATTAGTGAAAGGGAATGTACTGAATGTGCAATGGCTCAGAATTCTGAAAATTGCATAGGAATTAGTAATAATAAGGGTTATGGTATCCAATGGATGCTGCTGAACTCAATTAATGCCACAGAAATTAAACCTAAGGGCGAAAACCTTGACTCTTCCAGCTTCTGGTAGTTTGTGGCTACATTACCATAATCTCTGCCACTATAGTCATAATACCTTCTCTTTTTCTGTCTGTCAAATCTTCCTTTGCCTCCCTCTTATAAGGATACCTGTGATTGCATTTAGGGTTCACGTTGATAATTCCAGAAATTTTCCCCATCTTAAAATCCTTAATTTAACCACATCTGCAAAGATCCTTTTTTCCTTATTAGATAATATTTACAGGTCCCAGGTTTAGAACTTGATATATTTGGGTAGCCATTATTTTGCCTGCAATAAGCATTAATTCACAACTCTGTCTGGTATGGAAAGAGCTGGGCTTACTGAAAAAAGAAAGGACTATACTAAACTTGAGTTGCAGAAATTTGTCAACATGTACTAGCAGAGCACGTGGTATATGTGTGATTGGATCCTGATGATCCTGAGGGAGAGGGAATGTAAGAGTGCTCTCCCATGACAGAGCAAGCAATCTATTGAAATACAAGTTCTGGCTACCTCATGGGTATGTTAGAACTTTTTTTTTTGTTCAGTACTTGACCAAGGAAAATCAAGTTCAGGTTCAGTACCTGATCAAGGAAAGTCAACTATTTATATGGTCAGAACTCACAATCATGTGCTAAGTTTTATAGTATGCAACATGTAATAAGATGTTTTGATCCTAGCTGCATTAGGTGAAAGTGATAAATCCAGCAAGGTTGGCGGTTACAAGTAAACTTTGTAAGCTGGTAGCTAGAACCCTATGTCTTCTACCACTGTTGCACCAGTCCTGCCATATTAGCTCGTACCAGTGTCCTCATGAGAGTTTCAATATGGCCAGCTGATGGAGGATGTAAAATATTGTGCTTGTTTCAAAAATGGGTTGGTTTGATATGTGGATTGGCTTGGTATATCAGTGTATGACAAATGCATTTTGATTTTGGCTGCATACAGGCTGACTTCAGGTGATGAAGAAGGGCAGTGGAGAGGGAAAATATTCCTGTAGGATTGAGCTTTGGCCCTGCATCTTGTCATTTACTCTGCAGTGGAAAAATAAGAGGCCTGAGTAAATTGTATATATATATGTGTGTGTGAATGGCTTAACTTCTTAGACAGCAGCCTCAAATGATGTATATTAGAAGACTGGAGATCAGGACAAGCTGACATACACGGGAATGGGACTATGGTGGTGAACATGAAGTGGGAAGGGTGATTTAGCAACAGCAACTGCCAAATCAACCCTCAATATCAATATATCACAATCCTTCAAGGAAGTTTACCAGTCATTTTGTTGTGGCAAAGTGAAAACCCCTTCAACCCTGAAAGTGTGACAGTTCATTCTGACCAAAATCAACACATTCTAAGTACAGATTTTCCTATCCTATACATGGGGCCTTGGCCAGAAACACCATCTAAGGACTTACAGAATGTTTCATCCACCAAAATAGCATCCTAAATAACAATGAATTGTATTAAGAAACACATTTTATATCAATAAGTTAGTTGTTGTGGACACATGGCCTAACATCTCAGATTCCTATTACATAGCACAGCACTCAGAAGCTGCTGGCTTGATAGAGCAATCGAATGGCCTGTTGAAGGATGCAGCTGAAGTGCTACTTGGAGATGATAGCCTATAGGATAGGAGTCAAATTCTAGGATGCAGTATATATTCTAAATCAGTGATAATATGGAGTCACTAATAAGTAGAATACATGAGTTTGTGATAAAAGGGACATCGATAGGTATGGCATCCTTATCAACATTCCCAGAGGCCCATTTAGGGGATTTGTTCTCCCCATGCACACAACTTTAGATTCCTGGTTTCCAGGAAGAAAAATGCTTCCATTAAGGAATATCCCAAGAGTTCAATTGAACTTTAAACTATGGCTACTACTCATTCACTTCAAGAACACTGTTCCAAGAGAATGGTAGGCAAGAAATGAAGTCACTTTTCTGGTGATGGTAATTTACTTTGATCATCAGTCTGAGGTAGGGCTAATATTACACACTGTGGGCATCTAGGTGACCACTTGCCAAACTTTGACAGTAAGTGGGGAAGTTCAATGGCCATGATCTGAGAAGTGCTAGGTGACCACACGTGAGGCTCTTAGTCAGACCACCAGATAAGCCTGTGAAACTATTAAAGGTGCTATACAATCATAAGGAATCTAGAGTTGGTAGAAGACTAAAGATGACGTAAGTATCAATTGCAGTTACAGGTATATAACAGCAAGACTACAGACCAGGTGTAGCAGAGACTTTAGTGAATCCCACTAAACTTCAATTTGTAAGTACTCCAGGAAAAGTAACTGACCAGGATCATGGTGAATATATTCCCCTAACATAGTATACAAAGCAAGTATACTTTCCAAGGTATACAAGGAATAAGGTAATGGATGCTTTGGAGTCTGCCTAGATGTCCTCTGCTGTAGAATAAATCATTCATTCTCTAGGTACTTAGAATTTTGGCCACTGAAAGCTATTGACTGTGACTATTTCCAGGAATTGGTCTTATTTGAAGGAAGTTGGTATGCCCAAAGATATACTTCCTCCCTCTATGAAGCCAATGTCCAATGACTTGTTGATGCAGGGAATATAAAGACCAAGCTAACCTTGCTTCAGAAAGGGTTAGTTTGTAGGACCATCCGCAGCCCTGAACTTTGAGTTGGATTGGATGAGGCCTTAGTTGTAACTGAATCTTGGTTTAAATTCTTTTACCAAAATCTGTTTCTTTTACTTCTCCACAAAGTTCATCAAAAGAGCACATCTCATTTAATTCCTAGACACAAACATCAGTCTCTATTTCCCAGAGAATGCAGCTTCTAATTAAATTCTCATTTTTCAGATTATGAAAATTTTGAAATATTTATATATTCCTATAATAAAACAGTAATTATGAGGTTTTTTTGTCCTGCCAAATAATGAGAAACTATTGCTGACAGCCAACATGTAGTATTTGGAAGAGAAAAATTTCAATATAAAAGTTATATCAGGTGTCTGCTATACATATATGAAGCCTCCTACTCATTTAGCTTTTTAGCACCCAGAGTTAATTTCCATGTGTAACTAGAAAATTAAATGGTAAGTAGTGGATTAGATCCCTCTACATTCCTCCATTTTCTGTGTCATAATTAGATTTTAATATAATTTCATAATTAAAGTCACTGACCTTAGTACTCAATATCATTTCCTTTTTTACAATATTGGCAAAAATTGTAAAAAAAAATTGGTGTCTGAGATGTTTCATTTGGAATAATGAAATTGTCAGTGCCCTGGACTGTATGTAATCTATTTAGTCAAGAATGGTGTTTCTGCAACATCTGCATGAATTAATTCAAAAGCACACCAAGGAAACATGAAAACATTCCCAGTTACTCAACCTATAAAATTCAGATTTACCCTCCCTTATTTCCTCTAAAAATTAAAACAATCTTTCTTTTTTATTGGGATCCCACCAATATCTCATACAAAATACCTGAACTCTGGCACACAGCTTAGGATCCCTCCAGACATCTCTGATATTTTAATGAATCTGAAGGGGATGAAGATAAAAGTTTGTTTCCTTCCCCTTGATAGGTCCCGACCATCTGCTTCAGAGTTTATAAGGCAAATATTCTTAAATTTTAAAAGAGCTGTGTAAATAAGGGTGTCCTTTTAGAATCAGAGAGAACTTCATTCTTAAGATTTACAACTCTTCATCTTGGTGCTGTCTCTCAGCTCCTCTCCCAGAAATTTTTGCTGTTCAAGTTAATACACTGCAAGACTTTTGACCTGAATGCAGTGAATTCTGACAGTTTCTCTTTCTGCTCTTAAATCAATATTTTTTGGAAATTTTATTAATTCTTTATTAGGGTTTTTATGGATTTGAGGACCATATTTTCTAAAGCAAAATACTATGAATAGGCAATTTGTCTCTGTCCAGTCTAGGTAATGCATCATAAATAGAGCAAGAAATTGGTTACTTAAAATATTTCTTATTGGTCATTTCTCTAGGAATTTCTCCTACATTAACTCTGCTTCTGTTAAAGCTGTTTTAATAGGGAATATGAATCTCATGAAGCAGATTTAATATACCAATTTAATATCATTTCATAATTAAAGTCACTGACCTTAATACTCAATATCATTTCCTTGTAATTGTTTGGAGAAGAAAATGATCCCAGCAATTCAAGATACCAGCCTCAGGATGATCTGGGTGGTGAATATAAGTGTAGGATCCTCCTTCATATATTCTTACTCTTGTACTTTATGATTTCCTGTGAGCAGGATTATCTTTTATCCTCCCAAATTGTGGGCACCAAAATCTCCATTGTCTTAACATCCAAAAGAAGGAGTGGAGGAGAGAAAAGTCAAGAAAAAGAAAGGAGAGGGTAGGGTAGGGGAGGGGTGGAAAATGTCCAACCATATATGTAGATATGTGAAGCCATTATCAGGGGTGAGATGTCATCACTGAAGTCTATAATCATTCTAGCACTAACCAAAGGACACAAATAGCATAATGAAAATGTACACATATCACTCACTGCCAACCACAAACATGCATGCACATACACACATTTCCAGAAGAAATCTCCCAATTCAAGGGAAAAAAATTAAAATAAATTTATGCCTTAAAATTCTAAAAATTGATTTTATTTCTTTTGACTAGTGTTTAGTCAAAAGAGCAATTTTTAAGATTAGATAATTTTATTTAGAAAATTTGAAATCCTTGAATATCAATGTTGGTTCAATTAATTTTGCATAAATCATATGAATTTTAATTCATATAGCTTTACTAGACAATCCACATCCAAACTAGTTATAAAAAATTTGTGTCTTGGGAGGTATATATACTACATATATACATGTTCAAACATAGTAACTCATTTAATTTATGGCCAACATGAATACTAAGTCCCTTAATATTTAAAAAACCTTTACTAGACTATCTGGTGAGATAAAGTTGATTTACAGCTGGAATGAAAAAATTCTATATCTCTGGGCCAAAATAAGGACAGTGGATTTTTGATGTGCTCTTTAAGCCTCAAACTTTGCTGGTGAATCTCAGGGTTAGTTTCTTTAAGGTAGTTTGCAAGTTACCTAATCAGTGTGGCAGGACTGACTTCTTATGTGATTTCTTGCACAGATCTTGTGGGTTCAGATCAGAAACGCCATGCATTCCATGTGTGCAAACGAGACCCATGGGGAGCTAGAACATAGGATGCCTCGTGGACCTCCAGTGTTCACCTGCATGTGTTCTTCTGCTCTTCCATATCCTTAACCTTAAAAAAAAAAGCCATAGATGAGTGTGCTCTATGTGCTGTATGTGAATCATTTTAAATATCCGACTTGTGAAAAATCTTTCCACTATGCAATTATTCTTGCCAAGTTTGAAGCTAATCAAGTTATGGGCACTCTTTATCAATTTGAACTGTTTGTTTGTTTATGGAACCCAATTTCCCACATCTCTAAAATCCTCCATCTGGTATACTGTATTTTTGTTTTCTATCAGGCAGTGTGCTGATCATTCTGGGAACAGGTATGGTCCCATGGTAGATACTTAATCTCACTCAGAAAAGCCTGGATGAGATCAGATTTAATAGACTGCTGCCTTTCCCACATGTAATTTTGCACTTTTTTTCTAGTTTACAGGAAATTTGTCTTTGTATTCTGTTCTCTCAACTAATTACGAAAACTGAAGCAACACTCTGTATAGTAGGGGTACATACTTTGGGGACCTTTAATTCCCTATAGTTTACCAGGTACTTTCAATGACCCCCCAAAAAAGGTGAGTTTTGTTGAAAGATATTATAACCTTCTATTCTAACTTAACCTGGTCTCCCATGTCAAAATGTCAAGAGGGGGGAAGGATAGTTCTAATTATGACTCCAGGGTTTTGGTCTTCATTAACTGGGTGAACGTTGGTGACATGGGAAACATTGGTTTATTATTTGTCTAATAGCAAGGGTTGTGGCATAAAATGAAGAGTTTTGTTTGAGACACATTTAGTTGAATTTCCTCTAAAACATCCAAGATAAAATGAAAATAAGCAGGTGAATATTTGAATATGCCTAAGAATATACATTACTCAACAGGAGCTTACCAAGCATCCTATATTTATTTTGAGTTCATCTGTATCTTAACAGTATACTTAGAAATTAAAATATTTTTACCAAAAGAATGTTCAAAGTAATCAGAAATTAAGTATTAAAATTCTTTCTTCCTTTTATTATTATTATTAGGATTTTATTCAACCATCCCCAGTGTACATAAACCCCTAAGTAAAGTTCTACTGATCCAGATAAAACTAAAGATTTTCACCCTATTTTACTTCACCATTAATGAGGACTACAAGTGACAATAATAATGGATACAACACAATTTGACTTGGACCATTTTCTTGAGGAGAACAAATAAAAACTCTTTAACATGAAGTGTCCTCTTTAAATAATCACTCTTTGGTGTTTACTCTCTTTTATTGAAGTATTTGATTTTGATTGCTTCTCTCATGTAACTGGAGTAAAAGATGCAGTTGGATATTTTTCCCTAGTCTTAAAAAGAAGTTTTAGAGGCCAAAGCAAGGATAGAGTATGAATGAAAACGGTAAAGTGAACAAGCAACTGAATGGGATAAACTTTGTGGACCATTATACCTTATTTTACTAGTTTATAAAATAAAATAGATACTTGAGATTTGGGGATTATAACATAAAAGTATTATAATAAGTCTGTATGTGTGTGTGTGTGTGTGTGCACCTAACCACAGTAAAGTCAGGTTAAGGTTCATCCTCTATATTACTTAACACATTCAGGACCTTAGCAATATCGACATTTGCTAGGTGAGGATCAATCATTAAATCTCTCGCATAACCTCTTCTGACTCTTAGAAATAGATTACTTTTATGGGGGGTTTCCCTCATGAAAATCTCATTAGAGCCTTAGAGCCTTTGTCAATATAAATAAGAAAATTATGATTTATCTAAAGAATTCAAGTCAGAAGACTTATTTCATACTTTAGAAAGGTGTATTGATTTAAAATTGCTCCACTTGCTATGAATCACCACTAAACAATAATAGGAGTTTTATATGCATTGTCTGAAAAGATCCCCAGGCTCCTGTCACTTTACACTCTATTGATGATGGTTTTTCCATCACAAACCCAACCATTTAGTTTTGGGGCGGTTTTATAAAACCTGGAATGAAATATCAGAAGCTATATCCAGGGTGAAACTTCATAAGTAGAAAGATTTAGGTACTGAGGAAAAGAATAAAGGCAAACAGAACCTCATGATTGAGCATGCTCACAATCTATTCTCAAGCTGTTTTTGTTGAGATGACTGAAGAGTTGAGAACAGAATTTAGTCTCTTCAGAGAAACTTCTAAGCACTTAATATATTTTACTTTCCTATATGTTTTATACAGTGAAAACAACCTTTACTTTTAGCCTGGCTTAGAAAAAAAGATACTCAATGTGTTTTTTTTCCACCAAAGATTGATATACTCATGTCATCAGCAATTAATTCGAATGAGACATTCCTGGGAAATTGAATATATAGAAATACAGTGAATCTAAAAGTATGTTCTCACAAAGATCTGTGGGTGCAACTCCTGACAAAAGAATAGAAGAAAACTGCTTAGCTCCCAAAGAAAACATATTCTCCAATGCCCACTTCAAGTTTAGCCATGCAAGAATGAGAAAGGGAGAAAAAATCTTAGAAGGCAGAGAAAAAAGCCATAGAGAACTATCATGTGGAGAATCCCTCTCCCCTGAGAAAGTGAATCTGGTCTAACCTCAAAGTATATTTCCTCCCTTAAGGAAGCAACCTCACAATAACTGTCCAGTAGGATTTCAGTTTTGCCCCAAAGCAGAGACTGTTGCATCTTCTACATTTTCTCTTTCTCAATTAGAGTGTTTATTGGTGTTAGTGGCATTCTGGGTGTTTACAGGACAGATAATTTGTCTTTTTATTTTATAGACATCAGGATCAGGCCTGCCTCATGTAGACTACCACACATTGCCCAGATAGGTAGTATCTTTCTTGGTGAAAAAAGTGAGTGTATTTTGCTTGTGGGTTCAAAACTGTGCCACATATTTTATGACCAAAGGTTAGACTATAGTATTTATCATTGTAATTTAAAAAATATTTCCACTTACCTGTTTCAGGACCGAGGGAAGATTGCACTTGTGGCTCTCTTTTATGTAGGGGCATATATGACTGGTTCTATCCAATGAGTTGTGAGTGGGGTAGCACACGCCACTTCCAAATCAGTACATTTAATTGGGGTTATAAAATTCTCAAAAGATCTCTCTCACTCTTTCAGGCATAATGTCCACATTTAGGCTGGCTACTGCTCTTTTAGCCTGAGTCCTGGAATAAGGAGAAGTGAAGGAGAATTGCCTATAATTAAGCTATTGTTGTTATAAGACATCCTAAATTTAGAATTGGCTGTTAGTGCACATTAGTTAGCCTAGCCCGAGAAGTAAAGATATAAAATAGTAGAGTATTTTCACATTCTTTATTTCATTAAATCTTCATAGAAACACAGTAAGTTTTTTGGTATACCTATTTTTGAGTGAAAAAAAAAAAAAAAAAGAAAAGTTTTCAAAGTACACATCCCTGAATTTTTAACTGCCTATTTTTCTTACCTTTTATTAAATACTGTCATCAGTCACAAGCTGTTTAAACATTGAATCCATCTTTACACATTCGTTAGGTTACATATCTTTTATTACATTGTTCATAGAATGCAGAAACCACTAAATTAAACATAAAAGAATACCTTTTCACAGTGCATTTTTGTGAATATTTAAATGGGAACTGGAGAAGAGATGTCAGGACAGTCCCAAGAGCTGAGCTGATTTTTATAGGGGTGAAACTTAATGGGTTCTCTAAAGCAAAGTGAAGATATAACGAATTCATTTTCTAAAATATCTAAGTTTTTCAAACTTATATTTCCTTTTTAAGCTATAAAATATATATTCTAGAAACTTACCATTATTTTTTAAATAATAATTTAAAAACACATTATGATATTGAAATGTTTGCCTCTTTGTCTTGTGTTTTGTGGTTTGCAATGTGAATTTTATGATGATTTATATGTTTTCTTTGACAATATAGTTAGATTACACAAAGGATTGGATCAGAGAACCAGACTCACAAAAATTAGATATTTTACCCAGAAACGAACTCTATTAATAGTTCAAATGGTACTGGTAATTGCAAGACATAGGAAAAATGTGGAGGTGTCCAAAAACAAGAAAGTATTTCCTGTGAAATTTCATTGTCATGTTAAGATGCACAGTGGTCCAAATTTAACACATGATCTTCTATGTGATATAACGAGGGCATCATTTCCACAATGAGAGTTTTTTGATTCCAGGTCTAATCAGGAGGAAGAACCCACTGGAGAAGTTTAATATAAAAGTAATCCACTGTACAGTGTGGTGGGAATGTGGAGAAGCATGGGAAAAATACAACTGGAGTGACCTATGGACTGTGGTTAACAGTTACAATGTAATATTCTTGCATCTATGCCAAAGATGTGCTGTGATGATAATGGGAGAGTATGGAAAATGTGTGCCAAATGTACTCTGTGGACCTGGTAATAATCGGATGATATTATCTCATAATCTGTAACAATTGTTCCACCACGGTGTGGTGTGTTGATAGATGGGTGTTGTTTGGAATTCTGCACATGTGCGTGATTGTTTTGTTAAGTTTACAACTTCTGTCATTAAAATATATTTTAAAAATAATAATCAGGTGGGTTGGGGGAAAAATACACCAAATGTAAGATAAGGACTATAATCAGTAGTAAGATTTGACAATATTCTTTCATAATTTGTAACAAATGTCTCATGACAATGCAAGGTGTTGGTGGAGGGTTGATGTATGGGCCCCAGGTATGATGTTATGAATGTTTGCTTTGTAAGTTCACAACATTTACTATACATTTATTGTTTATGTATGTTCATGTATAAATGATATAAAAAAATAATAGGGTGGGTTGGGGGAAAATACTTTGATTAGTAGTAATATTTTGAGGATGGTCTTTAATCATTAGTTACAAATGTTTAACAGCAATGCAAGGTATTAGTGGTAGGGTGAGGTATGAGAGCCCTGTATGATGTTATATATGTTTGATTTGTAAGTTCACAACTGTTGCTGTATAATTATTGTTTATGTATGTTCATGTATGAGTGATGTACATCAATAAATTTTAAAAAATGCATTTTCAAAAAAAATTAATTCACTATAATAGTTGATTAGAGAAGGTCTAATGGGTTAAATAATGGCCCCCCCAAATATTTTGAAGTGGGATATAACGATTTTGGTCTTAAGAAAAGGAATCAAGTAAAGTATTTATAGGAGAGAGGCAGTGTGTCTTTATTATTTCAGAAGTTGTAGAAGTGTTGATGGTGAGAAGGACGCAAAAAATCCTTTAAATATATTCCAGATTTTACTGAATCAATGCATTAGTCATTTATTTGTGTAATTAATACAAAATATTATATTCTGCTTCCCAAACTGTAGCCTCTTTGTGATCTTAGCTGTATTAGTAAGTTTATCAAGATATTTAAATTTGTTTGAATCTAATGAATTTGTATATTGGATTGTGAGCAGGATATTTGACATTGTCACCAACCACTATATTTTCATAAGAAATAATTACAGGCAATCAATTAAGATGACTATGTTTGTACTGTGGCATTTAATGACCTGTGATTATTAATTTCAGTATCCAAGAAAATTGAAAGATAGGACTCAATACCATACAAACACAAGGTATTATAAAATGACTTGACAGATTTTTACCATTTGCTGACCATATCTTTACTCTGGGAAATGGTCCCCAAGTACATGAGTATACTAACTAGAAATCACCCGAAATTGTTTCCTAAGGCAATACAAATATATATTGTAATAAAAAGAAGGGCACGTGTGAATTTATTTTTATTTGCTCTTATTTTGCATGGAATAATACTGCAAATAGTATTGCCTTAGGAACACTCAATGAGGTATAGATTTCTTTAAACAATGAGCAAAATATGAAAGTCTCTTCTGTTTTCTTCTCTTTGGATCTATTTTAGTTTTATTTTCTCCTCAAATGGTCATAGTTGAACTAAACTAAAAGTGATGATTTCTTAATGTTGATGATTAAGATAAAAGATGAACTAAGAATGATTTCTGATTTCAGGGGTCATAACATTATGTGAAATAAATAATGTCATTTGTAAATAAGCAAGATCAACTGTAAGAAAGGACTCCTTGAAGAAACATGTGCTAGCACTTAGAATTCTCTTGTCTATTAATTTTTTCATGGGCAGAGTTCTGATTCTTCATTTAATGTTTCATCAGAAATTGCACAGTATCACCTTTGTTCAGCACCCAGAAATCAACAGCACGTGATCTTAGTCACAGTTGTATAATACTGGAGATAGGAATCCAAAGAATTTATTTAAAAAAAAATATTTGTGAAAGTATTTCTTAGGTAAGGCCTACTATAGAGTGGAAGTTCCAGAACACACAAAAAAATTGTTATAATTTTGAAATGTAGAGCTGCATTTGTCTCATTTAGGATAACTTCTGCCACCTTATAAATCTCAACTCCAGTATGTTAAATGGTACTTAGTAGCCTGACAAAGTTAATTAGCTTCCAAAGTATTTAACTTATTCTTACTGAGCGACTTACTGGAAGAATCTTGTTGATTGCAGAGTATAACAGAAATATATTACTATTATTAATAAAACTAATTATGTGATAATTATTTCATGATTTGACATTAGCTTGTGTGTTCTAAAGACATAACACTCTAAATCTATTTTTCCTGAGCAGCAGTCTGCCATTTAGTGCTTAGAAATAAATAGCTAACCTAATGCTTTAAAACTTCTATATCTCATGAGGATAAACACTTTATCCCTAGAATATTTTTTCTCATTATCACTTATTGTGGAATTATGCCTAGTATTATAAAATTGAGGAGTGTCATTATAAATCTATGCTTCAGTGTATCACTTCCATTATTTCCATTTTACATTTTTTTTTTCATATTTCACATGGAAATCTCGTCTTTTTTACATTGTTCTATGCTTTTTGTTGCTTGGATACTTAGGTTTTTAATCTAAATTGTTAGCACATTTTCCTTCTCTAATTATCTCTGTTAGGGTAAATGAAAATCTTCAGAAGCATGGCCAATTTTTTTTTCCTGCCTATTTGATTTATTTTTTTTTCATTTTAAATAGGGAGTTTTTTTTTTTAACTGAGCTGTCCTATTTATATCTTTGCCTCCTGCTATTCTATGTTTTTCTTATATTTCTTTAAAGTCATTTATAATTCAAATACTAGGTTTTAAATAGCTTATAGAACACAATTTAACTATTCTATCATCATGATGTATAATCTAGTTTTGTTATGTGCAGGAAATTTATATTTGCTATATACAGACAAGAAATACAGTGTCTGTTCGTGTATGTCTAGCAGATAAAAGTTGTATCCACATTGACTTTCACCTATTGTTTCACTATGCTCTAGGCTGGGAATCATACTCGACCTTAGTCATGGCCAATATTTCAAACACTCAATATTGAGTAGGACTGGACATGTTCTTTGTAAAACATGTTTCTGGTATGTTTCTTCTTTGTTATGTGAAAAGTTCACATGGTTGGAGCAAGCATTGAGATAGACTGGAGTCCCTCTCCTCAAATGATATACATAATGATACATCCTAAAAGTCTGGTAACTAAGTTTTATTATTGGTTAGTTCCTTTTTTTTCCAAGTAAAATTTTTACAGAGTGCACACTATACTAGGAATTTTATAGAGTGCAGAGGATATATAGCTATAAATAAGAAAGACCCTTTAACTTTAAGAAACTCACTGTCAAGTATCAGTGACAAATACATAAACAAATAAGTATAGTATGATATAAATGAAGTGACATAACAAATTACAGAAATAGTAGGGAAAGATGTGATCAGGTTGGTGAGATATTAAAGGTTATTTTGTTTTATATGATTTTTATGTTCTTAGATCTTAATTAATACAACACTACAAATCGTATTAGGTAAATGATTTTGAACTCAGAATGCTTTCTGGCTTTTGCATAATAGAATTCTTCTTCTTCTCTTCTTTTAAAAAAATATACTCATCCAGGGAATGGAAGTGGCTCAAGCAGTTGAGTGCCCACCTCCCAAATGGGAGGTCCAAGATTCGGTTCCCGGTGTCTCCTAGGGAGAAACAAAAACAAACAGCAAGCAAATAAACAAAAAATCAACTCAAGGGAGTCAATGTGGCTCAGTAGTTGAGCACTGGTCTCCCACATACGAGGTCCCGTGTTCAATCCCCAGTCCAGGTACCTAAATATGATATTCATATTCATCTAAAAGTTTTTAATAATCACCATTAAGTACAAACCTTTCCAATCAAACTATCTCTGAACATTCTCTTTCTTTTAACAGTTACTTTAAACTACACTCTTCCAAATCTAGCTTATCACATTGATACTAAAGACTGTACTCTAACATCTATCTATTACACCTACTAAAGAGTCTCTTCCTTGCTTCTAGGAATACTTTTTTACTAGATCTTACTCCTACCTCTACTCCCAAACATTTGATTCTAACAAAATCTTTTGATTTTACTGTGATACCACTAGTTATAAGTCCTTGAACCAGGAGAGTGTAACTAATATAAGACAAACCAATCAGAGGACATTTTTGCAATTTTTCAAACTTAATTCTTCAAAAACTCTAAGTGACAGATAAATAAAAATATGTCACAAGATTTTGGAAGCATAAGAGTAAAGATAGGGTTCGGTGAAAAAGTAATAAAGCGAACATGTAGAGAATTAAAGAGAAGGAAGCCAAAACATCTAGAAAGATTTAAGCCCATTAATTCCAAATATTCCTAAAAATCAGTTGCATACATGAACTTTCTACATTTCAGGTTGAAAGTTGTTTTTTTTTTTTGTAAATGTTATCTAAGCCAGTTTAAATGAAAATAATTTCACGTACAATCCAAAGAGTACTGAGTAATACATAGAAACACTGAAAAGATGTAATTTATGGGAACCAAGTTTTGGAGAGTAAAATTAAATTAAGCTAATGCACCCTCATCCATACACAAGCATATCATTTCCTTCTCATCTTCTGGAGTAATAACATTTTTCTCTGCTGGACCATGTTAAATATGCTACATTGATTTTAAATACCACAGTCCTATGAAACTGAGGTTTATACAAGCACATGATATTTAATTCAATAGTTTAAGATTAAATGATGACAGCCAGTAGCATTCAGATCAACTACATAGTAAATCAGGATCAATATATTCAAAGTTATTTCAGAAATATAGCCAAGTAACAAAAATATGGCTTTTTCATCATTATAAACATATTCTTAACAAAACAATACCAGTTAATATTAGAGCAAACAGACAGAAATATAAAAAAGACACAACACTGTATTCCCTCTGAATTAAAGTACCCCCTTCCAGAGACTAGTGCCATACATTAAAAAAAATACAAGGAAAATTATGACAGTATATGTTATGTCTCTAAAGGGAGACTTGCATTGGTGTATTAGAATTTATCTGTGTAGTTTGAGTCCTTGGAGAAGCATAGTGAAGACAGAATTAAGCATCAAGGATATTTATTGGGAGAAATACCTGTAAGAGAAGCTGGAGGTGTGCAGGGGAGGATGGAAGAGATTTAAGACTGTGATGCAGGTCTTACCCCTCAGCAGTTAAAGGAGGAAGAAGGATGGTTTGGGTGAGGGAAGAGTCTCACATAGCAGCATAGTTTTAAGAATGTTTCAGCCAAGCCATTGGGAAGCCTTAAGCCAAAGTCACCCATCAGAAGTGTCCTATGTCTTGCAGGAATGGGCCTGCATCAGTATCTGTGCTGCATTCAGTCACTGACTGGGAGCAATACATAGGAGTTGTGGCCTGAGCACAAATGCAGTGCTAGAATCACAGGGGACCAACCAGCAATTGTCCAGGGTGAGCAGGAGAGCTAAGTAGTGAATTGTATGACTGCCACAGTCTACCCTTGTGCTGCACAACTCTACTGCTCCACACAGGTTTCGGGTGCAGCTCTTTAAAGTTCTTGTGGTCCTCTATCCCTGAGAGAAAACTCAGAAGAGGGAGGTGAATGGAAAATATATATACACTGTCAGTACAGTTGATTTCGGGTATGCAAATAGTGTTCATCCTCTTCATCCTCCACTATTAATTTTATTTTCCTCATCTTTAGTTATCAAATCTGCAGATCCTAGTGGTATACCTGAAGGTATGACCCAAATCTTCATTTCCAAGTCATCAAAACCTTTATTATCATACCCTTCACAATATGGATTGTGCACATATCCATTCACAGGTCTAGAAGGGCAAAGGAGTACCAGAAGGTTCTCGGGTAGAACACCAACATTGCACAGGCCTTCCTATCTCATTGTTTAAAAAGAGCTCTCTCTCCTGGGGAATTACTCCAATCAGTATTGTGACTCCTCTTCTCTGATGGTCAATAGACATATGGATTCCAAACTGCCCCAGCAGCATCTGAAGGTTGAAGTTCAAAGAAGCCCTTGCAGATCTCCTGGCAACAGTGAGCTCTCTTTGGGGACTGGTACCTCCAAATTCACAGAGCCTTCAGTGTCAGGGACAGATAGCTCCAAACTCCAGAGGGACATTTGCAATGATGATAAAAAGGATCACTTTTGTTTTCACTCATAGTTTCCCAGACAAGCATGGTCTTCCTTTTAGAGGTCTTTGATTTATATTCTGCATCTGGAATGATAGCAACCTATCTTTCCAGAGTATTGCCTCTGAGCTGTGCCTTTAGAAGAAAACTCCAGTATAACGCTGACCATTTCTGTATAGTGAGACACTACTTCGTGGTAAAGTTGGACATTCATTGTCAGTATACCTAAATTGGCCTCAGAAAGTGTTAATCCAAGCTACTGAACCTACACATAACCTCTTTCTCTGCCACTGTGGCCACTCCATTCATGTGGCCATCATGCCCATTCCTGAGAAGTCAGTGATAAAGATTGGATAATATCAACTGACCAACTCATTGTCTATGTTTTTGTTCATTGCTTCTTCTTCAGTAAATGCTTCCTGGTGGGTGTTAATGTGTGAAATAATAATGTTAACACATGTCTATGTTTCTACCAAGAATTTCTTTCTCTGATCTTCCACTCTATTTCCTTGTAAGCTCCTGAACAGAAGGCAAAGACATTAATTAATATCTAAGAATCTTTATATTTTCACCTTGGTCCTCTTCCCTTTCAACAATGTGAATGACTCATTGAACCACTCATGACTCCACTTGTTCAGAAGATTTTCCCTCTCTACTCCCATTCAAGACAAGGTCTGAATGTGGCTGTGATGCAGTCATTGGTGAATTTTCAGCTTGCACCCATGTACCATGTGAGTGAAACATAATCCAAGTTCAGTCAATTTCTTCTTCTTTCATCTGGTCATATGGACCTCATCCCAACACCACTCGGCATCCAAACAGCCATAGAAGCGAGCTGGGGGAGAGACTGCTGCAACTGTGTTGGGTGATATGTTTCTCTGTGCAATATAATCGTGCAGCTTACTTGTGCCCTCTAGTCTTGCTTGGGCTCAATCCTGGGTATAAGATTTTCATTTTATGATGGCTGCTGCAGGCCCATCTAACTTCATGACTTGGCAGATCAAAGGAACCCAAATCAAAATAGGCAGTTTGAGAAACATAGACACTTGGGGTTCCATGGTCAAGGGTTTCATCTCTACCAGTATCATGCCATGAGCTACCTAGCATTTAGTGTATATTACCTTGCTGTGGGTTGTCATGGCCTTGCTCCAGAATCCAAGGACCCTACATTTTTATTCTACCATTAGTACTTGCCATTAGCTCCATATTACATCATTTCCCACCAATAATATCCCAAATACCATAGAATCTTCCATAAAATCTGGCCCAAGTTGCAGGTGTGCTTGTACCACTGTCTGTATGTACTGCACAGCCTATTCCTAAACCTGGCCTTACACAAAGCTGACAAAGTTTTCTATGTCACCCTGAATATGGACCAGAGCAATGTTTCTAAGTGTGGATGAACTGCCTCCAAAACCCAGGGAAGCCTAAGAGATGTGATGAGGAGTCCTGGAGACTGTCTCCTGTCAGATGGGCCTTACATGTTGCAGGAACAGGTCTGATTATTGTGTCCTGCTGTACTCATTTATTAGCTGTGGTCAACCTGAGGGAAGTGTGACTTCCAGATAATGTGGTTGTGGATACAGAGCATGGTGGTGCTTCTGTCAATTTTGCCCCTGATGGTAGGAGATCTGAGTGGGGGTATTTTCATTGCTGCCACATCCATAATGTTTCACTGTCATCACAGAGTAGGTGCTCCCCATATATTTGGATTATCACATAGTAATTTAAAAATATTTCAAGTAATAGTTTGATCATTGCATTTCCTTGCCTTTTGTTTCTTATTTTGAAATGATGGATAATGTTAGGCCAAGAATAAATCCGGATTCCTGAGATGGAGAAAAGTCTAGTAGCTCTCCAAGTGAATACAAATTTGATTCATTAATCTATTTGGCAGATATTTCTGCTCCCAAACACAGAAAACACAATAGATTTTTTATTTTCCCTAACCTATGATACCTGTATAGTGTTACCATGTACGTAATAGCACTGAGCACAGCACTGTATAGTTTACAAGAGGTAGTACATTTAAGGCTTGATGTGACCAGATACAAATCATAGCTTTGTTATTTTCTGTCTAGAGAAACAGGAGTGAAATTTATTTCTCCAAAGCCCAATTTAATATATAATAACTAACCTAAGGATTGTTTTGTGAGAGGGGGTTGGATTTTATGGGATCAAATGGAGAACCTGGCAGGTGCTCAGTTTATATTGCTTTATTGATTGGCGGACTAGCAATATTTTGCTACAGACTTGGGTATTGCCTTAAGCTAACTGTGTACATTTATTATGGACCTGGTTTTATATGAAAACCTGTATTAATACAACACCATACAATGAATTTGGTTTTATAATAGCTGTGTTCTGGCAAGAGTGTATCAGGACATTTTAATGCATTATATTCATGACATAAAACATTAATTGAGCCTTGTATTTCAAACGTATATGTACACCCAAGTCATTGTGGGGTATTTTAAAGTGTACAGATTTTGGGATACCAGCTCAAACCTACTTAATCAGAATTAGAATAAGAATAATAGAATTAAACTCTTAAGTAATGTTTAGGTATCTAATATAACCCAGCTTTGTACTGTAGTTTGATAACCATTCTCCTGGCATACTTTTAAAATGTAAAAAAAAAGTTTATACAATAATATGCACAAAAGTGGACAAAATGATAACTTTAAATATTATCGGGACCCAACCTTTCATTACCTGGTCATCAAGCTGTCATATACAAGATGTTACCTCTGGATTAAAATAGGGAAAATATTTATAGGATAAAAAGCAAATAAACAAACAAACAATAAAATCAGCTCTCACTGGGGAGTGGATGCAGCTCACTGGTTGAGCACCTTCTTCCCATGTGCAAAGTCCTGGATTCAATCCCCAGTACTTCCTAAAAAAATGTTAATGAAGTAAATACTCCAATTAAAAGACAGACAATGGTAAACAAAACAAGTCAGGAGCCTTTTACCAAGATAAAATGTGGCACTTCATAATGATAAGTGGCTGAATTCATCAGTGAGGTATGACAATCATAAAAGTATATTTTCTTCAGAACAGGACTTTAAAATACATGAAATATGAAATAACTAATGGGAAAAATTCCCTAAATATAGTTGTAGATTGTAACACCCATCTGTCTGAATCTTATAGAATAGAAAAATAAAAACTAGTAAGACATAAGATCTAAAACAATATTATCAACCACATTATCTAATATACATACATTAGATATATATATTAATCTAGAATTATATATATATATCTAGAATACTACACCCATCACCTGAAGAATACACATTACTTTCAATGGCACATAGATTGATCATATTCTTGGTCAGAAAACAAGTTTCAATAAATTTAAAATAATCAAATAATTGAAATCATACAGAGTGTGGTCTTTTACCAAAACAAAATTAAACCAGAAACCAATACAAATAAGACCTTCATTTTCTTAGCTAGATTACTCTTTTTTCTACTTTCCACATTAACATAGTTGCTAAACTTCTTGTCACACATAAAAAGAATCCCTTTTCATCCAATTTCCAATAAGAGTTTCCTCATTTTCCTTTAAGCCCTTATCTACAGCCTTTTCAAAGGCTCTACTGCTTCTACAAATTGTTGAAAGTTCTGGTTTTCAATAACACCCTTTTCAAAGTCTTTCAGCCTCTGCCTCCTGCTCGGTTCCTCTAACTCCTCCGTATTTTTAGGTATTTGTTAGGACAGCACTACTCTTCCAGGTGCCAAATCTGCATTATCTATTAGTATGTAACAAATTACTCTAAAACATAGACGCTTGAAACAACAAACATTTAATACCTCACAGTTTCTCAGAGTCAGCGATCTGGGTGTGGTTTGACTGAGTGGTCCTGGCTCAGGGTCTCACATGTGGCTGTGGTCGAGCTGTTGGCTGGGGCTGAGTCACTTGAAGACATCCGTGGTCGATAGGGCTCGCTTCCATAATGGCTCAAGCTCATGGATGTTGGTTGGAAGCTTCAATTCCTTACCAACTTGCTCTTGATGACAAGGCAGAAAGCTTCCCCAGGAGCAAGTAATCCAAGAGAGGAAAAAGCCATCAGGAAGCTGTAATATCTTATAAGACCTAGTCCCTGAAGTCTACGTGATCACTCTCATATTCAATCGTATTCTCATATTCATTTTAAAATATCTCAAAGAATTGCAGATAGTTTAAATTGAATATTATTACTGTTGAGTGAATTGCTATATGGTGTGTTGTGGGAACACAGGCTCCGACACAACAGAAGCAAAAGACCACTTTATTACTTACATAGAACAAAGGGTCCAAAAGAGCACGGGAAGAGATCCCACTGTGGTATGTCTTCCCCAGAGGCCAACTGCTGGGGTCAGTGTCAGTGGATGGCAGAGCTGCATGCCCACTTCCCATCAGAGGAATCCAATATGTACTGCCCAAGGGCGGGTTATTTATGCAACCCAAGATGCGGGGACTCTGCTGTTGAGAATTCCTGGCCCAATCAGCAGGAGGGCCTTCTTGTTTCCTGTGTCCAGGTTTAAGCTATTTTCAGTCCACTCCATTAGACCTAACATCTCCCCCAGGCTGTGGAATGGAAAACATATTGAAACATCTATACATAATAAAAGGAGGTTTAGGGGGAGGGCTGGGAGATAGTCTCTAGGAGTGTCTGTGACTTCCCCTGCAATTACCTACTGCAAATTATATCATATGTTTTGCTTAAGAAAAAAATTGTGTGCACAGTGAAAAGATAATCCAGTAAGTGAACATATGGAATGCATATGAAGTTAACTAAAATCAACATAACAGGTGCTAAAGCTGTAAATTAAAACTACAGATGCACAAATAAATATTAATGCCATCCATATGTGATTAAGTAAGGCTTTATACATGAAGCCATATGTTACCAGACATTAAAGAGTAAAAGGTAGCTCCGTAGGTAGATTAGATGATGAAAACCATTTGGTCACATTTTGGTGACCACCATGGTAATAATTGCTTTAAGCATTAATCACGGAACAATGCTAAAAGTAGCAGGTGAGAGCTGATGAGAAAGAGAACGTGTGCATAGTCTCAAATTTTCTCCACACATCTTTAATTTTAAAGGAAAAATAACTTTAAATTGGAGAGTCCTGGCAGATACCATCTTAACCACCACACAATCAAATTAACAGAACTAGTAATTGGAAGGCTAGTTACCATCTGCAACTTGATGCAATATGCTGAGAGGAGCACATCACTTTTGTTCAATTCTTGCCAAAATACATATAATCTGGATCTATTTATGAGGACACATCAGAAAAGCAAAATAGAGGGTTTTCTACAAAATGAATGGCCTGTACTCTTCAACACTGTCAAGTAATTAAAAGCAAAGAAAAATGGAGAGACTATTCCAGTTTGAAGGGTATGAAAAAGACAAGAAAAGTAAATGCTATATATGATCCTGGACCAAATTTCTATTTCTTTTTCTTAAAAAGGATGTTAGGTTATTAAAGAGAAAAATTCGAATAAGCTTTGTAGATTAGATAATAATATTACATTAATGTTAATTTCCTGATTGTGATCATTACATAGTGGTTATATAAATGAATGCCCTTGTTTTAGGAAATAAACACTGAAGTAATTAGGTATTTAGAGGTAAAATGCCAACATATTTGCAACCCTTAGGTGGTTGTGAAAAAAATTGTGTATGTGTGTGTGCAGGCATTTTGTCTTTTTATTAAAATATGAAAGTCTTCATAACCTCACTAAAGCCATTGGAATTTATTTTTAGTCTCCTGGAAATCATTTATAACTTTCAACAAAGAAATGGCAAATTGTTTCATGCAATTTCCAGACTTTTCAATTTTTCATTACTCACAAAGTCACTTAATTGTCATATATTAGGAAAAAGTGTACCTCCCCCCTCATTCAAACAATAAGTCTTCATTAAGTGACTACTATGTACAGGGGTGTGCAAACAAATATTGAAGAGGCAGCTATACAGAAATATGTATGTAGGTGTATAAATATGCCTGAATGTGTAAATAGCTCTGCATTGTCATGTCAAAAGCATTCAAGTATATTCTCAAAGATATAAATTTTAGTAAATTTGTAAGCTTTAAAAATGATACTTGATAAGTTCATACAAGTAAGTTCCAATCTCTTTCCCATTTTACTCTTTGTGGGAAGAAAAATTTGTCCACCTCATGTGGTTTATAAATTGACATCTTCTTTTGTTTAAACTTGAGACCCCAAGAGAAGAGATGTTTTGTGATCATTTGATATGTTAGAGTAACACTTGCCATTTCTAGAGATGTGTAGTGGATTTTGTTGGAAACAGGGCAAGGATTCATCATTATGGTTATTCCAGCCAAGAGTAACAGACCTCCTGTTCTTTCTTTCTATTATCCTCCACTTTGACATGCTGTTTTTGGAGGAGAGGCACAAGTATGGAAGGGAGTGGGAACAAGGAGGTAACAGGATTTAATAAAAGGTAAGGATTTAATAGGACCCTAAGTCATGTACCCTCTCATGAAAATGAAATAAAGCAACCATGGTTTTGTTTTTGAAACAAGCTCCAGAGTAAGGGTTTGCTAACCTAGTTAGGCAGCTGGATTGTGAAGCAAGGACAGTTATTTTTGTGCCCACTTGTTTAAGGCACTGGTGTGAAAGAAGACAAAGGTCATTCATGGTAGACAGCTTACTGAAGTTACTGGGGCTGTCAATCCCCTCTATAGGAGAGATTGTTTGTAAATCTCAAAGCTTCTGGGAGGAACTGGAATTGATTACTCTGGTGGGAAAAGCTTGATATGCTTTTAAGTCCCGAGGCATGAGGAATGCAGCTGCAATCATCCCTTGCTATAATTCAAGTTGGGACAACAGAAAATTTGATAAGAGTTGGGACGTAGAAATGGAAATTCAACATCATATATTTGTTGGAATTAACCTTATTTGTGCTCCATAGACAAATACATTTGTCAGTGATCCAGCATCTTTCATCATCAAAGTTGTATTTTATTTTCTTCTCATAGTGTATTTTATAGTTTCTAAAAAGGTTTATTTATTTATTTTTACAAAGGAATTAAATGTTCTTGGGGCTACTATTCATATGGTCTTTTCTTAAGAGAGGTGATTTAAAAATAATAAAATAATGGGCTTATGTTAAACATAGTGGAAATTACATGAGAGAATCATATGTGCTGGTGGACTGGTCTATATCAAATATTAATTAGTATGCATAAGATTTATTTAGAGACCTTTTTATGAATGCAGTTTTTCAGGCCTCTGGATTGCAGATATGTGAAGAGATGCTCAGAGGTACAACATTTGACAAGATCAGCAGTGAATTCTAATGCAGGGAATCTTCAGAGCAAACTTTGCCAACCACAGTTCAAGAACATAGCATGGTATTAAAGTTATTAAAGCAAATAAAAAATCATGTCAGAAGTCTAGTATTATCCATCTGTGCTTCATTCATGAAAATATAAGGATATTCTTCTTATGAGGCCAGAATTAGGCTCTTAGGAATACTCCATTAACCACTTTCTATAAGCAAAGATATGAATGAAGAGGGCATTTCAGTAAAATAAATCCACTTTACTTTAATCTAGGGACTTTTGAACATATAGCTCTAAATAGACAGCTAATCTGGTTAAGATGGGAGTACTAGGGAAAAGCAGATTTTTTTTTTTTTTTAATGTCTCATTTACTCTGGGCCCACTGTATTTTACATGGTCTTCTGAGGAACAAAGACACTATCTTCCCTCAGGTGTTTAAGGAGCCTTGTCATGCCAGCTTAAGGTTAGAAATATTTGGTGAGGCAAAAATAAATTAACAAAAGTTTTAAATTCTCTGCAACTCTCATTTGTTACTACCAAGTCAAATTTACATGTGATTTCATTCTAACACTCTTCTTTTATGGTACAGCAGGGAGAAGTTTACAATACTTGAGATAATGCAACATTGGTCAGAAATAAACAGAAAGGAAATAAACAGTTTCATTCTATAGATATGCTTAGTAATGAATTTTATAAAATTGTATTTTAAATTAGTGGAGAGCCATTATAGTGTTTTGGAAATTCTGGTTGGTAATTTAGAAAAATGTTAGGTCATTTAATCATCTACCATACAAATACAAATTAAAGAAAAAATAAATATTTATATAAAAATGTCAAAATAATAAATATTATTACATAAGTAATTACATTATTGGGACAATGATCTCTAATACATGATCTCTAAGGCAGATACCAGAAAGTATGTGTGGACATAAAACTTCAAAATGAAAAAAAAAAATCATAAATAAAATAAAGTATAAATGTGAATATATTTAAAAAATATTTTCATTGTTTTGAATTCCTAATTTTTACATTATCATGAGAGTGAAACTTAGGAATTAGCAATTTGCTAAAGGATAAGAGTAAAACCAGACCAAAAAATTTATTATTTTAATAATAATAAATTTCTGGAACTTTAAGGAGCAGATTGTATGAATAAAGATCACATTATGTGAAAGATCATTACACTATTAGCTTAAAAGAGAAAAACTACATATAATGTATCCAAAATGGATAATTTGTTTGCAAATATATTTGAATATCATATGTGTAGCCATTAAAATAATTAAGCTGTGATTAAAAATATTATCCAGCCATTAAGAATAATAATGTTAAATATTTAGTGACTTGTAAAAGTGCTTGATATAACATTATAAAAAGGTTATATATAAAACACTATGAAAGAAAATGTAGTAACTATTTGCAACATTTAATGTAAATTTGAATAGCAACATAATATAGTGATTTACTCTAGAAGATGAAATTTGGGAGCAGCATCCTAACATTTATCTAGTTCTCATTATAAGCCAAACACTGTGCTAAGCACTTTACATGCATTATCCCTTTTAATTATCACAATAAACTTATGATGTAGTCCTTGCTTCTTTCTCCACTTATATATATTGATGCTGAGGATGAGAAATATTTTGTAATGTGTCTGTGATAACTTACCAATAAGTACTGCAGTTTAGACTCAATCCAATTTTGTCAGTCTTCAGTTGTTTTCTACATGGTGTTGGTTTTTTTTAACAATTAACCATAGATTGAATATGCCAGAACAGTCAATGAATTTAATTATAAACTCAAGTTAAAAAACAAAACAAAGTACTAAACAGATTATCTCTTAACAAGATGGTAGATTTAATTTAGGTGCCTATAATTCCTTCCCAAATGAACATCCCTGAAATGAAAAAAAAAAAAAAAAAAAAAAAAAAACAACGTAAGAATATTTGAAAAGCAGAATGTGTTGAGTAGAATAAAAAAATGTAATATGCCATCATAAAAGGAGAAATTTTCAATTTTTAGGTGGTATCTACACATAAAATTTTTGACATTTAGGACTACTCAGAAAGGTGGCAGGGGTACTATGTAAGTCTAAATTCAGAGACAAAGAATCCTAGATTAGAGATGGGGCTCTACCTTTAAATTAATTAACAGGGTGATTGGTTGGATGAACTGCCCTCAGATATGTTGGATGGGCAAGCAGACTCTGATCCCCATTTCTGAGCACCTACCAGTTGCTGGGGAAGTCACTGACATATCTACCAGCTACCTTCCAGCCCTTACTTACTGGGTGTAGATGTTTCAATATATTTCCATTCGCATACCCCTGGGAGATATTAAATCTAATGAAAATGCCTGACCATGCCTTAAATCCAGAAGCCCAGAACAAGCAGCCATAGCTGCTTATCAGAGTGGGAACTCTCAGTGACATGCCCCCCACCCCCAGGTTATATAAATTCCCCAACCTCAGGAAGCAGACTTGTCGTTCCTCTCCATCAAGAAGTGGGGTGTGTGGAGCTGCCATCCACTGACCCTGACCCCAGCATTTGGCCTCCCCAGGGGATTGGCCACAGTGGGATCTCTCCCCCTGGTCTTTTGGACCCTTTGTGCTGTGTGAGTGATAAAGCAGTCATTTGCTAAATGTTTCAGACATGCCTGAGCCTGTGTTCCTACAATGTACCATGTAGCAACTCGCTCCATACCAGTAACAAAGACATTTGCTTCCAGGGCAGAGCAGTATATACTGGTGTTGAGCTGGAGAGTTAAGGGAGAGTCCTAGGCATCTAGTGTCAACAAAGGAGGAAGAAGACGGATCCTCAATCATAAAACAATAAAGTATTAACATTTTTAGAACAAAATGCCCCCATATTTCCCATAGAAACAGTAAAGCCAAAATGTAGTAAACAGAAAAGTGACTCAGTTACAATCAAGTGTATCTCAAGTAGAGGTAAGTATACAACCCCATACAATGAGAGAAAACAATGTCTTGAAAGACAGATGCTAAATTGAAAAAGCAAGGGAAGTAACAAAAGGAAATGTTACTAGAGGAAGAAAACAATCAACAGATAGGTATTGTGACCATCTTTGCAATTTACAATAGAGCCTAGATATAGAGACCTCAGTTTAATGTAGGAGAAGAAATGGGGAGAATGTATCAACTTTATTACAAATTCATTAAGATAAAAGTTTCCAAATAGGGTTCTTTTTTGAAATATCATAACATATTAAGAAAAAAACTTTCGGTTAGAATGTTTTAAGAAAGATTAATGCTATAAATTTAAAGAAAGCGTAAGGATTTAAATAGAAAGAGTAAGAAAGTTACAAAGTCAAGCTGGTAATTATACTTGAAAATTAAAATTTATAAAAGCCACAAAAGATAATTTTATAAAAATCACAGGTAAAACCTATAATTAATATTTCTCTACAAAGTATCATAACAACATATAGAACAAAATATTTTGGTCTAAAAAGACAGACATGGAATAAAAATTAAATGAAAAATATGAATTTAATGAAACTTAAAATAGTCAAGAATTTGAAGGTAACAACATATTTGAAATACGTGTTGTGGATAAATGCATAATTGTGAACCTTACAAATATAAAATACCCTTTTGTTGCCAGTTATTATGGGAACTTTTCAATATTGTCTATATATTTTTCTACACATAAAACCTCAACAAACTAATAAATAATAAAGCTAATAATTAATAGCAAAATGTCAAATTAAAAACTACAAAACAAACTTTCCCTTAAATATTTGGGAAAATGAGAATCATACAATTATTATTATTTTTTAAAGATTTATTTTTATTTATTTATTCCCCCCACCCTTGCCGCTTGTGCTCACTGTCTGCTTTCTGAGTCCATTCACTGTGCGTTTCCTCTGGGTCTACTCGTCTCCCTCTGTTGCATCATCTTGCTGCTCCAGCTTTCCATGGGCATGGGCCATCAGCTCTCCCTGGTCGCGGGCGTGGGCCGTCAGCTCTCTGCAGGCGCGGGCCAGCTTGCCCTCACCGGGAGGCCCCAGGAACAGAAACCTAGGGCCTCCCATATTGAAGACGGGAACCCAACCACTTGAGCCACATCGGCATCCCCATACAATTATTTTTATATTGTATAAATTGCTATGAATAAAAATAATTCATATATAAAAAGAAATAGAAAACTTGATTCAGAAAACATCTATGCTCTTAACTCTTGGATTCAAAAGAAACTCCACCTGAAATTTTTTTAATTGGTCATGGGTTAATAGTGCCCTATGTATCTGTAAAAAGAAAAACTTTCTCTTAAGAAGATAATTCTTAAAAAACAGTTTTCAAAGGAATACTCACCCACCATGTCCCAAATAATACTCCCACAATTAAAAATAAAATTCCAAAATACTTCAAGGAAGCAAAATTTAACCAAAAAGTAATATTTCTCTTGAAGTTTTAGATGAAGCATTCTATTCAGTAAACCCACGGGTGTTAAGTGACTACTACATACTAATGATGATGTTGAACAAAACAGTAAACATGACTTTTGCCCCCATGGAATAAATAAGGAAAATATATGCTAGCCCTAAAATAATGTGATAGATGAGACATATTCTATCAATGAATGTTAAATTATTATTTGTAATAGTAATAGTGGTGGTGTGGGAGATAGGGGTAAGGGTAGTAAAATTAGGAATATTAAAAAATTGTAGTTATCATGAATGGTATGGACTTGGTGAAGTTGATGTGTCATCCGGGTTTGGTAGTTGTGTTAGTCAGTGTTCTCTAGAGAAACGGAATCAATAGGAGATATCTGTAAATAGCATGAGATTGTATAAGAATCTCTCACGTGACCGTGGAGGTGAACAAGTCCAGGTTCCGTAGGCAGGCTGCAAACCAGGGGCTCCAATGAAACTCCAGTGAAGGTATTTGATGAGTTCCTGGGAAATGCTGGTTGTTCAAAGATGAGCTGGGAAATTCTATCTGAATGCTGAAATCACTTCCCCTTTTAAGGCATACAACTGATTGGATAAAGTGTTAATCATTGCTGATGGCAATCTCCCTGGTTGATACAGATGTAATCAGCCATCTATGCAGTAAACTCATTGATGACTAAAGGCCATAAATGTCCTTGTATTGCAATTAGCCCAGTGCTTGCTTGACCAAACAACTGGGCAGGATTACTTGGCTGAGTTGCCACATTAGCCTAACCATCCCAGGCATCCTGGATTCTTACCACACAGTACCTAAGAACAAAACATGACTTTAAAGAAACTGGAGTCTAATTGTATGGACAAAATGTGGCCCATGCATTATAGGACATTTCCAAAATCTTTTAATATTTAACATGTATATGTCAAGAATGAACCACTATTTTCATATGAAAGAATCATATATTGGCATGAATTTGTAGCATAACTTATCTTTTTGATTTATACTAAATATATTAGAATTGATTAATGTTAAAAATATTGTCAAGCAGTTTTTTATTTGAATAATTGTTAAACAGATTTACATATTTACCTTTTCCCCTTCATATAAGCTTGATGTATTTTTTTAGTAATATAGGCATTTGAGATAGACTTAGCAATATTTCATAAGGCCTTTTGACATTAAAGTCAATACTATTATCATTATTGAATGACTTCTGGAAATAGAATATTACATTAAAGAAAAATTAGATGGAGTTATATATGAAATTCAATAAGTTTGTTTTATGACCTTATATACATTATAAAGAAATCCAAGTATATAGACAGAATTTCTCCACACAATATTTAAAATATTACAAAAATGTTTCCCCTCTTTCAATTAGCTAGTCATTGACTCAGAAGATACATCTGTTTTTCATTCCTTTCATTTTCACCTCTATCTGTCTACCCTACTGGTGTTTCCTTCTGACTCAGTCTTGTCAGAGGCATATAAATTGGTGCTTTCACTTAGAGCATCTCCCTTGCCCTCTAAATCCCTAATCTGTCAACAACCTACAGTGATTTCTGAACACATGGCTTCGTGGGATATTCTGTCAACACTATTCAGCTAAGATGAAGAAAGAGACAGGTTTGTTATTGCACAAGGTAACATGAGCATGTAAAAATTCCATATATTTTAGCAGTTTATTTTTCCTTTTCTTTCTTTTTTTTTTACCAGACAGTTCCTTTCAATTCCCCTAGCTATGTTTGTTTAGATGGCTTTTTAAATTTTAATTAATATTTTCATTATGTGGTTAAATTATAGTGTTTTTTTCCTTTATAATATAGCTCAGCAATGTATCGTGGTGATATTGTGTGGTTAATGATATTTTGCTGCAGGGAGGAGGGATGTATGGGGAAACATGAAAATATATAAAGAAAATTTAATAAGCTGATTTGTTTATTTAATTGAGGAACACATACAGTAACTATTGTGTTATTAGATAAAAAAGACATTTTACAATAGTACTCTATAAAATAAAATCTTTTAAATTGAGTTATAAATATTATTAATACTTTGCGTTTAGTAATGGTTTAATAAAATCTTCATGGATTTTGACTTTATGTACTAAATAATGTACCTTGATCAAACAAGCCTGAAGTGTAAGAAGGAAACATTTCCAAGATATTAAAAAAAATACATTTCATTGTCTTTATACGTAATTGTGGTGGGTTGAATTGTGTAACCCAGTTTAGACATATACTTGGTCTTGGACACATTCTGGTGGGTGTAGACCCATTGTAGATAGATTCTCTTGAAAATATTACTTCAGTTAACGTGTGGCCCTGCTGAATCAGGTTAGGGTTTTGATTACTGGAGTACTTTGTAAGCAGAATGATATTCAGACATAGGAAGAGAAAGTCACAACAAGGAACCAGAACTCATTGGAACTACAGGAGAAAGGAGAATACACTGCCATGTGCATTGCCATGTGACAAAAAAGCCAAGGACCAAGGATCACCAGCAGCCAGACCCAGAATGCCAGAGTTTTGGGGACAAAGCATTGCCTTGCTGGTGCCTCAGTTTTGGACTTCTCCTAGCCTCAAAACCATGAGCCTATAAATCCCTGTTGTTTAAACCAACCCATTGTGCAGTACTTGTTTTAGCAGCTGCAAAACTAAGATGATAATAATATTGACTGGTATCATAACAAAAATCACTTTAGTATTAAAACATAAGGACTGTGGCTGGGAAAAAGCTGGCCAATGAATGAGAGAGAATGTATAACTATAGCTAATCCTTTAGTTTAAAAGTCCCGACTAGAACCTCAGCTATGCCTGTGAAAGACCAAGGCTTCAATGCTTTCTTGATGAGAATTTTTTTAAAAAAGTAACTGCCAATTATAAAATAGAATTTTCTTTAGGCAGATGCTGTCTGTGATTTAATTATCTGTACCCTGAAGCTATTGTTTTTCATGCCTCTAAATCTTATTATAAGAATATTTTCTGGATATTTATGGTCATTTTTCATGATTAATATGTTTGTTTCCTGTGCATTTACTATTCAGTCTTTCAAATAAACAAATCAACCTGATTTGCAATTAACTCTCAAGGAAATTTCTAATTATCAGTTTATAGCTGCTAACTAATCAAGGAATAAATATTTAATTTAGGAAAGAATTATGCTCGAACCAATGCTTCTCTAAAACTGTCACTGTACCTATTTTCTATAAAAATGTTTAGGAATCTTCCCCATGATTTACTCTATGGTTTTTGTGTCTTTTTTTTTTTTTTTTTTAATTTGGCAGGCCTTCCATGAATTTGTCAAATGTCAAATCTGTTTATGCAAAAAGACATTCAAATACCCAAACTTTTTTTTCACAACGCAGTGAAGGTTTGAATGGATACACCAACTAATTTATTCAATAATATTCAGTCCTAACTCAATGAAAGCTCTAGAGTTGGTATCTGTGAAAAACAATTTGCCACACAGGATTTGAATCTCTATTACATAGCTAACAAATATTTGCTTTATAATTGAGAGCAAAACCACAAATGAAAATGATTAACATAAGCTGGAAAATTTACACCGATTTTAGTGCAATTTAATGTTTCTAAAACATCTTCTAAATGTCTAAGATAACCATTAACCTCATGTTATGTTTATTTAGCTCCCATTAAATAATAAAGTTCACAAACACTTATCATTGAAAGATGATTTTTTTACAGATTAAACAACAGAATTATTAGAAGGTTTTTGGAAGAAAACTTAGAACCAGAATAATCTACTTTTGAAAGTGACTCTTTTATTAATGCACTACTAACTGGATTTCAAATTCAATTTTATTAAGAAGTATCTGGTGGAATAGAATTGTCTATTTTTTCTTTAAAAGTTTAAAAGAAATATTTTTAAAAACAACATCTGATGAAGTTTGCTTATTAGTCATTTTTAAAAAATTTCTACTAACAAATATATTCATGGTTAGCCTTTCAAACAGGTGATTTTTTTTCCTGACTAGAGCAAGAAACATAATTCAAAGCAAATTACTACCTCGGGCCGGCTATCTAGAGAGTATTCTGAATTATTGTTGGACTTCTGAGCATCATTTCTGCTCTTTTATGTCTCCACTGAGTATTTTGTCATTATCAATTATAGCCTGCACACCAAGAATACGCTACCATTTCAAACCTCAGTGGTTACACAGTGAGATCACTGCCATTTGTTGCCCCCCAAACAATCAGTAATTTCCGTTATTTTATTATGTTATAAACTTCAACTGGTTTGGTTGCCCTTGTGAACATATTTCTTGGGATTCTTTTACTATGAGTCTAAAGGGGCAATATATCTCTAACCTGCTTTCTATGTATAAATGAGCTTTGAAGGCACAGCAGGGATTGGGTTTGTTTGTTGCTTTTTTTCTCTCTTTCTTTACTTCAAGCCACTAACATTGTATATTTTGAAGGGATATTTAAACCTGGTCAGGTCACCTCTTATATCTTGTGAATGGTAAATATGGACAGAAATGAATAGCTAAAACCACTGAGACAGCAAAGTACCAAACACACACACAAACACACACTGATCCTTTTGGAAAAATTAACATTTAAACTTTTTTGCCTCTTCCAACATTACTGCTTTGAAAATAAAAATACTTAAAGTTGAAAAGGAAATAAAATCTAAAAAGAAGAAAATAAGGAAAGGGCACATATATTAGTTTGGGAAAGTATGGTATTTTAGTTAAACAAATCTAGGTCACTTTTTCAATCTTCGCATTATAAAGATATTTTAAGACAGTCATCCTCGAGGTATTTAATTGATGTTTCTAGCCATACTGTATTTTAAAATTTGAAGTCATCAAATAATGATTTTCCTTGGCAACATATGTAGTCAGTTCTAGGTCAAGAACATTTTCAACTGAACTGAGTCATCAATTTAAATAGCATAATTCAGGTATAATCTAACAAAAATACTTTGAATTAGGAACTGTTAATTCCTGCATTTGATATCTGAGTATACTAAAACTCAGAGTTGTGGAGTGACCAAACTATACCCACACAGTGAGTACTTAGATGACCTCTGAGAGGACCTCCCTCATCAGACCCTCGGCATTGGCCCAGAATCCCTCAGGTACTGCAATAGGAATTTCATGTAGGCTAGTTAGTTTACATATTCACTGGAGTGACTGAGGCAGTGCAGGCCTGTGAGGGTTCTGACACACTCAGGAAAGGCCTGAGACCATGAAAAGAAAGCCCAGAGGATCACTCACTTGACCTTGTTTGTCCCCTGTAAGGTTAACTAAGCAGACTATCTGGAGCATGTCCAGTATAAGAACAAAAATAAATTGAAATAGAAAAAAAAAAAAAAAAATATATATATATATATATATATAAATTTTCCCTGGTGTAATAAAGGAAGGTGACTCTCCATTCCCTCTTCTTTGAGCACTCTTTAGAAAATCTTTTTAGAAGCTAAATAAGACTTTCACCCCCTTTACAACTCTGGAATTTTTTTTTTCTTTCAAGAATCTGGAAGCCATCTTTCTGAAATGTAAAGGTTAAGAAAACTAGCACCCTTATCTCCCCATTTCCATGGCTGTTTAGGGAAGATGTCTGGCTCTAAGTCATAGAGACATGAGAAGTTTTTTTATTCTTTTGGACACAGACAATTAGCAAACAAAAACATCACCCCAATTGCCAGATGAATTTAAGGTGAACTCTGGGTGAGAAATGGTGCTGTCAAGTCTTCTCTCTTGGCAACAAGGTGTCTTTATCTTGAGAACATGTTTACAATGGGCTATATCTTCCTGGCTGTATAAAAGCACGTGATTTCTTTATTTCTTTGTAATCTCTTTCGTGGATGACCCATGATATATCACATTTTGTTTTAATGCTTATTCAATAATAAAATTGTTTTTCTCTAATGTCTCTGGGGGTAGGTTTTCTGGGTTGGGAGACGATTTTGTTTTTACTTATATTTCCCCAGCAGCAGTCATCATGACAGAGGTAAAAGAGGTTACAGGGAAGTACTCTCTGGCTCCCAAGACTCTCATTCAAGAGTCACACTTCTCTTTGGATATCATTCCATTGGTCAAAGCAAGTGAAGTGACCTCATATGCAAGAATAGTTACTCAAGAGATAGAAAGATATTGGGGTACATTTACAATCTCTTCCTAACACAGCCCTTCCCTCCAGTCTTCCTTCTTAAAGTTCTTAACCCTACAGCCAACCCACACAGCCAAAGTTTCTGTTGCAGAACAGGTAGTGTCCATTGACTACAATGTAGTCTCTTTTATATCAAAACCTCTTTTGTAGTTGGATTGGGTTGAGATAATATATGTCCAGCAAAAGCAATTAACAGACATTTTGCCTCTCCCACCCTCTCCACCTTCTGAGTTCCATATCCTGACATGGCAGCATTATAAGAAGGGTAGGGAAACCTAAGTCACTGGATGGAAGGGTGCTTCCTTTGACCTACAGTAGGTTTTCTGTGAATGAGAAATAAATCTTTCTTTTCCTACAGCACTATGATTTCAGGATTTATTGGTTACCACCGCATAGCTTAGCCTAAATTGTCTAATACAACAGTCCTCTCTTGTAAACTTCTATCACTTAAATTTATGTAAAAACCAGCAATGGTATTTGTCTTTTACTTTGATACTAACTGCACTGTGCTAAGAAGACACGTAGAGTTATATTTCTTGTTTTGAAATGTTCTTCTTTTCCCATCCAAGCTCACCAAAATTACACAAAGAATATAAATTTACCTCTGAGCCTAATTAAACAATGTAAGCAAAAGCACAATGCCTGAAAATTGCTGCGACCTTCAATAGTTAATAAAACTTCTCTTGAATTCTAAAAGAAGTGTCTTGTGTCCACAGAGAAATTAAATATCATAAAAATATGTTCTTTTCATAAAAAATTAATAACATAATGTGTGTACATGTGTGTATATTCATACATGTATATCTATATATCATCTATCTATTTAAAAACTTTATATCCTTCCTTATTTACTTTTGGATTTTTCTTAATTAGTAGTACCCCATATCTTATTCAAGTGTCTATTCTTTTACATATTTTGCCCATAGTTTTCAACAAAAACGCACACACATATTTGTTCATGCATCTTTTCTTTCAGAATATATTTCACAATCTCATTTAATGATCTAATTGATATAATATCCTAACCGTTTTCTCACATAAGCATGGAAGACACTGTTTGTGGTTTACTTATTAAATATAAAGTCCCTGGTTCCTTCTTAACAGAACCCAGCCATCATTTAGGTAACTCAAGGAGAGATGATCCTACTCCCAGTTCCAGTCATAAATTCTGATTAGTCTAAGTGAATGATAGTGCACACAATCCTTATGCCAGTGGATGGTTTAGGAATGAGTTCAGAGCCTATCTGTTAAGGCATAAGGCAGTATCACTTGTGAGTTATCTGGGCAAAAATTCTCTGCTTCACTGAATGGCTTGGACAGTTTTTCTGCTTCTGCACATTGTATCTGACGTTTGGCACATATCCAATCATCATGATAGCACCCTAACAATAAAGCCAACATGTGGTAGGGGCTAGGCTAAAACAATCACAGGAGAGCAGAAAAAGAGCAAGGATAAATTTTACCAGGGGCCTGCATTGGCTAAGTATGGTTTGTTATATGAGTTTATAAATATTTATTTTTTTTTCCTTTATTTTTAGAGAAGCTTTCGATTACATAAATGCTACATCAAAAATACAGTGGATTCCTATATACTTCACTCCCATCCTCTCCCACACTTTTCCATATTAACAACAACTTTCATTAGTGTGGAACATTTGTTATAATTGGTGAACATATATTGAAGCAATACTACTAACCGTGGTCTATAGTTTACATTATGGTTTACACTTTGCACAGCACAATTTTATAGGTTTTGACAAAATGTATGATGTATCCATCACTGCAATGTCATGCAGAACAATTCCAGTGCCCCATGTTACACCTATTCCATCTTCTTCCCCTCAGAACCTCTGGTGACCACTGTCTTTATATCTATGTTACAAGTTCTTCCATTACTAGAGTAATAATAAGTCTACTTTGGTCCATGGTTGCATTTCTCCATTATGTTGATTCATTCTTTCATCTTGAGATGGAATGGGGATGGTGATGCCCATTTTGCTTCCAATTGAGAGGGGGCTTAGACACCCTGGGGCAGTGGTTGGAATTGTCTTGCTTACAATTTTAAATACTCTCTGTTTTTTGGGATGTGTGTTAACCATCATTATATTTTGTTAGTTGTCCTGGGTGAGTCTGATGAACTAGAGACTAAGTGTTGGCTATAACTCTGCTGAGATTCAGGGTTCAACCGGTATATGGATTAATGGAAGATTTAAGTCTCTGGGACATATTTTAATGGGTATAGTGCTAAATATAGGTTCAAATAAAAGGGGCATAAGAACCATGTGTTGGGAAATTATAAATGAGTCTAACTCCAATACAATGGGAGAATAAGTTATATATTCCAAGGTAAGGCTTACTGACAGGGTGCCAATTTCTTGGGGTTGTCAGCCCTACTTATATTTCTAGATGTCTCTAGAGCCCTCAGGAGTACCCCTGCTTGAGGCACTGTTTACTGTGGCAGTCAGTGAGATCCTCCTGAGACATGCATAAGCATAACCTCTGAAATGACCACCCAACTCACTTTGAAATCTCTTAGCCATAAAAAGTCATTTTTTTATTTAATATTTCCCGCTTTTCGTCTAGGTCTTTTTCCAAATGAATTGTTGGTTGGTGGTTGGTAATAATTTCTTGATACCAGGGAAGCTCATCCCCAGGAGTAATTTCCCACACTGGCCAAACTCAGCATATAAATAATTACTTTTAAAGTCACTTTGATTCAGGGTTGTATGATGCTTGCATTTATGGCATCCAAAATGATGCAACAAGAAGTGATCACTTTAAAAATAAACAGAAAGAAAATGTAAAGGGTTATTTCATGAGGAAAGAAAACTGAAGTCGTACTGAAAAAACTTGGGTTTGACATCCAGCCCCAGCATTTGATATTGTTGGATTAGTCACTTAAACTCTAAATCTTATTTCCTTCATTTCAAATGAAGATAATTATGAACACTATAGGATTTTTTGTGAAGAGAATTTTGGATAATATTAGTGAAAGAACATATTATGGTGCCTGGCATATGTTTGAAATTAAATAAATTATTGTTTAAACACAAAAAATTCTACTTTTTAATTTTTATTATAATAATAATAAAGTAACTTTCTAAAATCATGTCAAATACTTTTCTGTGGGGAGAAAATGGAATGCATGTTTTAATGTAATACATTAAATGCCACTAAGAAAAAATAAATGGATTTGTTAAACTTCTGTTAAAATTATCTCTCCAGTTATTAGTAGATAATAATCAAATTAACAAATGCAAACAATGTATTAGCTTAAATAATAATATAACATAAAATATCCTGATTGTTTTGGGTTATAAAGGAGAGAATATTGTTAATGAATGTCTAAAACTCAGCTATATTACTCCAATAGTATTTCCATTTCTTTTGTAAGATGAAATTACATAGATTAAATTTATGGCAGAGATCTACTTTTAAATATAAATGACTGGATAATATAAAATAAGCACAATTACCAGAAGGAATGTTCAATGAATTTTCTACTTTTTTGTCAGTTGAAATTTTAATGAGATTTCCTTTGGGACATGTCAGACATATTTTCTAAATCTGTAAGGAATGCCCAAATAGGGGAATATACATTTAGCATTATTGTGGAGGAGAAGGAAATCATAGCCATTTATATTTCCTAGAATTAAGGAAAACCATATTGAGATCATGAAACCAATCTAGTCTATATTGAATAGCTGTACACTACCATAATATCTATGCTTTTGTTTATTTCTTTATGAATTAGGTTAGTGCCATTTATATCATAGAACTGTCAGGCTTTGGTTTATTTCTTTATAAATTAGGTGAATGCCATTTTCCTCATAGAAGTGTCAAGTTTTGAAACCTTGGCAAGAATTGAACAGAATTACAGGCATAATTTAGATATTCATTAAATATTTGTTTGGCATTCCTTTATTTCTTTTGAGTTTTTGTTTTTTGTTTTCCTCACCTTCAGTGGTACAATAAGGAGCAAGCTCCATTTTGAGAAGATGAGGCTTGCCATCTCCTTTCTCCATTATGCACCTGGCTACATAGCATCCTGTTCTCCCATCATAGAGTAATCTTGCAAAGTCTAGGACAGGGAATCTAATAGTTGGTGTGCACAGGAATCTCGTGGTAAGTATGCAGATACTTGGGGCTTTCCTGCAAGGATTTTGATTCAGCAGCTACAAAAGTAGGGCAAGCAATCTATATTTTTGTAAGTATATTAAATAACACTATAGCAGGAAAATCTGGAGCTACTCTTTATAAAGAAATCCTGGAACATTTTCACTATGATTCAGGTCAATGTAATGGGATATGGAAAAATGTTAGGAATGTAAAGTAATAAAATCAAGGAAATCAGTGTATAGGTTATGAAGATAGTCATCCAATTGCAGGGGTAAAAGTTCAAGCCAACCGAGAAACCATGAAAATCTTAGAAAAAAGAGTTCCATGTTGTGTGGGGAAGCTCTGGCAGTATTTGTTTTCTTCCTCTGCACCACTAGCTGTATTATCTCACTCGTTGTGTGCTCGTGTTCCATCTGGTTGGCCATGAATATTGTGCACTCACCATGTTTGTGGCCCATTGTTTACTTTTACTTTTACTCTCCCCTGCAACTTCAGACTCCATTCCATCTTCTCTGAAGGGTGTTTCTTCTTTGCTGTCTTGGAATATGACTTACCCTTTAGTAAAATAAATTAAATGTGATATCTTTTGTGACTCCTCAAAACTTCCACAGGACAGATTGAGTTGTTCTCACATTTGTATTTATCTACCATCCACAAAACTTCCGCACAAATGTAAATGTAACATATTTTATAGAAATCAGGACCCATTATTTTCTTAATTGTTAGTTAATTATTAACTATGTTATTCAACATATCTTTAAAGTCCACAATAAAAAGACACAAATAATAAAGCCAATGCAAAATAATGAAAAATTCAGGGTTGTTAGAAAATTCTATTTTTATTTTAAAATTATACATTCATTTTGATGTTTTATATCATTGGGTTATGGGTTTTCATTTAGGAAGTAGATTGAATAAAATAAATAAAAATTAATATATAAATGAATGGGCTAATTTTGGCTTCTTAATAAATGAATATTTGAATTATCATTTTTCAATCTGGGCTGCAATTTAAAATTTAACATTTTCTGATTTCAAGCTCCAATAAGATTCCTCATTACAGAGGTAAATTACATGATCTTTAAAATACACAATTCATTAACATCTATTTAGATGGGATAGAGTTCAATTTAGTTCTGATGTCCTACAGAGTCGAATCTCTGGATAAATAAGATGAAAGAGATTTTCTATTAACCTTTTTACTGCAATTTTGTATATATTGAATGAATAGTAGTTAATACTGCTATAATATTACTTTATAACAATATGTAGTGGAAACATAATTTGAGCTCTTATGACCTTCCTAATACATCAGAAAAGAATATTACTAATGAAATGAGAGCTTGAAACTAATATGAAGGAGATATTTACTAAAAACGCAAGGAATTATAGGAAAATATTTTATAAAAAACATGCATAGAATATTTTTTCCATTTAAAACAAAATCAGTTATGTTGTTCTTGCATATGGAATTTTATTTTTAATATGCATAATATTACCATAGAGATAATTACTCAATAATTGGCAGGACTTAATAGGGCCATATTATTTAATTTTAAATGTCCCAAGAGATTGAATAGACACAATAATTAATTTTATGTGTACAAGTTCATTAGTGGCAGTAGCCATACCTTAATTCCTTAAAAGGATGACATTTTAAAGCTCTGCATATGCAAGGTTTCAGGACCAAAGAGACACTAATTATGGGAAAGTTTGAATAGATGTTTTAATTCATGTGGACATTGGGTGTTTATATGAGTGGCAATCACAAAACTATTATAATAAAATCCTCTCTGAAGATAAATATTATAAAACCATTGTAGTAAGAAGCTTTTATCCACACCATTTGCTTCTGAATTTTATATGATGAATCACGTTTGTATAGGCCACATGGTGGCAAGCATTGCGTTTTAAAGGCCATTGAACTATTTGTGCCTCCTAGTTTTTATTGATGTCACTTCATGAAATATCATTCAATACAGGGCTATTGATTTCAACTTCAGCTCCCCCTCATCCCCCCCAATTTGAATGGTGACACTTTCTAGCTAAGAAAGCAAAAATAATCTAATTTATAACTACAACTTAGCTGAAAACACTGATCTTTTCAGAATACAAGGACGCAGGATTCTAGGAACTGTTACAGAAGGAATGGAAGACCTAAGCAAAAAGACAACAGCTATTCCAAATTAATACCAATAGCAGGCCACTGACTATTCCACAGCACAAGTGAGTAAAGCAAGTCCTTCATATAAATAGAATGAAAAGCAAATATAGTGTTATAGACTGAGCATCTTCTGTCAGTGGCAAAATATATCCAGTGCAACCGAAAACACCTTGAAGATGAATAACTAAATTGGAATGTACAAGAAAAAGAGCATGGTAAAGACAAGACCAGAGGACTTTTTTTTGCTAAAGCTCAGATTTTTCAAAAATACTAAGGGAGGATAGACTTAGAATATGGCTATTAGTATTCTTCTATTGGTATATTTATATGTTTTTATAACTGTTAGTTTTATCTTTATAATGCCCCAAGTTGAAGCAACTCCTACATATCTATTAAATCAATGAATTGTATATTATTGTAGGAATTTTTCTGTCATTTGCATGCATATAAGTGAATATATTGAAGAATGCCAAAGAAAGATATAAACAAAAACAACAACAACAAAAAAATAAAAATTGGGGGAAATTATCCCATTTGTAAAATGTTTGAGAAAATATATGTATAAATCAAGATAACTTGCTTATAACAAATCCAATTTTAATTCAATATTGACTTATTTTTACCAGACATTTTTTACTTAAATAAATATATTTAATTTTATATTAATTCTGATTGGAGAAATGCCAATGCACACAATAAAGTAAGTGGCAACTCACTCTTAGCCTCACATTTATGGAGATGCTGTGGAATAATGGATAGTAGAGTGGAGGCCTGCCTAAAAGGGAACAGATGACTCTCAACTTTGACTAATTGCTACTATGCAAGTGTACAGACTGAGTGCTGTCACATTCGTTTTTAACAAGAGAAAATATCACACTGGGGAAATGTATGTATATATATATATATACACACATATATATAGCCATTGATCACAATTTAAAAATTACTAAGACAACTATTAAGGCTAACAATGTGTGCCTTAAAAAATGTCTTTTCAGTTCTATTCTGCCAGTTCACAGGTCTGCATTAGCCAGTGTTCTCCAGAGAAACAGAACCAAGGAGAGTGTAGCATATATGGCTTTGCATTTACCCTTCCAGTTCTTTCCACTTCTAGTCACAGAAGCATTTCATTTCTGAGTAGTTACAGGGCAAGCCTTGAGAAATAATGTATGCTTAGACTTCTCTCCCGGAAACTCTAAGAATAATTTGCTCTGTGAACTGCTTGACCATCTTTGTATCAACAGATCCCTTAGTAATTACTGTAAAGATGTAAATTCAGCCCAACTGACAGACATTGTAAATGCTCAGTTTGCGTAGTTACTGTGAAAGTGTAACTTCTGCCCTGCGGGGAAACACTGTGAATGTCCAGTCTTTGATTATCTGTTCTGAGCCCAGCGCTTTTTAATTATGCTCCTCTGTCACGTGCCCTCCCCATCTGCATATAGACATGTAGTATAAAAGACCCCTCTTGCTTTGTGGCAAGTTCAGCTTGAACCCTGGAAGTGCCATGCTCTCTGCCTGCCACCACAGATGAGGATTTAGTCCAAGACCAGGCTCTGACTCTTCAATAAAGGAGATCTCCCCTCAGGACCACCGAGGGTGAGGCCCCAAGTAAGCCCCCTATTAAATATTCGTTGCTCATCAAGCTGGACTTGTCCTAGTCTTCTTTGGTATGAGGTATCTCTCTCAGTTTGGGAAGTTGTCATTTTACATTATTCCTTGCTATACCTGAAACAGAGATTTATTATAAGGAATTAGCTCACACAGCCTTGTGGGCTTTTAACTCCGTAGGGCTTGCCAAAAGCTGAAAATTCGAATGCAGGTAATGTTAAAGTCCTTATTCTGAATTCCCCAGGGGAAGCTGTCTGGCTGGAAATTTTGGCAAGAGCCAAAGTTGAAATTGAGAAATTAATTCTTCTTCTGACCTCTGAAACCCTCAATTCTGACTTTTAAGTCCTCCAACTGGTTGGATGAAACTATTGATACTGTAATCTTCTTTGTTGATTGTAGATGCAATCAGCTGATTATAGATGTAATCAACTGATTGTACATGTAAATCACATCTACAATATATCCTCATATTAAAGGGCAAGCCTGTACTTGACCAAACAACTGGACACTATAACCTAGCTAATTTGACTTGTGAAATTAACCATCACAAGGGCTCTGTGCAAACATATTTGTTCTTCTCCCCTCACACCCAGAATTTTAACACTATTTACTATTCTGAGGATTCCGTATGAATCTTTGTCTCAGGATTTGAATTTGATATTTAATTTTAATGCTATGGATAATATCCATAAGCAAAAGGATATATATAAAATAAGTGAAAAAAATCTGCACACAAAAAAAGAAATGAGAGACTGCTCAGTGTAGACCACATAGGTATAATCTTCTAAAGGCTTTGTAACCTTTGTCTTATTGTCTGGCCAAAAATACCTCAAATTTATTCCATTGATAAAAATACATACTTACATTATATAATTATACATGCAATTATGCCATGTGATGTAAAATATTGTAATGCACAGTAATATGAATTGTCTTTTGTGAAATCTTATGATTTGTTTTTTAAAATACAGTGAGTCAGAGATATTCATATATTTAGAGAAAATAATTGTAGATATTAGAGCATGTATACATCATAATATTTAAATTGTGTCATTGTTTCAATAACCTTAGTCTAAAATAATTTAATGTAACAAAGTACAACTTATTTATGAAAAGCAAATGATATATAAAAGTAATATCAAATTTCTCAGTATTACATTAAACAAATTGAATGAGAATAGTGTATTATGACAATTGGTCTTTAATATGTAAGGATCAGAATTTTCCAAATAAAAAAGGGGATGAATCTCATAAGAAAATATTCCTATCAGAAATTTGCAGAAGTGAATATTTTTTTCTTTACTCATTATAATTTGTTATATTTTATATTCCACTGTCTGATGAAATTTTATTGCAATGACAGAAATATTCATTCATTAAAAAGCGATCAGAATTGTATCAACTCACTCTTCCAAATTGCTAATATAATTTGGATATTCCTTTGAATACACAGAGGAAATATTATGAGAATGAGAACAAAAAGAATGTTAAAAATAACCATCATATAACCACCTAGTCCTTGCTCTCTATGTATTTGAAAGTAGCTGTCGTGTTGATGCTACATTTTGTAAAGCAGCTCCCAAATCTGAGTACATGAATATAAATTGAAATGATAGGCTTCAATTTATTATAAGTGATCTAGAATATAGACATTAAATACTTAAATTTGAAGATAGCATAATCTCTATATTTAACTAACCAAATGGGAATTATATGCATATATATGTAGTATGCTTTCTTTTACAGACAGAAATTTCAGCATTTTGAAACACCTTATCATATATGGTTATGAAAAGCAGCTAACTTTCATCCCATCTTATCTTACCTTTATATTCAATAGTGGTTTGAGAATGTGATAATAGAATGTAAAAAAGATTAATGTAATTATGAAACCATAGAAAATAGGAATATAAAAATCCAAGCTTTAGTTCATGGCCCAGTTCCTATAGGTTAAGTACTGCTTTGGTTGTAAGTGAAGCATTTTCATTCAATCAGGTTTCAGGGAATGGTATTTTCTTTTGTTGCATATAAGCATGCTGAAAAATGATAAAGAAACGTGTCAAGGGGATCGTAGAGGGAACTCTACTATACATTCAACGAGAATAAAGATAAAGGAAGCAAGTGACTAATTGAAAATGCTAGAATATTACGTTGTTGCTTCATTCATTAGGGCATGATTACCCCCATTACAATTCTCAGTGGGACTTGTTCTCCATCCCCAAGAGATGTCACTTTTGGTGAGGTGAGGAAACAGAAGTGAGTGGGAGTATTATTTACTTATTATTTAGTTATATTTTTCCTATCCTCCTAAAGGTAGGGAGTTGTAGTTGAAATGTGGTAACTGAGTATTTGGCTTTATTAGTTTCTAATTGCTGATGTAGTAAATTTCCATGAACTTAATGACTTAAAACAATACAGAAATTTATTATCTTGCATGTCTGGAGGTCAGATATCAGAAAAATGAGATATGAAATAATAGGGCAGGTGCTTACAATAAGTCATTGAAAATTTCCTAACATTTCAACATATTCTCAATTCCATCAACCTTTACAAATGACCAAGAATCATAACTTCTTCTGGCCAAAAGTTAAGTTTTAATTTAATTCTTGCAAATTGATTTTTAAACCATTTCCATTAATGTTTATATTTTACATGCTATATAATTCAGAGAGACTGAAAATATAATGAAGGAGTTGACTGCATTATTAATATCCTTGTTCAAACTCAGTGCACAAAGATAATTTCAGAAAAATACTGTCTAATAGGTGTGGAATTATTATCAGGTATCTGCCTTTTAGAAATCATGAGAGTAAAACTCTGTTAAGAAATAGAACTGGATGTCCTTGGAATTATGACTTGCTTTATTTCCTATGTGTAGGTCCACTTATATACTTTAAGGAGTTAACATTTTTTACTTGTCCTAATAAAAGAAAATAATGGAGTCAAATTTTACTTCACTGTCATCACCCTATCATTATAATTACCCTTTCACAAAAGATTAATCAAATGTCTGATTGCACTTTTCTTATTCTTCTGACAATCAGAATCTAAACATTTGGTATCTCCCATGTGAAAAGTAAAAATTACTAAGATATCCTTTTATTGAGTTAATTTCAGATTAAAAAGAAAGCAATATTCATTGAATATAATATAGAAAGTACAAAAGAATCCATACAGAAGTAAACAGTTATCCAAAATCCAATCTTATAAATACAATTGTTCTTAAACTTTGGATAAATATACTGTAAATGATTAAAACTTTCTCTGGCCCCCATACTTTTCTTTGATTCCTCATAGCCATATATTGTTTTTTAAACTGCTCTTTAATTTATCAACATATATCATAAATATTTCCCTAATATGTGCTTTAGTAGAAAAGTGTAAAGGATATATAGTACTCATCTTTTGTGTATTTTAACTAGACTCCTCCTGTTGTTGGAAAATTTTATTTTCTCATTATTTACCAGTATAAATATCACTACAACGAACATCCATGAACAGAAATCTTTAAATATATAACTAAGTTTCCAAGAAATCATTTCTAGAAGTCGTAATTTCACTAACATTTAGTAAGGTTTTAGTAAGTTTAACACATGCTAAAAAGTGTCATTTTAATTCACAAGTTGATTTCAGTTTAAATTCCAAAATTAAGTTAAAAATAAAGGCAAAACATGTTTCCCTTTCTATGAATCTAATGGTAATGTGAATTTATATAATCTTATTTTTCTAAGATAAGGCAGTTGTATGAGCATTCTATATTAAAAATCATAGGATATGTTCTTACAGGACCATGCCTTTCTATTGGAAGTGAAGTAGAATGAATTAGAAAGGCTTGGATGGAATCTACTCCTGGGTAACTATCTTTCCAACTGCAATTACCTGGGCAATTCATGCAGATAGAGTGCAATTTTCTACATTGCCAATCAAGAGAGTACCATGGCTTTTAATAAAATCCTACCATATTGAATATAATAACATTTATAAATTTCTAAACACATCAGACTAAACATACATAAAATGCTCAAAACAGCAGTTTTATGTTGCATACATCATAATAAACACTGAAGATGGACTTTGGACCCTTCATTCTGTGATTAAGCATGTGTGGCTTCAACTATGGTGTATTTCCTGGCCTTGTTATTATCTGAAATTTTCTATCTTTGCTGTTTGCCCTTTAGCCTTCATACAACTACTTTTAGGAAATAGAGTGTGAAAAGAAGTAATATGGGAAAAAAGCATGGACTTTGCATCAGCAAAAAATATTATTTAAGTCTTAGAAAACTCTATTATTAAAACTCATTTTATAAAAATCACTTATAAAACCACTATATTAAATGCTGCAATTACATTTTATGCTAATATTTATTTATAGGATTATTGGGGCAACACAATACATTCAACAAAAACTACTAGTGATAGGTTTTCTCCAGTTGTTCCCTTGTGCAGTATGTGTGAGTGTGTGTATGTCTATCACAAGGCTCATTTATTTATAAAGAGGTCTTTCCAACATATGGAAAGTTCCTTGAGGACAGATAACCCATATTAATGATTTTAGCTTGTCTACTATCTAATAAATTGTTAGGTATATGGTAAAGACTTAATACATTTTCAATGATTGAAAGAATGAATGAATGGACTGATATTATTAGGAACCCACTTAAATCGTCATTACATACCCAGCTGGAGTGAGGTTCTTGAGTAACAATGTGGAAATGTCAGAACCTAGAGGATTTCCTGCCCAGGTATGTTTGTCAATACTGGCAAACAAGGGCTCATTGAGAGAGAGAAAATGTTAAAAAAAAGAAGCAAAAGACAAAAATATTAAAAAGGGAGCTATGATTAAATTTTTTTTGTGGAAAGAAATAATAAGAGGATAGAGAAAAATAAAAAATACACTTTAGGGCAGGGGTTCTTAACCAGGATTCCATGGACCTCTAAGGGCTCCATGGAAAGATTTCAGGGTGTCCATGAGCTTGAACTGAAAATTCAAAACAACATTATTCTTGTGAGGATGTCTTGGTGCCGGTATGATATATTTATTAAATACCACTACACTCTGAGAAGGGGTCTGTGATTTTCACCTGACTGGCAAAGGGGTCCATGGAACAAAAAAGGTTAAGAATCCAGATTTAGGGCAATGATTATAAACCAATATGAGGATAATGAAAGTCCATTTATTTTTTTATTAATTTATTGAAGTATATCACTCTTACATGAACATATATAAACAATAAGTGTACAAAAAGAAAAACAAAAAAAATAAAAAAATTAACAAAAACAATAAGTGTATATAGTAATAGTTGTGAACTTACAAAACAAACATACATAACATCATACAGGGCTCTCATACCTCACCCCACCACCAATACCTTGCATTGTTGTACAATATTTTTAACTAATGATTAAAGAGCATTCTCAAAATATTAATTCTAAGGAAAGCATTTTCCCCAACCCACCCTATTATTATTATTACTTACATCCTTTATACATGAACATATGTAAACAATAAGTGTGTAGTAAAAGTTGTGAACTTACAAAGCAGCCATTCATAACATCATATACAGGTACTATACATCAACCCTCCACCAACACCTTGCATTGTCATGTGACATTTGTTACAAATTATGAAAGAATGTTGTCAAAATCTTACTACTAATTATAGTCCTTTTCTTACATTTGGTGTATTTTTTCCCCAACTCACCCCATTATTATTTTAAAATATATTTCCATGACAGAAGTTGTGAACCCACAAAACAATCATGCACATGTGCAGAATTCCCAAACAACACCCCTCCATCAACACACCACACCCTGGTGGAATATTTGCTACAGACCATGAGATAATATCATCTGATTATTACCAGGTCCACAGTGTACATTTGGCACACATTTTCCATACTCCCCCATCATCAACACAGTACATCTTTGGCATAGATACAAGAATATTACATTATTACTGTTAACCACACTCCATAGGTCACTCCAGTTGTATTTTTCCCCATGCTTCTCCACATTCCCGCCATTCTGCAAAAGTGATATACATCTGCTCTAGCTTCCAAAGACACTCTGGCATATGTAACATCAACCATTATTCTCATCTACCTCTGGGTTTCCTGTGCTATTCAGTTCCTAGGTTATTCTCCAGCTTTCTGTCAATTGGCATTTACATCCCTAGACTACCATTTTCAGCCACATCCCCATTTGAAAACCAGCTGTTACTATAATGTGTTACCATCAACTCTGTACATTTCCACACTTTTACAATAAAACTAATTAAAACTTCTATATACATTGAATATCAGTAGTCCATCTCAGTCCTCCTCTTATCTCCTTTAAGAATCTACCACCTTACACCAGGTCTTGAAGATATTTCCCTACATTTCTTCTAGAAGCTTTATGGTTCTTGCTTTTATGTTTAGGTTTTTTATTCATTTTCAGTTAATTTTTGTATAGGATGTGAGATAGGGGTCCTCATTCCTTCTTTGGCTATGGATATCCAATTTTCTCAGCTCCATTTGTTAAATGGACTGTTCTACCTGAGCTGGGTGGGTTTGACAGACTAGTCAAAAATCATTTGACCATAGATGTGAGGGTATGGTTCTGAACCATCAATTTGGTTCCATTGGTCCATGTGTCTGTCTTTATGCCAATACCATGCTGTTTTTACCATTGTAGCTAAGTAATACAACTTAAAGTCCGGGGATGAGAGTCCTCCACCTTCGCTTTTCCTTCTTAAGATGTTTCTGGATATTCAGGACCACTTACCCTTCCAAATAAATTTTATAATCATATTTTCCATTTATTTTCAAAATGCTGGTGGAATTTTTATTGGGATTGCATTGAATCTGTAAATCCATTTGAGTAGAATCGACATCTGAATATTTAGTCTTCCAATCCATGAGCATGGAATGTTCTTCCAATTATTTAGGTCTTTTTTAATATCTTTTAACAATGAGTTGTAGTTTTCTGAATACAAGTGCTTTACATCGTTGGTTAAGTTTATTCTTGAATATTTGGGTTTTACCTGTCATATTTTATTTTCACCATTCTATAGACACTTTGAGTTACTTTTATTAATATAATCTTCTTTTCTAGATGCTCTTCCAGGCCTCCCTCTCCTGTCTTTTCTTTTCAGGCTGTATCACACCCTTTAGTATTTCCTCCAAAGCAGGTCTCTTGGTTACAAACTCACAGTTTCTGTTTATCTGTGAATATTCTAAAATCATCTTCATCTTTGAATGACAATCTTGCTGGATATAAGATTCTTGGCTGAAAGTTTTTCTCTTGCAGTGTCTTAAATATATCATACCACTGTCTTCTTGCCTCCATGGTTTCTGGTGAGAAATCAGCACTTAATCTTATTTGGTATCTCTTATACATTATGCATAGCTTTTCTCTTGCTGCTCTCAGAATTCTCTCTTTGTCTTTGCCATTTGACATTCTGATTAGTATGTGTCTCAGAGTTGGTCTTTTAGGATTTTTTCAGATGGGAAAATATCATGCTTCTTGGGCATGGATATCTATGTCCTTCAATACAGTTGGGAAATTTTCTACCATTATTTCTTCAAATATTCCTTCTGCCCCTTTTCCCTTCTGGGACACCCATGACACATATGTTTGCACGTCTCTTGCTGTCCTTTAGCTCCCTGAGAACTTGTTCAAGATTTTCTAATCTTTTCTTCATCTGTTCTTTTGTATGTTCACTTTCAGAGGCCATTTCTTCAAGCTCACCAATCCTTTCTTTTGCCTCCTCAAATCTGCTATTATATGATTCCAGTGTACTTTTAATTTCATTTATTGGATCTTTCATTCCCATAAGATCTGCTATATTTCTCTTCATGCTTTCAAATTTTTCTTTGTGCTCATCCAATGACTTCTTAATATCCTCAATTTCCTTAGCCATCTCATTGAATTTATTAAGGAGATTTGTTTGAACATCTATGATTAGTTGTCTCAACTCTTCTATATCATCTGGAGGCTTATCTTATTCCTTTAACTGGGTCATATCCTCCTTTTTCTTGTTGTGGATTGTAATTTTTTGTTGGTGTCTTGGCATCTGGATCACTAGAGTACTTATTCTGGGTGCAGTTTTTCTCTTTAGTTTAGGGCTTCCTGCCCTTTCTCCCTTGCTGGTTGTGTAGTAGGAGTCAAGGATGTAATTGGTGCTGTAAGCTGTGGAGGCTCAAGCTTCCCTCATTGCCCCAAGGACCAATATAGCTTCTCCCAACTTTCTCCTTTGCCAGGGGTAGGGACAGAGCTACAACTCTATGGAATGATCTAACTCATGAAGGCCTTGACTGTAGTTGCCCAGAAAGACTGATGAAGACTCATGCTCTTTTCTCCCCTGCCTTGGGTGGGGATGGAGCTGCAGGTGTGGGCAGCAATCTATGCAGTGCATGACCAAGATGACCACAGTTGCCCCAGTAGAGTTCCGATTATTCAGTCTGTGCCAGCAAAATGTACCTGCAGTTAGCTGGATAGGCTGGTGCAGGGCCCATCAGCTTCCTCCTGCTAGATGTGGGGCTGAAGCCTAGGTTAGGACTGCAGACCAATCTGGGTGAAAGAAGCCGGTCTCTACCATCACTGTGATTTTCCATAAGCCCTGCTTTCCCTCGTGTCAGGCATGGAGTTAAGGTGGCGGCTACCAGCCCTTTTCTGACTTGGACATGTTCAAACTTTAGCTGTTCTTAGGATTATATTTTAGGCCGTCAAATTTACTAATCAGTAGCTGAAGTTGGTGCCCAACTGTCTCTTCCTCCCTTGATTTGGGAAGTGACACTTTCAATTCTAGCTGCAGAATAGCTCCCGAGGCAGCTTGTGCCTCCAGTGGAGGATGGGCACAGGATTCCATAATGTGGAGTATTTTTCTTCTGAATCTTCTCTGCAGATGGCAGTCTCCTCCTTCCATTCTTTCATGGATGTTGCAGGATGCCCTTTTGGTCTCCTGGAGTCCCCAAACAAGTGCTCTAGATAACTCTGGGTGATCACCAACTGCCCCGTACCAGAAACTGGTTCTTGGAGCTCTTTACTTTGCCGCCATCTTGCTGCTTCTCTGAAAGTCCATTTATTTTTGTGGCTGCAGTAAGCTAATATGAGAGCAGAAATTTTAACTTCAATGGAAAACCCGACACTTGGTAAGTGCTCCAAAACAGGAAAGGGCTGATTTCCTCAAGAGTCAGTGATAAGTGAAATTTATATACCACAGGTCATGGCCCAATCTCTGTGTTTGTTGTTGTTGTTGTTTTGCTATCCATATAATATCAAAGAGAAGTCTGTAGAAGACTGATTGCAAGGATGGCCCCAATCTTTAAACCTACCATATGAACCTGACATTTGCAAACTGACTTAAATTATATAACAGACTGAAATGGAAGGAATAGTGTACCATAGTGAGCTCCAACCTCAAGAACCTTGTGCACTTCCCCTCTACATTGGGCCCTGGACCAGCTCTACCATGAGAAAATGTCTTCAGGATAGTCTGCTGAAGGTGGACAAATTATCCTAGTTGAGGACCTACTGCACTAGCCTGGACCCAGATTATCCTGAAGCTGGTTGCAGATGCATGAGCAATCCCAGCAGAAATCAGCTAAGCCTGGCTCAAATGAGCAGAACTATACAGTTAACTCATAGACTTGTGAGCTTGACTAAATGCAAAAATAGGGTCAGTATTCAACATTTTTGGAAATATGGCTTTGCAGATCCTCAATTAAGAGGTGGTGCATATTTTCCTAAACTTTTCATCTGAACTTGTTTTGTATACTGCCTTAATAGTTATTTTAAGTCATCAGATTTTGTTTTAACTTGTATATTGCTTTGGAACTTGTATTAACTGACCAGGTGGTGTTACGCAACAAAGCAAATTACAAAAATTCATAAGAGGAATTGAATCCATAGACAATGGTACCCAAAAATATTAATAACTACACCGTTGGATCAAACAATCAATGAAGTTATTATAAAATGTATTAACTCATTAACATTTTCCAATTTCAGCCAACCAAAGTCAGATTTGGAAACTTATACACATAAAACATAAATTTGCATCTAAAGGCTGATAATATTGGGAAAGATGAGAAACATTTATTTAACTTATTGGATTTCCTTAATCTGTTTATAAGTCTAAAGCCCAGGTTAACACAAACATGTAATTCTTACACAACAAAGTGGAATCCAAAAAAAATATTGATTACTGAATTTATTATGTTTTGGTTGAGGTAAAGTTTATATAAATGAAATGTACTGGTCTTAATTGTTGAATTAAATGCTTTGAAAAATGTATATGCCTGTGTATCTACCATCCCAATTCAAATGTAGTTGCTACAAACCAGTCTACAGCTGCCCTAATGAGGCAACTACTTTTTGATTTATATCACCATACATTAATTTTCCTTTTCATGAATTTTATAAAAAAAGAAGTATAAAATAAGTTCTTTTTGTACCTGACTCTTAATTTTACAGGCTGTTAATGAAATTCATCCATATTTTTGGCTGTATCATATCTTTATTTTGCATGGCTGATTAACAATCCATGGTCATTTGGGTCAATTGAAATTTTAAGGTACTGTGAATAAAGCTATAAGATTTTTGTGCAAAATGCATATATGTTTTCAAATCTCTTAAGTTCCAAGGAACTGAATTGTTAGGTAATAGTGAGGAATTGTGTGGGATACTGTAAGAAACTGTCAAAATAATTGTACAATTGTGCATTCCACACCCCCAGAAATGTATGAGAGTGCAATATTGTCTAATATCTTCAACTTTTGGTGATTTTAATTGTTTTCATTGTTAGGGCTGTAGTGGGAGAGAAATTACATCTTGTGGTTTCAATTTTCATTTCACTGCATAATAATGATGATGAGTAGCCTTTTATGTCCTTATTGGCTATTCTTATATGTTTAATTTTCAATGGTTAAATCAAGTCTTTTATGCACATTTATATTCACATTTAGTCATTTTTATAGGTCCTTAAGAGTAATCCAGCACAGCATGGGCAGGGCGAAGCCAACTATCCCAGACACAAGGCTGGGAAAAGTCTTTTTTCAGATATATTGCTGAGAATATTTACTCCCACCTGTGGCTTTCCTTTGCAATTTCCTAATGATACATTTTCATCAGCAGAAGTTTCAAATTTTGCCAAAGTTCAACTGTTATGGTTAATATGCCTTAGGTAATCTCTAAGAAGTATTTGCCTATCACAAAGTGGCAAATAAATTCTCTTATTTTAATGTCTAGAAATGTGAGAGTTTTATCTTTTAGGTTTTGGTTTATGACTCATCTAGGTGACCAGCTGTTCTGGTTTGCCTGGAACTGGGATTTCCTAGGATGCAGGATTTCATTACTAAAAGGTGCAATATTTTTACCTTTTAGTTTGAAATGACTAAATTCCCAGGAAAGTACAAAGAAATTCACAGGGAATCCCCTTTCAACCAGCCTCTCCCAATACTAACATATTGCAAAGCTATAGTTTGCAACGATCAAACAGATATTGTAACAGCAGACCTTGCGTTTTTTCAATCTTATGGAAGACTTCCAGTATGTTTTTCATTAAATGTGATATCACTGCAGGTCTTTTTAAATCGTACTTTATCAGATTGAGAAAATTCCCTTCTATTCATAGTTTGCTGAGAATTTTATATATATATATATATATATATATATATATGAAAGATAGTAAAATCTTTTTTTTCAGAGTGCTTTTTGTGCTTCAAATGAAGATCATGAGGCTTTTATCAAATATTCAGCTAATATGGTTAGGTAATGTGTTTCCTTTCAAGTGTTGAACCAACTATGCAATTCTATGATAAAGTGACTTGGTCAAGATGCATTATGAAGTTCCGGGGGCAGGCGTGATTCACTTCCCACAGCAGGCGGTGGTGTTGCACTGAGCAGGATCCCAGGAGATGCATGATGACCAGGCTGCCTACCTTGAAGGAAAAACCCCTGGACATGGAGCAAGAGAAATTCCGGATTGTCTACCAGTTTGATGCCATCAGAGCCTTTCAGTATATGTCCCGGCTTAAGGTGGCACAGACAGCCCTGACCGTGGTGGCTCTGACCCCAGGCTTCTACTGGTACTCCCAGGGCCTCATGACTCTCGACTCCCTATGCCTTGTGTCTGGGATAGCTGGCTTCGCCTTGGCCATGCTGTGCTGGATGAGCTATTTCTGCCGGAGGCTGGTGGGGATCCTGTATCTCAATGAGTCGGGCACCATGCTGCCGGTGGCCCATTTGACCTCATGGGGTGGGCGGCAAGATACATACTGCCCTGTGGCTGATGTGATCCCCCTGACGGAAACCAGGGACCAACTCCGGGAAGAGTCTGTGTGAATCCAGCAGTACAGCAACTAACAGACCTTCTATCTCACCCTGTGCTAGGGACGCATCCTGGAAAAAGAGTGTTTCATGCAGGTGTTTGGGATCCTGAACACACTCAAGTGAACAGCTGGGAGCTGGATTTCTGAGATGCTGTGGGTGGCCTAGATCTCTGCCAGGAAGACTGAGGGTGCAGGCAAGGCTGAAGAAGGGGATCAAGCAGCTGGAGTCTTGGCCAGGGCCACTGGGAACTTGTCTTTTGGGATAAGGAGATTCATGAGGCAGAAACTAGCAACGACGTTTAGAAAAAAGATCCTTAGTTCAATTTCTTCACTGCACTTATGTGTGACGTTAAGTCAAACAATGACCAGTTCATTGAGGAAGCTGTGTCAAGCTCATCCACACAGTACATGGCTGGGAAATCAGAAGACAGGTGTGACTGGGGAGCACAGGATTTGAAGTCAGAAGACTTAGCCTCTGTCAGTTCTCAACTTCCTATCCAGAACAGGTTATTGACTCCCTCTGAACATCCATTTTCATATCCATAAAATGGAGAGTCCTGCCTGTCTTTTGGGATGGGTGCAAGGATAAACAATCAAATTTATGCTTTAAACTTCAGAGTGCTTTGGAAACTCAACAGGTCTGAGCAAATACTAAGCATTAGGTCAGAGGTCACGGCACAGTGAAAGGCTCCCAGGCAGTCTGGAGGGCTTGCCAATTCTGTGCCCGCAGCAGAAGACTGACATAAATTTGGAGCAGGGTCTTTTTATGCTCGGGTATGGTAGCTGCACACCACCACTTGGTCAGGGATGACATCCACGTGAGCTCAGCGCCCCAGCTGGGATTGTGTTCACCCACACATCTGAGGGCTCTCATGTTTGGAAGCCTCTGCAGCTTAATAAAGTCAGATGGACTATAAAAAAAAAAAAAAATGCATTATGATTTGAGTGCACTGTTCTGGTTAGTTTGTCTTTGTTCTGTTAGGGATCACAGTATCTGTGTTCATGAGTCATATTGACTTGCAATTTGTTTTCCTATATAATTTTATTTTGGCTTTGGATATGAGAATTATACTAGACTCATAAAATGAACAGTAAGGCACTAACTCTCTATGTTCTGAAATAATTTGTATATGATTGGTATTACTTCTTCCTTATATAGTTGATAGAATTCCTTGGTAAAGCAATATGGGCCTTCCTTGAGGTTTCTTTATGGGAAAGTCTTCCTTATGAATTTAAATTCTTTGCAGACATAGGACAATTCATAAACTTATATTTTTAAATGTGGGTTGATTAGTTGTGTGTTCAAGGACATCAACACATAATTTAAGTAAAATATATCATCTTCTAGTTTAAAATAATATTTCATTATTATGCTTTTATTATTTATAGGATCTATAAATTTATCACCTCTTTAATTTCTTATATTGGTATTGTAATTTGTTTCTCTCGTTCTTGATCTTTATTTTTGGTCATTCTTGTTAGGATTTTATCTATGTCACTAAGACTTTCAAAGAGCCATATCTTGAATTTGTTATTCTCTATAGTTTTTGAGTTTTCTTTCTGCTCTTATTATTGCTTTCTTTCTTCTACTTAATTTGCGACTAATTTGCCCATATGTTTATAACTTTTTACATTACAAACTTAGATCAATTTTCATTCATTTTTATTATTTGGAAACCATCTCAAACTAATGCAAATGTTCTATGTTACAGTACCAAGAACACTTTGATTTATTTAGCCATTTGTAAGTTAGTTGCCAATATGATACTTCATTATCTCTAAATTATTTTTATTCCTTACAAACAAGAACATTCTCCTCCAGATCATAATAAAAACATTAATGCTACAAATTAATTTTGATATATTGTCTTTAATCCTCAAATTTGACCAATTTTCACCAATTGTTTGAATTAGAGTCTATAAGTGACACAGGTTAGAAACACATTTTTCATTTAATTCTTATTTCTTTCCATCTGGATGACTTCCTCAGTCTTTCCTTGTCATTTATGAATTTGACAAATTTGAAATTGTCAAATTTATTAGTTATTACATAAGTCATCTCTGAGTTTATGCTGGTTTGCTATTTTCTTATGATCAGATTCAGTTTATATATCTTTAATAATAATATCAGAGCAGCAACATTGCTTTTATTAATCATATTAGAATACATACAGTTTTCATTTTTTGTCATTATTGATGTTAAAATTGATGACTTGAAAAAAATGGTGTCTGCCAGTCTTTTGGGCTTTTGGGAGGGTGCATTTTGAAGTTATACAAATATTATATTATATTTCACATTAAATATTTAATATATATACATATATATATACTTCCATATTTTGAGACAAGTTCTTTTTGGCATAAGTTGTTGCAGTCTCACTTATATTTTCCCTACTACAGTCCAGTAACCATTCACTTCTTCAAAAGTGAGTTTCTTTTTAATGGAGAATGGCATTTAGAAACAAACATCTAAGGCTAGAAATACTCATTTTACTGCGGTGTCACTGCTTACAGGCCTTCACAATGACTGAGCTAGGGAAGACAGGTCTATATAAATATTTTCATTTACATCCATATTAATCTATCTATTTATAATTTTAGAACCTGAGTTCAAAATTATACCTTCAATTTCAATACAAAACTATAAGTTCTACTTTTATTTTTTCCTTTATCTATTTGTGCCTCCTTTCTCTATCAATGAGAACCCTGGATAACATTATAAGTAATATATTTACTGAATTGTTCAGTCCCACTTCATGCAATTAGTCACCTGTTTCTTTCATTGATACTCCTTCCAGGGCAAATGCTCTTCTCCTCCCATTTGGGTTCTATGACCCTGTGCCAGACTATCCCCACGGCTGCTTTCCCCCTCCTGCTCTGTGTGGATGTCTTCCTCATCTCCCTTAATATGAGACATTTCTCAACGCCCAGCTCTACCTTGTGCCCACATAAAATCACTCCTTACCTCATGGTTCTTCATAAATTCTGAGAAATGTTTGTACATTGTTCTTTCAAATACATGTTTCTACTTCATTTTCTTTCTCTCTACTTTTTATGGGCTATTTCTCCTCTGTACCAAAATTACACTTCTCCCTGTCTTGCATGATCTTTGTGATCTCTATTTAGCTCTTGGCAATATTTTCTGCTAAGTCATACAGAATTTTGCCCTATTTATATGCAGCTCTGCCCTTATCTGTGTGATAATAGCATTGAGTAGTTTTGGGGCTAGGTTTGGTTCAAAGTGGTCAGTGTATCTGAAGTCTTCTGTGCCAACAAAATTTGGGAAACCACCACCCAGACTCCTATCTGTGTGTGTAGCTTCTCAGGCTATGGAATCCTGCCTGACAAATTACAGCTCCTAATGTATCCCTGATTTCTGATTCTGCTTACTCAACTTAGTAAGGTTACTTGTTCTATTTGGGCTCCACCCACATGCATCATAATTGCACCTATTTTCTAATGCCCCCAAACACTTGACTTACATACTCTGTTTAGCTTTTTAGATGTTTGAGGCAGCAAGGCAATACTGGCCAAACAGTTACTCTGTCACTTGAGGATATCTTATATCAGTGTTGATTCTATGATCAACTTGATTATGGTTTTTGCAATATCATATGGCTGGGTATTATTTAAAATAAGTGAATGTCCAATGCAATGTTTGATATAATTATACCATGATAAAATTATGGTATTTCTTCTAAATGACATGATTTTAAAAATCCTATTTCATATTTTTAAACTAGGTGTATATTTGTATGTATTGAAAATATCATAGTGTTTCTTGTTAAGATTAGAATTTATTCTATTTTGGAGTTGTTTTTAACTATATTCTAATTTATGTCCTGGGTCCTCATGGATGGACACCGCAAATATGTAACAAAATATTATTTCTAATATCTACATTTCTACAGAAAGTTCTACAGAAATTTCTCACTGCTTAAGATTACCTTCCATGAAAGTTAATGAAAGTTTTAACAGTGAATATTTAATATTTGATGTGAATTTATTGTGGGTGGGTATTGAAAATAATTGGGGGTGGGGGGGAGGGACTGAGGGGTCCCTTACTATAGAAAACCATCTTCCACAGAAATAAAAAACAAAGAACTTTATTTTATACTTTCCCCTAAATTTAATAATAGTTACTAAATATGAAGGTATTTTGAGGAGGATATTTAAATTAGAGCATATTTGAAATAGATGAAGTCATCTGTATAATAAGTCATCCTTCTGTAGGGCAAAATGCATAATGTCATTTTCAGATTTTTCTACAGTATTATGGGATTTTGAGCTACAGACTTGAAATGTACAATTCTTCTCAAAAGGTCCTAAACTCATATAAAATAAGACATTTGATGTATGTTTTTCAGTTCTTTTCATTTCCAGGGCAGGTACTTATATGAAATTGTGACAATCACTCTGCTTTAGGGAAGAAAGAACTAAGCAAAGTTGTATTTGAGCAGCATGTTCATCCAGGATCTTGACGTTTTTTTCAGGTTAAAAAGATTCTCATTAAAGTATTCGTATTGTGAAAGCTGACCAATAGTGGTTAGACTTTAAACAAAGTAAATCTATTTGACATGCTGTTCTGTGTCTTATACGCAATGAAAAATAATAATTAAGAATGTGGAGTCTGAGTTCCATTTGCCTTGATTCAAATCCAGGTTCCACCAGTTTCTTGCCCTAGGATTATAAATTATATACTTATTTGTACACTTTCCTTTGTCCCATGTAATAGATTAATTGACGGTGCCTTCTTCAAGGGAATTTTGTAAAATGAAATTAACCCTGTAAAATTCTTGAAACAGTGTTTGTCCTGTTAAGGGAAGTGTTGGGACCCTAACCCCCCTTGGCAGAAACCCACAGCTTTAGGAAAATAAACTCCCCTCAGTCCCTTTCTCCCCTCCTCCCCACCTTTTCTCCATGGAATCCACATCAGGAAGATAAGCACTCCCCATCTGCCCCTTTGAACTGAAATTTACAACTCTAAACAGATAATGACTCTTTTCCTCCCTAATAGCCCTCTGCTTTTAGGAAGATAAGCTACCTCACTCCTCTGCTTTTGTAACCCTGCCTGCCTGCTTGCTTAGGAATTTGCCGCTTAGTGTTCCTATATAAACTTATGAAAATCAAGAAACAGGGCTCAGAATTTGGAGACTGAATTCTCCTCTTGGCCCACGCGTAATAAAACTTTGTTCATCCATACCCTTAAGAGTGCCACTTGGGTTTCATTCCATCGGCCCCAATAATCATAGGAAGCACTCAAAAATTAGCTAGTATTGACAATCACCAAGATGGTGGCAGAGTGAAGAGCTCCTATAATCAGGGGGCAGTTGGTGATCAGCCCGAGCTATCTAGAGGACTTGTTTGGGGGCTCCAGGAGACCAGAAGTACATCCTACAACATCCTTGAAAAAATAGAAGGAGGAAACTGCCCATCTGCAGAGATTTGTAAGTAGAGCCCTCCATGCCCCGGAGGCCAGTGCCCATCCTCCAATGGAGGCACAAGCTGCCTCGGGAGCAGTTCCATGGCTGGAATTGGAAGCTCCACTTCCCAAAAGCAGGGGAGGAAGAGACAGTTGGGCATCAACTTCAGCTACTGATTAGTAAATTCGGTGGGCTAAAGTAAAATCCTAAGAACAGCTAAAGTTTGAACCTGTCCAGGTCAGAAAGAGGCCAGTACTCACCATCTTAACTCCACACCTGACACGAGGGGAAGCACGGCTGTCTGAAAAGCACAGTGTTAGTAGGGACCGGCTTCTTTCCATCTAGATCAGTTTCCTGCTTTAGCCTAAGCCCCAGGCCCACCTTTTGGCAGGGAGGAAGCTGGGGGGAGTTGCACCAGCCTCTCCGGGAAATTACAGGCCACCCTGCAGAGGCCAGTGATCATCCTACTTTGGCAGCTCAAGCAACCCCAGGAGCAATTCTGTGGCAAGAACTGGAAGCTCCATTTTCCAAAAACAGGGGAGGAAGAGACAGTTGGTCACCAATTTCAGCTACTGATTAGTAAATTCAGCTGGCTAAAGTATAACCCTAAGAACAGCTCAAGTTTGAGCCTGTCTAAGTCAGAAGGAGGCCAGTAGCCACCATTTTGACTCCATCCCCAGGCATAAGGGGAAGCTGGGCTGACTGAAAATCACAGTGAAAGACCATTTTCTTTCACCCAGACTGGCCTGCAGCCCTAGCCTAGGTTTCAGTCCCACCTCTAGCAGGGAGGAAGCAGGCAAGCCCTGCAACAGCCTATCCAGATAACTGCAGGTACATTTAGCTGGCACAGACTGAATAATCAGAAGTCTAACAGGTCAACTGTGGTCATCTTAGACCTGTGCTGTATAGATTGCTGCCCACACCTGCAGCTCCATCCCTGCCCCAGGCAGGGAAGAAAAGGGCATGAAACTTCATCATTCTCTCTGGGTAACTAAAGTCTAGACTGGCATGAGTTGGATTATACCACACAGCTGTGGCTCTGTCCCTATGCCTGGCAAAGGAGAAAGTTGGGAGAAGCTTCTTTGGTCCTTGGGGCAATGAGGGAAGCTTGAGCCTCCACAGCTTATAGCACCAACTACATCCTTAACTCCTACTACACAACCAGCAAGGGATAAAGGGCAGGAAGCCCTAAACTAAAGAGAAAAACTGCGCCCAGAACAAATACTCTAGTAAGCCAGATGCCAAGACACCAACAAAAAATTACAATCTATAGGAAGATATGGCCCAGTTAAAGGAACAAGATAAGCCTCCAGATGACATAAAGGAGTTGAGACAACTAATCAAAGATGTTCAAACAAATCTCCTTAATAAATTCAATGAGATGGCTAAAGAAATTAAGAATATTACGACATTTGATTAGCACAAAGAAGAATTTGAAAGCATACATAGAAAAATAGCAGATCTTATGGGAAGGAAAGGTGCAATAAATGAAATTAAAAATACACTGGAATCATATAATAGCAGATTTGAGGAGGCAGAAGAAAGGATTGGTGAGCTTAAAGAAATGGCCTCTGAAAGTGAACATACAAAAGAACAGATGAAGAAAAGATTGGAAAAACTTGAACAAGGTCTCAGAGAGCTAAACAACAGCAAGAGACATGCAAACATACATGTCATGGTTATCCCAGAAGGAGAAGAGAAGGGAAAAGGGGCAGAAGGAATATTTGAAGAAATAATAGTAGAAAATTTCCCAACTCTATTGAAAGACATAGATACCCATGTCCAAGAGGCACGATGTACTCCTATCTGAAAAAATCCAAATAGACCAACTCTGAGAAACATACTAATCAGAATGTCAAATGCCAAAGACAAAGAGAGAATTCTGAGAGCAGCAAGAGAAAAGCCATGCATAACACATAAGAGATACCCAGTAAATTAAGTGCTGATTTCTCTACAGAAATCATGGAGGCAAGAAGACAGTGGTATGATAAATTTAAAATATTACAAGAGAAAAATTTCCAGCCAAGAATCTTATATCCAGCAGGATTGTCTCTCAAAAATAAGGGTGAGTTTAGAATATTCACAGATAAACAGAAACCAAGAGAGTTTGTAATCAAGAGACCTGCTTTCCAGTAAATACTAAAGGGTGTGCTACAGCCTGAAAAGAAAAGACAGGAGAGCAAGGTCTGGAAGATAGTCTAGAAATGAAGACTATATCAATAAAAGTAACTAAAAGTGTCAAAAGAGTGGTGAAAATAAAATATGACAAATAAACCCAAATATTCGAAAATAAACTTAACCAATGATGTAAAGCACTTATATCCAGAAAACAACAACTCATTGTTAAAAGAAATTTTAAAAAGACCTAAATAATTAGAAGAACATTCCATGCTCATGGATTGGAAGACTAAATATCATTACAATGTCAATTCTACTCAAATAGATTAACAGATTCAATACAATCCTGATAAAAATTCCACCAGCTTTTTTTCAAATAGATGGAAAACATGATTATCAAATTTATTTGGAAGGGTAAGGGGACCTGAATAGCTAGAATCATCTTTAAAAGGAAAAGCAAATTTGTAGAACTCTCATTTTCAGATTGTAAGTCATATTACCTAGCCACAGTGGTAAAAACAGCATGGTACTGGCATAAAGACAGACACATAGACCAATGGAACCAAACTGATGGTTGAGAAACACACCCTCACACCTATGGTCAAGAGATTTTTGACTAGCCTGACAAACCCATGCAGCTCAGGCAGAACAGTCCATTCAACAAATGGTGCTGAGAAAACTGGATATCCATAGCAAAAGGAGGAAAGAGGACCCCTATATCACACCTTATAAAGTTTTCTTCTCAAAATGGATCAAAATCCTAAATATAAAAGCAAGAACCATAAAGCTTCTAGAAGAAAATGTAGGGAAATATCTTCAAGACCTGGTGGTAGGTGGTGGATTCTTAAAGTAGATAAGAGGAGGACTGATTTGGACTACTGATATTTAACATATGTAGAAGTTTTAATTAGCCGTACTATAAAAGTGTGGAAATGTACAGAGTTGATGATAGCACATTATAGTGAGTAACAGCTGGTTTTTAAATGGGGATTAGCTGAAAATGGTAGTCTAGGGATATAAATGCCAATTGACAGAAAGCTAGAGAATAATCTAGGGACTGAATAGCACAGAAAACCCAGAGGTGGATGAGAATAGTGGTTGATGGTACAGATGCAAGAGTGTCCTTTGTGAGCTAGAGCAGATGTTCATTACTATTGCAGGGTGGTGGGAATGTGGAGAAGCATGGGGAAAAATATAACTGGAGTGACCTATGGACTGTGGTTAATAGTAATAATGTAATATTCTTGCATCTCTGCCAAAGATGTACTGTGTTGATGATGGGGGAGTATGGAAAATATGTGCCAAATATACGCTGTGGACCTGGTAATAATCAGATAATATTATCTCATAATCTATAACAAATGTTCCACTTCAGTGTTGCTAGAGGGATGTTGTTTGGGAATTTTGCACATGTGCATGATTGTTTTGTAAGTTTATGACTTCTTTCATAAAAATATATTTTAAAAATAATAATAGAGTAGGTTGAGGTAAAATACACCAAATGTAAGATAAGGACTATAATTAGTAGTAAGATTTTGACAATATTCTTTTATGATTTGTAACAAATTTCTCACAACAATGCAAAGTGTTGGTGGAGGGTTCATGTATAGGACCCTTGTAAGATGTTATGAATGTTTGCTTTATAAGTTCACAATTTTTACTATACACTTATTGTTTATGTATCTTCATGTATAAATGATATAATAATAATAATAATAGGGTCAGTTGGGGAAAAATGCTTTGGTTAGTAGCAATATTTTGAGAATGCTCTTTAATCATTAGTTAAAAATGTTTAATAGCAATGCAAAATATTGGTGGTAAGGTGAGTTATGAAAGCAGTGTATGATTTTATGTAAATTTGTTTTGTAAGTGCACAACTATTGCTATACACTTATTGTTTGTGTATGTTCATGTATGAGTGCTATACTTCAATAATTTAAAAAAAAAATTTGCTAGTATTAATAATGTTGTTTTACCACTTGTTGTTTAGTAATTATTAACAATATCCTTTTTTAAACACTTATTTGGAAGATAATCATCTATTCTCAAGAAAGTAAAAGATATCAATAAGTTTAATAGCTCCTATTCTCTTTTAAAATATCTGCCACTCACAGAAATTGATATCTCTAATGCAAGTGGAGAAAGTTTAGCTTAATTATAAATTAAACTTTTAAAGAATTGTTTCCCCTTTGCATATTTATTTTATCATTACTCTGACATTTCATACTTTTCTAATAACATTTAAAAATAATAATTATCTGTAAGAAATGTTTGGCATATTTTTTAATTTTCCCATAAGTTCTTAACTTTTCCACATATCGATTTATACATATATTAGTGCAACAAGAATTTATATTCAAGGTGTAAAAACATTTAATTATTAATTATTAATACTTCCCATACTGTTAAGATTCCCCAAATATTTACCAAGAAAGGCTTGGAATATTAAGCTAATTGAAATCACAATAGAAATCAAGCGATATGACCTTTAAATGTGTTTTAAAGGGTCACTCTTCTAAAAGTGAAGAATATCTGGGATTTGCACAAGTTTTAAAGTATATCCTGCAGCAAGATTGTCTAAAAGATTGCAGATTTATATATTTTAGTCATTATTTGCCTCCTATTACCTAAAGTAAATATTCAGATTCACTGTTCTACCCCAAAATTTTGTAGTCTTCTGTTGTACTAAAACTTAATAAATGACCTGACCTCATGTACCTCATATTTCATAGGGAAATTGAGGTTTATAGATATGAATTCTAGAAATCTATACTATTGGGAATCTGGATCTTCAAGATAAAAGAGAGGACACAAGAAGTTATAAATTTGTAGATAAATGTAAAATATAATTTGCCTCTTTTCTCAAGCATTAAAAATAAACAAAATGTAGAGCAATTATGGAAATAAAGTGTACAATGATGATAACACAAAGTCAGGAAGAGAGAAAGTAGAGTGTGATGGTGAATCTCATGTGTCAAGTTGGCCAGGAAGCGGTGCCCAGGAGTTTGGTCAAGCAAGCACTGGCCTAATTTTTACTGTGAGCACATTTTGTGGACTGAAATCATTAGTAAATTGATTGCATCTATGGCTGATTACATCTATTATCAACTGAGGAAATTGCTTTCCACAATGAGAGACATCTCATCCAATCAATTGAAAGCCTTAAAAGGAGAAGTGATGATTTTAGCAGTCAGAAGAGAGAATTTTCATCTTTACTTCAGCCAGCCAGCTCCTCCTGGGGAATCCATTGAGGACCTTCATTGGAGCTCCTGGCTTGCAGCCTGCCCTATGGAATTTGAACTTGTGCACCACAGTCACATGAGACAATTTTATAAAATCTCATAATATTTACAGATATCTTCTGTCATTTCTGTTTCCCTAGAGAACCCTAACTAATACAACATTGACAGTTGTAAGGAGCTTAAATTTGAAGTGGTATAAGAATATTTTAAGGTAGATTGAGTTTCATTGAAGAGTATGATATCTTACTTAGATTTATCAACTATTTGAAGGATAATTTACAATACTGTGCATATATTTGAACTGCATAAGCAGATGGGCTGTGAAGCCATCAACACAATCAAGGCATTGAGCATAATTATGGTCCCATAAATTTCCCTGTGACCATTGTAATCTCTTCCTCTACCCTTTATCATCATCCCTTCCCCAGCAATCCACTACTCTGCTTTTCATCACTATAGAGTAGTTTGGAATTGCTAGAGTTTTATGTGAATTCATTCGTGCAACAGCTCTTCTCTTCTTGCTGCTGTTGGTGAGGGTGTTCTGGCTTCTTGCATTCAGCATATTTTGAAATTCAAACATGTTTTGGGTATGAATGATGCGTTTCTTTTTACTGCTGATTAGATTTGCATTACAGGCATACCACACTTTGGTTATCTATTTACTTATTTAGGTATTACAGATAAAGCAGCTATGATCATCCATGCATAAGTTTTTATAGGGATATATGCTTTTGTTTCTCTAGGAGAAATATCTAGAAAGGGATGGCCGGGTATACAGTAGATGTATGTTTAACTTAGAAACTGTCGAACAGATTTCCAAAGGGATTATAACATTTTACATCACTACAATGAGTGGAAAAAAGAAAGAGATTCTAAATACTTGCTTAGACATGGTATAGTTAGACACTTTCATTTAAATAATTCTAATAAGTGTATAGTGGCATATCATTGTGGTTTTAATGTGCAGTCCCTAGTGACTAATGATGTTGAGCATCTTATGATGTACTTATTCGCCATCCATGTATCTCCACCTGTTCAAACCTATTATTAATTATTTATTTACTGATTCACCAGTTTTGAGACTTCTGCCATTGTAACTGCCCAGCTTAAGCAACATCTTAATTTTGGCCTTGTGACAATCTGAGCATATAACACCTCTGAGCCTACCTGGACTTTTGATCTATGCCACTATGAGCTGAAACATGGTGTAGTTTAAAACTATGAAATTTGTGGTAATTTGTTATGCAACAATAGAAAATCACTACATTCTGCATACATGTTCTTAATAAGATACATGCTTTGCAAAATGTTTTTTCCATATCTGTTTCATCATTTCAATATCTTAGTGTAATTCAGAAAGCATATTTTAATTTTGAATGAGTCCAAATTAGCTTTTTATATTGTTCATATTTTGGGGGTTGTATTAGTCAGGATTCCCTCAGGAAACAGAAACAACAGGGGATATCTGTCAATAATATGAGATTTTATAAGAGTCTCTCACATGACTGTGGGGATGCACAAGTCCAGGTTCCACAGTAGGCTGCAAACCAGGGGCTCTGGTGAAAGTCCGATGAAAGGTCCTTGATGAGTTTCTGGGAGAAGTTGGCTGTACAACGACAAGCTGGGAAATTCTCTCTGAATGTTGAAATCACTTCCCCTTTTAAGGCATTGAACTGATTGGATAATAGTCTGACCCATTGATGATGCAATCTCCCTGATTGATGCAGATGTAATCAGCCATCCACGCAGTAAACTCACTGGTGATTGAAGTCCATAAATGCTCTTGTATTACAATTAGCCCAGTGCTTGCTGGACCAAACACCTGGACACAATTACCTGCCTGAGTTGACACATTAGCCTAACCATCACAGTCCACCCCTTGTCAACTCAGCAACCATAAACATTACCTTAAACCATACTTAGTCTTTAAGTAAAAACAATAACAGACAAGCATACATATATATTTCCACCTAACAATGTTCAATTCCTCTGCGTACAACCAGAAATGCATTAATTCCCCATAGAATAGGGTACAAATCCTTGGGTAATATTCACTCTTAAATTTGACATCCTTAAATATTATGATGTGAAATTAATACAACTTTTCATATGATAGGGGAAAAGGTTGGGGAAGAAAACAAGAAATTCATTTTGTGTACATATATAATCATACTCATAACAAAACAAGGAAGAAGAGTTCATGACTATTACAGTCCTCATTTCTGTAACTGGCCACATGGTCGAAGTTCATATTTATCACTACCTTCTTCCACTACCCATTCCATGTTCCTGTTAACTTCAGCAAACACTTCAGCTGGCCATGGTTCTTTGCCTGGTGGAGTGACCCAAACTTTCATTCCCGAAGATTCTGGGCCATTGTTATTCCTGCTTGAATTGGTTTGTTGCAATTTTCCATTGACTTTAATCCCAGGGCATGGCAGTACTAGGAGATGCCCTAGAGGATCTCCTTCATTCCAGGCAAACTCTTCTTTATCCCCAATATGTAGATGTAGTCCTATTTCCCCTTGATAGTCAGGATCAATCACCCCAGCCAGTACAGTAATTCCCTTCTTTGCTTGTTGATTCACAGGTGAGAGGAGCCCAAGTGGCCCAGTGGCAGTCTTAACTTCCAGTTCAATGCAATCATTGTTGTGTTCCCTGGTGGCAACACTCCTCCTTTTGGGACTAAAACCTGTAGACCAGAAGAGCTTAAAGTTGCAGGGACAGGAAGCAAAACTTTTCCTGGTGGGTCACTAGGGGTAATAGTGAGTGGTGCCACTCCCATTTACACCCCTTTATTCCTGGACCCATGAATCCTGGTTGTAGGAGAAACAGCACCTTAGAGAGGATGCTGATTGAGAGCATACACAGCCTCCTGGAGATCATTGCCCCAGCCCTGCAAGATATTGCCACCAAGTTGGCACCATAAGTGAGTCTTCAAAAGGCTATATGAACGTTCTATCAATCCAGCTGCTTCAGTGTGATGGGGAACATGGTAAGACCAGTGAATTCCATGGGCATGTGCCCATTCCCGCACAGCATTTGCTTTGAAATGGATTCCTTGATCAGAAGCAATACTGTGTGGAATCCCATGGTGGTAGAAAAGACAATTGGTAAGTCCACGGATGGTAGTTTTGGAAGAAGCATTGCGTGCCACAAGGTAGCAGGCTGGTCACCTCGAGGAATGGTGCCATATCGGGGACTGAGTGTGGGTCTCTGCTGCTGGGAGATTGAGCATTCAGCAGTGGCTGTAGCCAAGTCAGCCTTGGTGAGCGGAAATCCATGTTTCTGAGCATATGCATAACCTCGATCCCTACATCCTTGGCCACTTTGTTCATGAGCCCATTGGGCAATGATGAGAGTGGCTGGGGAAAGAGGCTGAGCATTAGCCACAGAGCGGGTCATCTTATCCACTTGATTATTAAACTCTTCCTCTGCTGAAGTCACCCTCTGGTGAGCATTCACATGGGAATGTTTTTTTGCCCACTCAGAAAGATCTATCCACATAGCTCTTCCCTAGACCTCCTTGTCACCAATTTTCCAATCATGTTCCTTCCAAGTCCCTGACCATCCAGCCAAACCATTGGCAACAGCCCATAAATCAGTGTGCAAACACACCTCTGGCCATTTCTTCTTCCAAGCAAAATGAACAACTAGGTGCACTGCTCGAAGTTCTGCCCACTGGAAGGATTTGCACTCACCGCTATCCTTCAAGGATGTCCCAGAAAAGGACTGCAGTGCCGCAGCTGTCCACTTTCAGGTGCTACCTTCATATCGTGCAGAACCATATGTAAACCAGGCCCAAGTTTTCTCATCATCAGTCAAATGATTGTAAGGGACTCCCCAAGAGGCCAAACTGTGGGCTGGGAAAGAGAAGGTACCATGACAGGGGTGGTGACCATGGGCATTTGGACTAGTTTCTCGTGTAACTTACTTGTGCCTTCAGGACCTTCTCCAGCCCTATCTCATATATACCACTTCTACTTTATTATGGAGTGCTGCTGGGCACGCCAACTTTATGATTTGGTGGGTCAGACAATACCCAGCTCATCATAGGCAACTCAGGTCTCATGGTAACCTGATGGCCCATGGTTAAGCGTTCAGTCTCTACTAAGTCCCAGTAGCAAGCCAAAAGCTGCTTCTTAAAAGGGGAGTAGTTATCTGCAGAGTATGGCAAGGCTTTGCTCCAAAATCCTAAGGGTCTGCATTGTGATTCCCCTATAGGGGCCTGCCAAAGGCTCCGGACAGCATATGTATTTGCCACTGAAACTTCCAACACCATTGGATCTGCTGGATCATATGGTCCAAGTGGTAGTGCAACTTGTACAGCAGCCTGGACCTGTCACAGGGCCTCATTTTGGTTCCAGCTCCCAATCAAAACTAGCAGCTTTTTTGGTCACTCAGTAAAAGCTGGAGTAGCACACCCAAATGAGGAATGTGTTGTCTCCAAAATCTGAAGAGGCCAACTAAGCGCTGTACCTTTTTTTTTTATTGTAGGAGGGACCAGGTGCAACAGCTTATCCTTTACTTTAGAAGGGATTCTTGGCAGGCCCCACACCACTGGACACCTAGAAATTTCATTGAGGTGGAAGGACCCTGTATTTTTGTTGGATTTATCTCCCATCCTCTCTCACGCAAATGCCTTACCAATAAATCTAGTGTCTTTGCTACCTTTTGCTCAGTAGGTCCTATCAACATGATATCAATATAATGGACCAGTGTGATGTCTCCTGGGAGGAAGAGACAATCAAGGTCCCTGCAGACAATATTATGACATAGATCTGGAGAGTTGATATACCCCTGAAGCAGAACAGTGAAGGTATACTGCTGGCCTTGCCAGCTGAAAGCAAACTGTTTCTGGTGGTCCTTATTAATGGCAATTGAGAAAAAAAGCATTTGCCAGATCAACAGCTGCATACCAAGTACCAGGGGAAGTGTTGATTTGCTCAAGCAATGATACCACGTCTGGGACAGCAGCTGCAATTGGAGTCATCACATGGTTAAGTTTACGATAATCTACTGTCATCCTCCAAGATCCATTTATTTTCTGCACAGGCCAAATAGGAGAGTTCAAAGGGGATGTGGTGGGAATCACCACCCCTGCATCCTTCAGATCCTTGATGGTGGCACTAATCTCTGCAATCCCCCCAGGAATCCAGTATTGCCTTTGATTTACTATTTTGCTAAGCAGGGGCAGTTCTAGAGGTTTCCACTTGGCCTTTCAAACCACAATAGCTCTCACTCCACAAATAGGGATCCAATGTGGGGATTCTGCCAGTTACTGAGTATGTCTATTCCAATTATGCACTCTGGAACTGGGGAAATAACCACAGAATCGATCTGGGGACCCACTGGACCCACTGTGAGATGGACCTGAGCTAAGACTCCATCAATCACCTGACCTCCATAAGCTCTTACTCTGACTGGTGGACTACACTGATGTTTTGGATCTCCTGGAATTAATGTGACTTCTGAGCCAGTGTCTAATAATCCCTGAAATGTCTGATCATTTCCTTTTCCCCAATGCAGTTACTCTGGCAAAAGGCCGTAGGTCTCCCTGGGGAAAGTGGGAGGAAGATTAACAGTATAAATTTTTGGCAGTTTAACAGGATCCTTCCCCAAGGGGACCTGGCTTTCTCCTCATTCAAGGGGCGCTGGGTCTGTAAACTGTCTCAAGTCTGGGAATTGATTAAAGAGCCATGATTCTCTGCATCTGTAATTTGAGTTAGGGTTTTGTTCACTTGACCTAGAACACTTCTGCTTCTGCAGATCCAGAAGAAATTTAGTAGACTGCCCATGTATTTCATTTCTAGGTACCCCATGATCTATTAGCCAATGCCATAACTCCATGCTGGTCAGACTATTCTGTGTGCTGCTTTGAATCTGTCTTTCATTGCGGGAACCATGCCCACCTTGCCTTTGGCAATGAACTGCTGATACTTCACTTTTACAGGACCCAGATCTGATCATCCCCATAATGTTTAAGGATTCCAATTCCATTATATCCCTCCCTACAGTAATATCTGGACTGCAGAGAAGAGCAACCACAGAGCTCTTCAGAGAAGATGGAGTTAGTCTTACAAATTTATTCCTTACAGTCCTGGTTAAAGGTGTGTCCTCTGGACATTCCTGGGGTGGGTGGGTAGGTCTCAAATGGTAAATCCATTCTAGCATTCCAATCTCTCTAAGCCTTTGAATCCCCTCATACCCGGGCAATCTTTTGGTCCATGTTTCAGTCAGCCACCCAAACAAACTGTTAGAGCCTTTTCTAACCCCTCAAGCTACAGCATTGAATCCAGAATTTCTGCTTAGTGGGCCCATATAAAAAAATTCAGCCTGATCCAATTTTATATTCCTTCGACCATTATCCCATACTCTTAGTATCCATTCCCATACATATTCCCCAGATTTTTGTCTATATAAGTTGGAAAACTCATGCAGTTCTTTCAGAGTATAGCATACTTCCTCATGGGTCACACTTTGTATTTCACCTTTAGGGGATTGTTGTGATTTTAGTCTAGTAATAGGTCTTGAAGACAAGTGGAATGATGGGGGTGGGTAAGGAGAAGGTTTAGAGATGTCTTGCAGGCTACTGACTTCAGGGCATTCCTTTGCATTTTCTTCTGGTGAGACAGGATTAATCTCTTTAGGCGGATGTTTGAAGGCAAATTCCTCAGGTCAGACTAGCAGTTGGACAATGCATGCTGGAGTTTGGCTGGTAACTGCCTCATGGCTGGGAGGCAGTCCAGACTCTCTGGGGCAGGCCAGAGGATGGGCAGTGCAGGCTTCAGTTTGGCTGGTACCCACCTCAGGGCTGCAAGAAGGTCCAGACTCCCTGGGTCAAGCTGGAGGCTGGATGATACAAGGTTGACAAGGTGTGGTCTCCTCAGGGCAGGACATCGCAGGTTTATCTGGTAAAGTCTCAGCAGAATTTAGGGTTCCAATGTCCCCACCAATATTATTATCACCCCATATGGCTCCATCCCAATCCTCAGGGTTCCACTCCTTTCCAATCAATACCTTCACTTTAATTTCAGAAACCCTGCAAGGTTGAGATTTTAGTTTCCTCTGTAATTCTACTACTCGTACAATGAGTTTGGGTTTGATTCTCAGATATCTCAAGGCTGTGGCTACAGGAGAGAAGATTTTCTTTCAAAGCACACGTAGAAACTTTCATATCATTCATGCCGCATTTAAGTTTCAAATTTGAAGACTTTAGCTCATCTCTTTCTTTTGAAACTATATCCAGAGTATCTAGGAGGAGCCAGCCAACATCATTATACTTTTTGACCCCACAAAATTCTGTTAAGGTGTTGAAAACACTCTCACCCAGATCCTTGCTTTTTATAAACATGGAAGTAGGGGAATCCAGTGATGCTATTTTGCGTATCTCTAATGCCAGCTCATGCCATGGACTGTTAGCAACCTCTCCATTATTGGAAAGGGAGTCATTAGTACCCCTGAGTCCAATTAGAGTAGAGAGCCAATTACAAAACACCCTGAACCACCTCAGATATCCTATGTTTAAGAATCTGTTCCTCAAGGACCATTCCCGGTACCAAGCTCTATTAGTCAGGGTTCTCTCGGGAAACAGAATCAACAGGAGATATCTGTCAATAATATGAGATTTTATAAGAGTCTCTCACGTGACCGTGGGGATGCACAAGTCCAGATTCCGCAGGTAGACTGCAAAACAGGGTCTCTGATGAAAGTCCGATGAAAGGTCCTTGATGAGTTTCTGGGAGAAGTTGGCTGTACAACGACGAGCTGGGAAATTCTCTCTGAATGTTGAAATCACTTCCCCTTTTAAGGCATTGACTGATTGGATAACAGCATCACCCATTGATGATGCAGTCTCCCTGATTGATACAGATGTAATCAGCCATCCACACAGTAAACTCACTGGTGATCGAAGTCCATATTATGCTCTTGTATTACAATTAGGCCAGTGCTTGCTGGACCAAACACCTGGACACAATTACCTGGCCAAGTTGACACATTAACCTAACCATCTCAGGGGTCATATCTAAAAGGTCTTTGCTTAATCCAAGGTCATGAACATTTTTCTCCTATGTTTTCTTCTAAAGGCCTTATAGTTTTAAATGTTACATTTGCATCTGTGGTCAACTTTGACTTAATTATGAAATATGATGACAAATATGGATCAAAATTCTCTTTTTTCATATAGATATGCAATTATTTTTATCATAATTTATTGAAAAGTCTATCTTTTATCCACTGTTTCCATTGCATTGTGTGTGCGTGTGTGTGTGTGCGTATACTAAGACTACATTGTTTTGTTTACTGTAACTTTAATCTCTGTCTTAAAATCAGGTAATGTGTGGTCTCCAACTTTATTCTTCCTTTGCAAGTTGTATTGTCTATTCTAGGTCCTTGGTATTTCCACATGAATTATAGAATTAGTTTGTCAATTTCTATAACAAATCCTGCTGAGATTTTTTGGGGGATTGTTTTAAATCTGTAGATTAATTTGTTGATACTAGATGTCTTAAAAAAACTGAGTCCTCTGATGAATGATAAGGTATATATCTCCATTTATTTATGTATTTTAATGTCCCTTGGCAATATTTTATAGTTTTCAGTCATATAGGTCTTGTACATCTTTTATCAGATTGATATCTAATTTATTTCATATTTTTTAACGCTTTGGTAAATGGTATTTTTAAAGTTTCAAATTCCTAATATTCATTAGCAATTTATTGATATTCTATATAAATACAGCATTTTTTTTGTATATGATATCATATCCTGAAAACTTGTCTAAATATCACTTAATACTTCTAATCATTTCTTCTTTTTTTTTTGTAAATTCCACTGTATTCTACATATGGAACAGGGTTTCTCAACAGTATCACTATTGATATTTTGGGATAGATAATTATTTGTTGTGGGTGATGTCTTGTGTATTGTAACATGTTTAGCAGTACCCTTGGCCTCTATCCATTATATGCCAGTAACACTTGCCTAATTGTGATAATTAAAAGTTTCTCCAGGCATCGACAGATATTTCCTGGAAGTCAATATTACTCTTGTTGGTATCGATATAGTCAATCTTGCCATCTGTGAATATAGACAATTTTTCTAATTCCTTTCCAAAATGGATGCCTTAATTTTTCATCTTTTTCTTACTGTAATCACCAACTAGAACTTCTAATTCAATGTTGAATAAAATGTGTTAAACATGGGCATCCTTGACTTGCTCCTGATCTTGGGGGAAGGTAGGGTGGAGTTCAGTCTTTCACTATTTCATATAATGTTAGCTATAATTTTTTCCATAGTTCCCCACCCCCACTTTACTGGTTGAAAAAGTTGCTTTCTATCTCTAAATTATTGCGAGTTTTTATCTGGAATGAATGTTGGAATTGGTAAAAAAAAAAATTTTTTTTTTTGCATCACTTGAGATGATCATATATCATTTTTTCTTTTAAATTTTGTTATTATAGATTACATGGATTGGCATTTCATACATAAAACCAAACTTACATTGAGCGATAAACTCCACTTAGCCATGATGAATTAACCATTTTATTTATAACTGGATTTTATTCTTGCAATTTTGCTTAAAATGCTTGCAGTTTTATTCATAAGAGATTATGATTATATTAGTACATAATTTTACTTTCTTAAAATGTGTTTGTTTTATTTTGGTTTTATTATGAATTAAACCTCATAAAATAAGTTGGAAAGTATTCCTTCCTTTTCAATTTTTAGGATGATTTGTGTTGAATTGTTTCATGCTTGGTAGAATTCACTGATAAAACCACAGAGGCCAATAAATTTTAGGTTACTCGGGATTTTTTTTCTTATTGAATGTATTTGAATGTATTTGTTTGTCTGTGTCTTAAAGGAAATTTCCTATTTTACCTGTCTTAAAATTAGCACAAAGTTGTTCAAAGTATTCCTTATACTTTAGAATCTAGAGTGATGTCACTTCTCACATTCCTTACATTAATAATTTTTGTCTTCTGACTTTTTCCTCATCAGCCTGTCAATGGGCTAATACAAGTTATCGATTTTGCAAACTAATCACCTTTTGGTAGAACTACATTTCTTTATTAGTTTTTTGTTTTCTACTTCATTGTCTTCTGATCTTATCTTTATTATTCCTTTCTTTGTCCCCCTTTTGGGGTAGTTTATTCTTCTTTTTCTAGTTTTTTACATTGTAAATTGAGGTCATTGATATGGAATCTTTATGTTTTCTGTAATAGGCATAAATTTCCCACACATCCCTTTTTTAGTGACATTCTACAAATTTTGATATGATGTGACTTTTGTTCATTCAATCCAAATGCTCAAATTTCCTTTTTACATTTTATTTTCTGTCATTCAATTCAAAATACTCTATAATTTCATTTTTGATATTCTATTTAAACCAATGATTATTTAGAAGTTTTTATTTACTTTTGAATCACTTAGCGATTTTCTGTTACTGACTTCTAATATAATTATAATTTTATTATAATATGTGGACACACTTTATATTACTTACATTTAAAAAATTATTTATAATTGTTTTATAGCCCAGCATATGGAGAGTTTTGGTAATTCTTCTGTGTATACTTGAAAAATGTATATTCTTTATATTATTGTGCTGTATAATGAAACATTCTGTAGAGGTCATTTAGTGGACATTGGTTGGTGTCAATATTTAAGTCTACTATATGCTTACTGCTTTTTTTTTGCATGACCTTGATCATTAATAGAGTAGTATTGAAATACCAGACTATAATGTGATTCAAAATAATTTATTTTGTCCTCTTTATGGCTTTATATTTAAATCATTTTTCTTGTACTAAGCCTTTACTTGGTACTTGCTATTTTATCCAATTTGTGGATTAGAAATTAAAAACATAAAATTTAATTTCTTTGAATAGCATAATCTAAAATTAAAGTGATCAGAATTTGTGTGTTTGTAAGGCACAAACCAGAATGTTTGTATATTATCACAAATTATGCATCAAACAATATACTATAACAAACAACTAACAATAATGCTGTAATAAAGACTAAATTCTTTCTTTTTTAAATGTATATTTTTTATTTATTTTTAAAAGATAGTTAGATTACATAAAATGCTACATAAAAAAAATATAAGGGATTCCCATATACCCCACTCCCTAGACCTCCTACTTACCCCCACATTAACAACTTCTTTCATTAGTGTGGTACATTCATTACAATTGATGAACACATTTTGGAGCATTGCCACTAATCATGGATTATAGTTTACATTGTAGTTTACACTTTCTCCCACTCGATTCTGTAGGTTATGGCAGGATATATAATGGCCTGTATCTGTCATTGCAATGTCATTCCGGTCAATTCCAAGTCACAAAAATGCCCTTTTTACCTCTCCCTGACTTCAGCCACTCCAGTAGCCATTGTCTCCATATCAGTGATATAATTTCTTCCATTGCTAGAATCAGAGTAAGCCTATAGTAGAATACCAGTAAGTCTACTTTAGTCCATATTTTATTCCCCAGTCCTCAGGAATCTGGGGTGGTGATGCCCACTCCACCTCTAATTGAAAGGGGAATTCTATCCCATTGGGCTGACGGATGGGTTTCTCTTGCTTGCAGTTGTAGACTCTCTCAGTTCCTTGGTGTGGTGGTTGTCCATCCTCACCTCCTTGTTAGTTGTCCTGGGTGAGTCCAATGAATTGGAGAGTAGATGCTGCAACTCCACTGAGGCTCAGGGCCCAGCTCACACATGGAGAGCCCAGAGATTCAAGTCTCTTGGACGTACACCTACCAACTCCAGTATCAACTGTAGGTTCAAATGAAAGGGACAGAAGAATCATGTGTAGAGAAATCACATTTAAGTCCAACTCTGTCACATTCAGGAGCACAATCTCCAAAGTAAGGTCCACTGGCAAGGCACCAAATTCTGGAGCTCTCTGCCATGACTGTAGGACCTGGGTGTCTCCAGAGCCCTCAGGAGCCCCACTGTTTGGGGTAGTATCTACTTTGGCTGCCTATGAGATCCTGCTGCGATGTGCATAAGCATTACCTCTATCATGACCTTCTGACTCCCTTTGAATTTCTTTGCCATACAAACTCATTTGTCTTTATCGTTTCCCCTTTTCTTCAAGGTCTTTTTCCAGTTGTATCACCAACTGGTGCTTCGTAGTAATCCCTCGGTGCCAGGGATGCTCATCCCCAGGAGTCTTGTCCATCACTGGGGGGAAGGTAATGCATTTATATGCTGAGTTTGGCTTAGAAAGAGGCCACATTTGAGCAACAAAGAGGCTATCATGTGGTAACTCTTAGGCACCCTACAACGCTAGGCTAAGTTGTAAATTCGAAAGCAAAAGGCTCATAAGCATAGTCATCAATATGAAGGGCCCATCAATGGACCATCCTTCTTCACTAGTCATTGCCCCTCTACTTGGGAGATTGTTGCTGTTCCATTAGAGAATGTGGCAGAGCTCCCCAGGATGGGGAATCAATAATCTTTCAGGTGTTGTGTGAATCTCTACCCACTGTAGCAATGCCCCATGAACATTTGAACATATTTATATACCTTATATGTATGCCCAGGTGAACTTCCTCCCATGTATCCCCCATCACTGACACCCCACACCATTGATCCTCCCCTGCCATAGTTGTAACCCTCCTGTGATCCAAAACTTCTTCAAAAATGAAGCCAAAAATATCAACAAATTCAATTAATAGGAAAATAAAATAATAATGATAGGTTTAAACATAAGAAATAAAATACATAATAATTTACAAAAACTAAAATAAAGTTAAAAAATTGGAGTATTTAAAAAAATGAAAAATATTTAAAATTTTTTTAATGTTTTGCCTTTCATCACTGTAATATCTGTTGTCCTATATATACAGTGGCATTTTCTGCCATTTCTTTGCCAGTGTCTTACATTTTTAAAATTTTGTCTTCAAAGAAGTTTTAGGTTACAGTAAATTTACATACAGAATATAGGGGACTCCCATATACCCAAAATCCTCCCCCCTTTCCCCCTTCCCTATTAACCTTTTTACATGTGGATGGTACATTTGTTACAACTGATGTACAAATATTGAAACATAGCTGCTAACCATGGTCAATGGTTTACATAATGGTTTACATTTTAGACCATACACTTTTATAAATTTTTGATGAAATTTAACATGGCCTGTATCCATCATTGCAAGATCATGCAAAACAGTTCCACTGCCCTCTAAATATCCCCTCTTCCATCTATTCTATTCCTCCTTCCCCCTCCCCTCAGGGCCCATGGCAACCACCAGGCTTCATTCCTTGAAGGACAATATTCATAGATATTTGCTACAATGCTGAGAGTTTGACACACTACTCTGTCCTCTCCTATTAGGAATCATGTGCTCTCAAGAAACACCCTCTCCTCTGTTTGAGTATATATTGGGCCTCCCCAGCATGGGAGTCCAACTCCTTCCCACTCATTATGTGTGTCTCCTCCCACTGATACAGCACACTATGACCAAATGATCACTCTCACATTCTCTAGAAGACTTTCCCAAGTGTGCCTGCCCCAAAAGCTTCCCCCCCATCCAACACCCTAAACCAGTAACCCTTCTTTGTCATTTTGCCAAAAGAGTTTCTCAACTTGTAGTTTCACCCATGTACCCACCAATCCCCAGTGTTCACCTGCTCCCGTCTCCAACCCCTCCCCCCCCCAGTTCAATGGAGTGTCCAACCCATCCTCCCCACCCTAACCCCCTGTCAAGCTTGCATGGTCCAACCCAATAGTATCCTTACAGCCCTGTCACATCCATTCACTGCATAACTACTCACTTCTACCTTACCATTGATTCCACCCATATGGGTGTTGGCTCACAACCTTCTTTTCCCTTTCTATTTCCTGTAAACCCATCTTCCAGTCTCTAGCTCTCTGAGTTGGTTGGATTTGCTTAATTCATATCAGAGAGGTCATGTAAATTTGTCCTTCAATGCCTGGCTTGCTTCACTCAAGATAAGGTCCTCAAGATTCATCCATGTTATCCTGTGTGTTAGTACTTCATTCTTTCTTACAGCTGAGTAATATCCCATTGTATGAATATACCACATTTTGTTTTTCCATTCATCTGTTGATGGGCATTTGGGTTGATTCCAACTTTTGTCAAAAGTGGATAATGCTGCTGTGAACACTGGTGTACCTATATCCGTTCGTGTCCTTGCTTTCAGTTCTTCTGAGTGTATACTCAGCAGTGGAATTACTGGGTCAAATGGCAGGTCTATAGTTAGTTTTTTGAGGAACTGCCAGACTGTCTTCTACAATGGCTGGAGCATTCTACATTCCCACCAGCAGTGGATGAAGGTTCCCATTCCTACACATCCTCTCCAACACTTAAAGTCTTCTGTTTTTTTAATGGCCATCAGTCTAATGTGTGTGAGATGGTATCTCAATGTAGTTTTGATTTGCATTTCCCTAATAGCTAGTGATGTTGAGCCTCTTTTCATGTGCCTTTTAGCCATTTGTATTTATTTTTTGAAGAAGTGTCTGTTCAAATCAATTGCTCATTTTTTAAATATGTTGCTTGTCTTTTTATTTTTGAAATATAGAATTTCTTTATATATGCTGGATATTAGGCTCATATCAGATATATGGTTACCAAATATTTTCTTCCATTGGGTAGGCTATCTTTTCACTTTCTTAACAAATTCCTTTGAGGTGCAAAAGCTTTTAATTTTGAGAAGGTCTCATTTATCTAGTTTTTCTTTTGCTGCTCTTGCTTTGGGTGTGAAGTTCATGAAGCTATTTCCTATTACAAGGTCCTGTAGATGCTTCACTACATTATTTTCCAAGGTTTTTATGGTCTTGGCTCTTATATTTAGATCTTTGGTCCATCTTGACTTGATTTTTGTATAAGGTGTGTGTAGCAGTTTGTCATTATTTATGAATTCCAAAAATAGACATTGGATGATGTTTGTAAACTGGTCTGTTCATTTGGGCATGATTAAATTATGATCAGGGCTTTGATTGGACCATGTCAGTAGGGCATTGAGTCCCCGCCCCTTGGTGGGTGGAGACTGACATATAAAACACATGGCAAAGGACAGAGATGGAGTTTTGGTGGTGGAGTTTTAATGCTAAAGCCTGGGGAAGTAAGCACACAGAGGAGATTAGTCATGAAGAAGGACAGAAGGCCCCAGGAAAAGAGATGAGCTGTTCACCTGACAGTCTACAGATGGCCTTGTGGAGGGAAGCAAACCTGAGCCCAGAGAGAAGCAAGTCCTGGTAAAAGAGGAACCCAGGAAGCCTTAACTCTTGGCAGATATGGGCAGCCATCTTTCTCCAGCATGTGGCACCAAACTTTCATGAGGGAAGCAACTTATGCTTTATGGTCTGGTAACTGTAAGCTTCTACCCTAAATGAATACCCTTTATAAAAACCAAGAGATTTCTGGTATTTTGCATCAGCACCCCTTTGGCTGACTAATACAGAATTTGGTACCAAGGAGTGGGGAAGTGCTTTTGCAATTACCAAAATGTTGGAATGGTAAGGAATATTTTTTGAAGGAATTGTGAGATGCTTGATAGAAAAAGCCGAGATTGCTTTGCAGAAACTGTTCGTAGAAATATGGGGCCTAAAATTATTTTTGATAAGGCCTTAGAAGAAAATAATTGTGAGGTGGATGTTAAAGAGACTTTTTAGGAGGTCTTAGAAGTAAATGATGAAACTATTTTTGGAAATTGGAGGAAAGGTGATCTGTGTTTTAAAGTCGCAGAGAACTTAGCAAGATTAACTCCTGATGTTTTATGGAAGGAAGAATTTGCAAATGGTGAGCCAGGGCATTTAACTGAAGAACTTTCCAAGGTAAACTCACAGAGTGTGGCAAGGCTTCTCCTTGCAGCTTATAGCAAAATACTAGATGAGTGGGATAAGCTGAGGACTGAATTATGGGGCACAAAGAAAACAGAAACTGATTCCAGAAATTCCAAGTCCCTGGAATGGAGCTTCCTGAAAATATGTGCCATTTGAGGATTTAACTAAATTTGGAACATGTAAATCAGGATTGAAGATGCAGCTATCTAGGAAAGACTTGTGGAAAGTCTTACTGTCTGATGGCTTGGACTCTGCTTCTTGCATGCTAAACTAACAAGCTTTTTAATAGAGCTATATGAATAAAACCACTGTCAGCCGGGACTAAAAGGGACATGGAAAAGAGAGATTGAAGGAGAAAATGCTTCAAGAGGAAAACTATGGAAGCTGAGATCTGGAATTAAGACATTGCCTTGGCCCAAGAGAGGAACCCCATCCATGTGTACAGAGAGGATGAGTTTGCCCCAGCAGTTGAAGAGGGTGGATGTTCCCACTGGATGTTCAGGGAGAGATTTGCTGCCCCAGAGTACAGAGAGAGTGGAACACATTCCTCAAGGATTAGGGCAGTTAAGGTCAGCACCCCATAGGTCTGAGAGGGTTAGACCTGTCCCCAGTGGATTAATGAAAGTCAGGTGGTCAACTTATTTTTCTGAGAGAGTTGAGCCTGTATGCCAAAGTTTAAGGAGTATATTGTCTTCACTTCACCATACTAGGGGGGTTGATACTCTAACTCATTGAGTGGGTAATATGTGGCAATCACCCCAACACCCTTAGAGGGTGAGGTCTAGAGCTTAGTGTACACCCAGATGCTTGATGAGGGTGGAACCAAGAAAATGGGCATTAGGCAAGTCTGTGGATAGGGTGGGTCCCCATGAGGCCCTAGGGAGAAGAAACCATCATCTTAAGAATGACTCTCAGACTTTGTAATTGAATGGAGGATGCCCTGCATGCTTACTGAACTGTAGAGGACCCAATGACTAATGTTCCCCTCCCAATTTCTCCTTATGAAAATGAAAATGTGTATTCTCTGCCTGTTCTTTTGTGTATTGGAAGCAGATAAATTGTTTTGTAAGTTTCAGAGGTCTACAGCAGATGAGAATTTGCCCCAAGATGAACTGTATTTCTTTAAAATGATTATGATATGATTTTATATTTAGTATTGTTACTGAAATAAGGATTTTTAGATATTGTAATTTCTTTTTGGAATTCAGAGGGTGGAACGTAGTAGTTTGGCATTATTTATGAATTCCAAAAATAGATATTGGATTATGTTTGTAAACTTATCTGTTCATCTGGGCATGATTAAATTACGATTAGGGCTTTGTTTGGGCCACGTCAGTAGGGTGTTGAGTCCCCACCCCTTGGTGGGTGGGGGCTCACAGATAAAAGACATGGCAAAGGACAGAGTTGGAGGTTTGATGCTGGAGTTTTAATGCTACAGCCTGGGGAAGTAAGCACACAGAGGAGATTGGTCATGAGGAAGGAAACAAGGCCCCAGGGAAAGAGATCATCTGTTCAACTGATAGTCTACAGCTGGCCTTGTGGAGAGAAGCAAGCCTGAGCCCAGAGAGAAGCAAGCCCCAGGATGAGAGGAACCCAGGAAGACTGAACTCTTAGCAGATTTCGGCAGCCATCTTCCTCCAACACGTGGCAACAAACTTTGGTGAAGGAAGTAACTTATCCTTTATGGCCTGGTAAATGTAAGCTTCTACCCTAAATAAATACCCTTTATGAAAGCCAAAAGATTTCTGGTGTTTTGCATCAGCACCCCTTGGCTGACTAATACAGTGTGAGATGGTGTTATTCTCCCCTTCTTTTGGATATGGATATGCAGTTTTCCAAGCACCATTTGTTGAAGAGGCCATTTTCTCCCAGGTGAGTGGGCTTGTTGGTCTTGTTGAATATCAGATGACTGTATATGCCAGGGTTTATATCAGAACTCTCAGTTCAGGTCCTTTGCTCAGTATGTCTATCCTTGTGCCAATACCATGCAGTTTTGACCACTGTAGCTTTGTAGTATATTTTAAAGTCAGGTAGTATGATTCCTCCAATTTCATTTTTCTTTTTCAATACATCTTTGGCTATTTGGGGTCTCCTACCTTTCCAAATAAATTTTGTAGTTAGTTTTTCCAATTCATTAAAATAATACTGTGTTGATTTTTATTGGGATTGCATTAAATCTGTAGAAATAAATGATGTTTATTCTTCCTATCCATGAACAGGGAATATTCTTCCATTTATTTAAGTCTTCTTTGATTTCCTTTAACAGTGTTGTGTTGTTTTCTGTATATAAGTCCTTTACACCTTTAGTTAAATTTATTCCTAGGTATTTGATTCGTTTAGTTACATTGTAAATAGTATTTTTTTTCTTGATTTCCTCCTCAGATTGTTCATTATTGGTGTACAGAAATGCTACTGATTTTTCAGCATTGATCTTATACACTGTGACTTTGCTGAACTCATTTATAAGTTCTAGAAGCTTTGTTGTAGATTTCTCAGGGCTTTCTATGTATAAGATCATGTTATCTGCAAATAGTGAAATTTTTACTTCTTCGTTTCCAATTTAGATGCCTTTTATATCTTTTTCTTGCCTAAGTCTGCAAAGAAGTACTTTGAACATAATGTTAAATAGCAGCAGTTATAGTGGGCATCCTTACTTGTTCCTGATCTTAGAGGGAAAGCTTTTAGGATTTCACCATTGAAGATGATGTTAGCTGTGTATTTTTCATATACACCCTTCATCATGTTCAGAAAGTTTCCTTCTACTCCTATATTTTGCAGTGTTTTTTATCAGGAAAGGATGCTGTATTTTGTTGAATGCTTTTTCTGCATCTATAGAGATGATCATGTGATTTTGTTCTTTCAATCTGTTTATGTGGTATATTACCTTGTTTGATTTTCTTATGTTGAACCATCCTTGCAAACCAGGGATGAAACCCACTTTATCATAGTGTATAATTCATTTGATATGTTGTTGAACATTATTAGCAAGTATTTTATTGAGAATTTTAGCATCTAGGTTCATTATAGGGACTGGTCTGTAATATTCCTTTTTTGTGACATCTTTGTTTGGCTTTGGTATTAGGGTAATGTTGGCATCATAGAATGAGTTAGACAATGTTCCTTCTACTTCTATTTTTCGGAAGCGCTTAAGCAGGATTCATGTTAGTTCTTTCTGGAATGTTTGGTAGAATTCACCTGTCAAGCAGTCTGGTCCTGGGTTCTTCTTAGTTGGGAGGTTTTTGATGAATGAGTGTATCTCTTTACTTGTAATTGGACTGTCGAGTTCATCAATTTCTTCTTTCATTGATGTAGGCTGCTTGTGAGTTTCTAGGAATGTGTACATTTCCTCTAAATTATCATTCTTGTTGGCATATAATTTTTCAAAGTATCCTCTTATGATACTCTTTATTTCTGTGAGGTCAGTGGTGATATCCCCTTCCTCATTTCTTATTTTGTGTATTTGTATCTGCTCTCTTTTTTCTTTGTTAGTCTGACTAAGGGTTTGTCAATTTTATTGATCTTCTCAAAGAACTGGTTTTTGGTTTTGTTTATTTTTTTCTAGTGCTTTCTTATTTTCTATTTCATTTCATTCTGCTATAATCTTTGTTAATTCCTTCTTTCTACTTACTTTGGGGTTAGTTTCTTGTTTTCATTCAATTCCTCCAGTCATGCAGTTAGGTCTTAGATTTTAGCTCTTTCTTCTTTTTGATACATGCATTTATGGCTATGAATTTCCCTCTCAGTACAGCTTTTGAGCATCCCATAAGTTTTATATGTTGTGTTGTCATTTTCATTTGTTTCAAGGTAGTTGCTGATTTCTTTTGGGATTTCCTCCTTGAACCACTGTTTTTCTAAGAGTGTGTTGTTTAACTTTCATATTTTTGTGTCTAATCTGGTTCTCTGGCCATTACTGATATCCAATTCCATTCTATTGTGGTTTGAGAAATTACTTTATATAATCTTAATGTTTCTGAATTCATTGAAATTTTTTCTGTGGCCTAGCATGTGGTCTATCTTGGAGTATGAACCATGTGCACTCGAGAAGAATGTATATCCCACTGTATTTGGTGTAGTGTTCTGTATATGTCTATTAGGTCCAGATCCTCTAATGTTATAACCGAAGTCTTTGTTTCTTTATTGATTCTTTGTTGAGACGTTCTGTCTAATTGTGATAATGGTGTAGTATATCCCCCACTATAATTGTAGAGACATCTATTTCTCCACTTAGTTTTTCCAGTGTTTGCCTCATGTATTTTGAGGTGCCCCTGTTAGGTATGTAAATGTTTATGATCGTTCTTTCTTCTTGAAAGATTACCCCTTTCACTAATATATAGTGTCCATCTTTGTCTCTTACAATAGTTTTGCATTTAAAGTCTATTTTGTCCTATATTAGTATAGCCACTCCTGCCCTTTTTTGGTTATTGTTTACTTTATAAGATTGTTTTCCAGGCGTTCACTTTCAGCCTCCTTGAATCCCTGTGTCTAAGGTGGGTTTCTTCTAGACAGCACATAGGTGGGTCATATTTCCTTATCCATTCTGCCAAGTTGTGTCTCTTGACTGGTGAGTTTAATCCATTAGCATTCAGTGTTTTTACTCTCAATGAATTACTTACATTAGCCATATTTTCTTTGGGTTTATGTATGTCATATGTTGTTTTTATTTCTCTTTTGGTCTTTTTAGTTGTTCTTATGCTCTCCTCCAGTTTTCTCTCTCCTGTTTTTTCCTTTCAACCTGCAGAACTCCCATTAGTATTTCTTGAAAGATAGGTTTCTTATTAGAATACTCTCTTAATTTCTGTTTATCTGTGTATATTTTGAACTCTCCATTATTTTTTAATGCTAGCTTTGCTGGATAGAGTATTCTTGGCTGGAAGTTTTTTTCTTTTAATACCTTAACTATGTCATACCTTTGCCATCTTTCCTCCATGGCTTCATTTGAGAAATCAGTACTTAATTTTATTGAGCTTCCCTTGAATGTGATGGTTTTCTTTTCTCTTGATGCTTTCAGTATTTTCTTTTTGTCTTGAGCATTGGAGAGTTTGATGAGTATATGTCTTAGAGTAGGCCTGTTGGGATTTATACTGTTTGGGGTGCATTGTGCTTCCTGGACTTGTACATCCATCTCCCTCAATAGGGAATTTTTCAGCCATTATTTCCTCCAACACTCCTTCTGTTCCGTTTACCTTCTCTTTTCCCTCTGGGATGCCTATAATGCATACGTTTTTGTTTTTTGTGTTGTCATTCAAATCCCTAAGTCCCTGCTGGATTTTTTACTATTTTTTTTTATCTATCTGTTCTACTATCTGTTTGATTTCAGATTTACTATCTTCCACATCACTAATTCTTTCCTCCGCCTATATAAATCTACTGCTACGTGCTTCCAGTGTCTTTTTGATTTCTTGGATTGTGCCATTCATGGCCATCATATCTGTTGTAATTTTATCTATGTTTACAATTTCTTCAGTATGTTCTCCCACTGTCTTCTTAATATCCTTAATCGTTTCCTTCACTTTATTAAGTTGGTCCATGATATTTGTTTGGACAGCTTTGATTAGTTGTTCAATGTTCTGCACTTCTTCCTGGTTTTTAGTTTGTTCATTGGAGTGGGCCATGTCCTCCTGTTTCTTAGTATGGTTTGTAATTTTTTGCTGCCCTCTAGTTATCTTTTTATCTTGATGGGTTTATTCACTTGATTAGCTTCTCTCTCTACTCTGTGGATTTTTAAAAAATTGTTTATGTGTGTTTGTGTGTCTATTTTCTCTTTGACAGTTTGTTTTTCTTATTCTGTTTTGTTGCTATTGTCTATGTTCCCTTGGAGATAAAAATTAGGGCCAGGAAAGTGAAAGAGGTAAGAAATTAAAAGGATAATAGTAATAATAATAATAATTGTTAGAAGAGGAACCATTTAAGACCTAGGAAATTGAATATTTAACTCCTGTAAGCAGTGTAGAGTAATAGGAATAAAATAGTGGAGTACCTACAATGAAATGGGAAATTGAATAGAGAAAAATATATAGAATGAATTAAAAGACCAAAATGATGAGGAGAGAGGGAAAGAGAAAAGAAAGGACAAAAAGAAAAGAAGTTAATAAAAGAAAGAAAACAGAATAGACAAGATAGAAATAAAAAACAGAAAAAATAGAGGACTAAATAACAAGAGATGGAATGTAAGAACAGCAGCAGAAAGCAGAAGACAGAAAGATGAAGGAAGAAAAGAGATAGCATTGGTAGACAAAATCGGTAAACACAGAAAAGGGGAAATCAAGCAAGAGGAAACACAGCGAACAAGAAACAAGCCAGCAGTACCTAATTAAAGAAAAAAAAAGTAGGGGATGGAGCAGGAAAAAAGAGGAAATAAAAACAGGAAAACAAAAGAAACAAACACTCAAGCAAGCAGTCAAACAAAACTAAGGAAGAACAGCCTTCCCTCTTAGTCCCCTGTGGAGCTTCTCAGGCTGCCTTTGTTCATCAATTACCCTGCAGCCTGACCCTTGCAGGTTTTGGAAGCTGGTTTTAGCAAGTAAACCAAGTTAAATTTTTGAAGAAAGTAACCTTTTTTTTTTTTTTTTTTTTTTTTTTTTTAAGGAAAAATAAGAGACCAAGAGAAGCTAATACAAAAATAATGTCTATGTTTTCCCTGTCCTAAAGTATCAGCTGGATGTTTTATATCCTGGTGGATCACTACTCTAAGAGGAGCCAGGAATAGATTGATTTATATAGGTCGTATGGGTATTTATCTTGAACACCTAGGGAAATGGTTGCTCCCTTTACTAGTATAAGGTAGAATAAAACCAGAAGAGAGATCTGGGGCTTGTGAAAATTTAAATGTCAGGACAAACCATCAAAGAAGAGAGGGAGTGGCCAGAGGGATTTAGAGCCATAAAATTGCAAAGGTGAAGGTTCACAAGAAGTAAGATTTGTTAAGTAGAAAAAAATTACTGCTTAGATATTGAGATTGATAATGACAGAAAAGTGTTCACTGGATTTAAAAATAATGTTAACATGGTAATAAGAAATTTAGTATTGCTGGAGTAGTTGGAGTCTTTCTCTAGATTGGAATGGGTTGAAGAGTAAATAAAAAGTGAGGATGTGGTCTTTTGGGAAATACTATCAAGGAGTGTTTTCTGAAGATAAGCAATGGAATGAGGCAATCTGGAGGGGAATATGGTTTTTAGAAAGAAGTGTTAGGGAAGCTATTCTATGTTACATGTTTGAGAATAAAGAAATTTATTTTCTTGAGAGTAAACAAATGGAAGTGAAAATTTGATGACTTAGAGGACAGATTACTACCAAAGAGTTAATTTGATGACTGAGTTTGTTTTAGTTTTGATTTATCCAGAAGCCAAACCTGAGAAAAGGATTAAAGTCTAAGTAATTTATTTGGGAGAGACAGAAACACTAGTAGGGCAATAGGAAACTGAAACAGGAAAGGAAAGCAGCCATAAAGTTGTGTTATCAAGCAAATTATCACCATGAGAATTAGTGTAGAACACCCATTTGTTATCTCATTTGAGGGACAGGGGAATTGGAATAAACTTGTTAGATTGCTCATCCCAGATTGTGAACTCCTGATCACTTTGTCTTACTCTGATCAAGTCCATTGGTCTTCTCTGGAGAAAGCTCTTAGACAGAGATACCTATACTGGCAGCTGGAAGTTAGCAAGGACACACAGATTAGTTAAAGTCTTAGGGCCATGGGTGGAGTACCTACAGGCTCAGCCAAGTCAAAGATTTAAGTTGTGAAGCTGAATATTATAAACTCCATGTTAAGGTAATATTTCTACTTATGAAAGTATATACTACGATTATTATCCAACAAATCATCTCATTTGAAAGGTTTTAATTAATTTCTGTGGTGAGTAAAACAAATGGAAGTTGTCATATTTAAATTATTTCTCTCAATTGAATATTTGGACAAAATAGTTTGTGTAATAAAAACATTTGTTATTGGGGAGTGGATGTAGCTCAAGTGGTTGAGTGCCTGCTTCCCATATAAGAGGTCCTGGATTCAATCCCTGGTACCCCTTAAAAACAAACAAAAACAGACAAATGAAAAAACCAACTCTCATTGGGAAGTGGATGCAGCTAGTGGTTGAAGTCCTGGGTTCAATCCCTCATACCTCCTAAAAAAATAAATAAATAAATTTTAAAAAAGCATTTGTTATTTAAATAAACTCTGAAATAATTTGCCATTCATTTTAGATTTAGTATGGGATAAAATGTGCAATAATAAATTTTTGTCATTTTGCCTAATATGATTACCTGCTGTTGAGCCTACAAGATAAAAAAAAAAAAAAAAAAAATACTGAATGAGAAAGAAAACCTTTTTTGGTTACCATTTAAATTAGGTAATGAAAATACTGGGGTAGAATAACTCTAATTGCTCTTTAGTCATACATTTTTAAACTGAAGAAATATTTAGAGTGAAAACTGTATTTTATAAGGGCTTGCATTTGGGAAATAAAATGATTAAATTCATAGTCAGCTTACAAATGCTTTTGCCCAATACAATACAATCAATTCACTCAATTCAGAGAGATGTAAAGAGGGAGAGTGCTACAGTTTTAAATATTAATTATTTCTAAGGGCAAGGTAGTATGCTTGCTTGAAAGTCTTATATCACAGTCCCAGTTGGTGGTTGATGATTCTGACAAGCTGAGACACTATCTGCTTAACAAAGCCCAGAGTGTTCAAACTGTTATACAACAGTGATTTTCTGATATGCTTGATATGAGAATAAAAAAGTTGTATTCCAATAATGCTATCTTGGAACTCTGACACCACTTAGTCTTATGGAAAAATATGACAGCCACTAGACCCACTGAGAATCACATTGCTTAAAATGATAAATATCATTTACACCGCTGAAGGAAAAGGAAACTCTTTAAATGACTAAAGATTTCTAGGAATATCTTCCATGAATTTTACTAAAAGCTAAAGAAAAAAACTGCTTTTTATTGAAAATAATACATTTCTACAAGTCCTGCTCTTCTCTTCCTATAATAGCATTTAACCCCAGCAATTATACAAATCATGTTTAAATTATGTTTAATGCTTACAATGTTTGTAAGCATTCACAAACATTGGGGATTTTGCAAAATCATTTTTAATTGTAGGTCCTCTTTTATTATTTAATTTGTATTAATTATTGTCTACTATATTAATCGAATAATGAATTCTGTCTCTCACCACCAAGCTAGCATTCATGAAGAAATAAATACTACTGATGAAGAAAGACTCTATAATTCAGGTGTGAAAGAAGGATAAAAGGTGAAAATGGAACACAAAAACTGAGAAAAACTCTGTCATTGCATTATAACACTAAGCTTGAGCAAATGATAGAAGAATGTCAATCCAACTTAAGGTAAGAATAGCAACAACAAAATCCAAACCCAACACAAATCCTGAATACAGTGACTCAAATCTTTACACTAAGGCTAAACAGAAGAATTATGTCCATTTCCTATCATAAAAACTCTCTACTCACAGCTTTATTTATTTACACATAGTATACAGCATTACATAATATATAAGACAAGGTAAAAATAATGAAAAATAACCAACTTTCAACAAACAATCATCAGAAACAGATTCAGTAATGACTCAGGTGTTTAAATTCTCAGACAGGGACCTTAAAAAGACATTAAGAAATAATATTTTAAGGTTATAGTGTGGTGTTTGAAGCTGGATGTACCCCAGAAAAACATGTTCTTGAATTTAATTCATTCATCTGGGTGTGGTGTAAATAGGATCTTTTGATGGATGTACTTCAGTTAATATGTGACCCACCTCAATCAGAATGGCTCTCAATCTTCTTACTGGAGTCCTTTTAAGAGAATGAAATTCAGACAAAGAGAGAGAAAGCCACAGAAATAAGAGGCTGAAATCAATGAAACCTGAAACAGAAAGGAGAAACCAGTAGACACCGGCATGTGCCTGGCCATGTGACACAGAAGCCAAGGATTGCCAGCAGCTGGTCTTAGAGAGGAAAACATCACCTTGATGATGCCTTGATTTGGACATTTTCATGGCCTCAAAATGTAGCTAACAAGTTCCTATTGTATAAGGACCCTATTTCATGTTATCTGCTTTAAGAAACCTAGGAAACTAAAACAATAATATCTTAAAAGTTATATTAATAGTGGTGTATGACATTCATGAACAGATTGGAAATTTCAGAAGTCAAATGAAATCCATAAGAAAGAATCAAGTGGAAATGCTAGAAATGAAACATGCATGATACAAGAGTTGAAGAATTCCTCAATTGGGTTCATTAGGCTTCACAAAACTGAGGAAAACAACCATCGAACTTGAAGAGAGTTCAATAAAAAAGTATTCAACTGGAAAACAAAGAGAGTAAAGAGTGAACAAAATTGAACAGAGCATCCACGAACTATGAGAACATAATAAATAGTATAATTTGTCTCAAACTGAAATATCAGAAGGGGAGTGAAAGACGGTGGTAAGAGCTATATTTAAAGAGATATGGTGTTTTAGTTTGCCAAAAGCTGCCAATGCAAAATTACCAAAAATGATTTGGTTTTTATAATAGGATTTATTAGGGGAAAATCTTATAGTTCTGAGGCTGCAAAAATATCCAAATTACAATATCATCAGGGAAGTGGATGTGGCTCAAGTGGTTGGGCATCTGTCTACCATATGGGAGGACCCAGGTTTGATCCCCAAGACCTCCTGGTAAAAAAAAAAAAAAAAAAAAAAGGTGAGCAGGCAAGCCTGGCCCACGTGGCAAGCCAGGCTCATTCAGTGAGCCAAGCAGCAAGATGATGATGCAACAAAAGAGAGAAACAGGAGAGAGTCAAGGCGAGACGTGCCAGAAACCAGGAACTGAGGTGGCGCAAGTGACAGGGTACCTCTCTCCCACATCGGAGGTCCCTAGGATTGAATCCCAGTGAAGCCTGGAGGAGAAAAATGAGAAGAGAAAGCAAGAAACAGACACAAAAGATCACCCAACGAATTGACTCAGACAGCAAGCCGCGGGTGGGGCACTCATAGAACTGTACACCAAATAGAAAAAATTAAAGTTTTAAAATATGTATCATCAGAGATGTTTTATCAATAAAGTTCCATGCTGGCAGATCCTGGTGTCCTACTACATGGCAAGGCAAAATGGTGGCTCTCACTTTGGGTCTCTGCCTTCTCTTCCAGGCCACTTTCACTCAAAGCTCAGCTGGGCAACAAGCACATGGCAGGGCTCTTCTCTTCAGCCCTGTAGGCTTAGCCTCTTGGGGACCTCTTTCCATGCCTATGTGCTTTGGTGACTGAGACAATACACAGCCTCTGACCTCCAGGAACTCCCTCAGCCTCTCAGGATTTCTTTGTCATTCTTTAGTCCTCTCTCTCACATGGCAAGGTCAAAATGGCAACTGTCTTAACTTCTGTGTGTTTCTGCTTTCACTTCTCAGTTTATACTAGACCCCAGCAAGAGGGTGGAGACCCAACTTGGGTCACAGCTCACTGACACAGTCCAATCAAAGGGACCCACACCCACAGGAATGGATTAGTTCTAAGACCATGATCTGGAATTCACAAAAGAATTTCAAACTGTCACATATGGTCAATAATTTTGTAGAAAAAAAAAAGAAATATACTGAATCCAAACCTAACATTATATTCAATGAAGAAAGAATCAAATAATTTCCCCTTAAGATCAAGTAAAAGAAGATTCCCAGCTTTCACACTTTTATTCAGTATTACATAGAAAGTTCTATACACAGCTATTAGTCAAGAAAATAAAATAAAATCATTCAAATTGAAAAGCAAGAAGTAAAATTATTTTTATATATAGAAAAAAGTTATTCTCTATATAGAAAACCCTAAAGAATTCAAATAAAAATAATAGAGCTAATAAATTTTAAAACTGTATTACATCAAGAAAAATATATGAAAGACTAATTATAAACCCAAGATTTATATCTATGAAGATTTTTTGTATTTTAAGCAAGAAAAAAATAATTAGTAAAATTATGAATGACAAAATATAATTAGTGCTAATAATATATAAAAATTACTGTGAATACAATCAGTTGACAGAACAATTGGAAGCACAACATAAAGTTATGCAATTTTATCTCAGAACTTTTTTAAGTCATTTAACAACAACAACAAAAAAATGGAGTTTTCCCAATGAATTATTCTAGAAAATTTACAAAACTACAGAAGATTTAAAGTTTATGCCTTCTGAATAATTGGACTCATGTTTGGAAGAGAGTAACTATTTAAATGTGGAAGTCAGTGTTTTAGATCTAGTTTTCTTTCCCTCATCTGAAAGATTGTCTTTCCTAGGCAAAACCATTAATTCTTCTTGACAACATGGTTTTGCCAATTGAAATCATATTTTACAGAGTCTATGTTTGAGCTATAATGAGATGGCTGTATAAGCTCAAATCCAAAGTTATTAAAATAAGAAAAGATTTATACAAAAGCATTCAGTAAAGTTGAAACAGCATAACTTCCCATCAGGAAAATGAATTAGGTTCTATATAATTGTCGTTAATTTTATATATTCGTGGTATTGTCTTCTATAAAATATTTTCTTCCATACTATTTTTTTTTTAACTTAAGAGTTCAAGAATTTCATGGTTGCCAGAGCTGAAACAGGAAAATTATCATTAGTAAGTATTCTTTTCAAACACATTAAACATATTTCCTAAGTTAAATAATAAGTTAAATTTGAATATACATCTTTACTTGGTATTTAATGATATTTTAATTGCTGGATGATACTGAAATTTCATTGTTGGACCATCATATAGTGAAATACACTTTCTCTTAAATTATTTTTCGTGTAGCAATTTAATGGTAATAAAGTTATACATATTTTTCAGTATCACTTGCTATACCAAATGGAAGGTAATCTGTTATTTCCAAGAAAAAACAGATTGGAAAAAAACTGGAGAAAGAAATATTACTTGGAGTAGTAAAGAATCAATAATGACACTTGAAAGTTCATCTACATTAACTGAATAAAGGGAAAAAACAATAAAAATTTAAAATAAAAACATAATTTACAAAGTGAAAAAAGCTACAGAGGAATTAGAGAGGAATGAGTCATTAATATGATATATACCACCTTCAAATTATTTTGGAAGGTAAAAAAGTGGCTTGGCCGCTGATATGAGAATCTAAATACTTTACAAAATCTTTATTGAAGTGTTCTGTTTTGACTAAAATTTCAATGTTTTCTTCTTTGTAATCAGCTCTCATGCCTGCTACTTTTCAAAGTAGTGTGTGAAATTAAGTGGCTGGTATGCCAATCCACCTGGAAGAGCCATTTGTAGAGTAAGAAACAACATTAACATGCATGATTGACTATAACATCCTGGTCTGTTCCCCAGGGCTTTACAGTAGACTTAGATTTCAAGAAGATGGGGGAGTGGCCTGCAAAATATTTAGACTATGGATAGGTTTATATACCTTAATGGCACATCACACGTGCCAGTGCTGCATTTGTTCCAGTTAGTCTTCTTGTCCAAAAGTTTGAGATAGTGAAGTGTTTTTAAAGCCAAATTTATTTTACATGCAGAAAATGAAAACGACTGTTTCCATATCTACTAATAAGAGATTGAAAGATAGAAACCTTTACTTGATGTGTTGCTATCATTACTTTCTAAAGATGTACATTTACAGAAAGCAGGTGCTGTGTCTTTGAGTCCTCCCACATGTTTTACATCAGTGATAATCTGGGCTTAACTTATGACAAAGTGGATTTATATTATAAGGACATTTATAAAATAAGTTGTTAAATATAAAATGACTGAAATGGAAATATAAGAATAAACAGAAAGTACAGTAGAGAAAAGGTAGAATGGGATCGAAAACAAAATAAATTTAAGGAGTGGAAAATGTTTGCAGGGATGCAAAATTGGTTTAGGTGAAGGATTTGTAGTGCTATATTATGTTGTAGGGATGGCTGAGTAGGGATGGAGATTATGAGTACCATATGTAAACATAATGGTGGACTAAAATACTACAATATGAGGATGCTATAGTAATTTTTGCTGTTTTGAAGACATTGTGGTTTGCTCTGATGTATTTTATATCAAATTTCAGTTGGTGAGGAGAATTATCAGATTTGAAATAGAAGCATTTTCTAGTCTAACATGAACTTCATGTTACCAGGTTCTGATGCTGCCACTTCAGGGATTTCAAGAAAAACAATTCATTTGACCAGTTCTTTTCCTTTTACATACTGGAAAACATCATATTATTTTCTATGAAACCGGAAAGGTGTTCAGGCTCAGTTCATTTACAGATCAAACAAAAAATAACTAATCATATAGAACTTTAATGTCTTTCCTTGTTTATTTTTCTTTTTACCCATACCCAATCCTAGAGCCTGGCTTTTCCCTACCACCACTGTTTATTCACAGCTGGTAAATGCATCAGATTAGAAAAATATTATAAATTGACTTCTTTCTAGCAAGAATGGGTTCCTTATTAACATGCATGGCATACTTGAAAAAATCTTGAAACTCTTAGATATTCTGAAAATCGAGAAGGACAAAGAGAAGTGAAGGAGAAACAAAACCCAATCTTATTACAATGACAATGTGGGAGAATGAAGGGTGGTGAAGCGAACAGAGAACCTTGTCTTCAATGAATATATATGCTCAGATACTGTGCAGACTGGGTATTATAAAGTTAAATAATCAAATGGTGAATATAAGATGTTCAATAAAAAAGGCTTGGTTCTCAGTTTAACCATTAAGAATGAATCACTAAAACCAGACAATGATGATATATGATATAAATTGAAGCTATTCAACAAAGATAATAAGATTGCATTAAAACTTAGGGATTCCTGATTTATAACGTGTATGCCTTGCATATCTGCAGGGAAATGGTTTGAATCTCCATATAGAATACTATATTTGCAGTCCAGTCATTGGATTCAAATGTTGTTTTTGTCTGACTATTAAACATAATCCTACATCAAGAAATCCTCATCTTTTATTACAAAGAAGGTTATATAATTGGCATAATATTTGCACATTAAGTATAGCATCTGCCTGCAACTGAAATATATACTTCAACTGTAGCTTCTTTGAATTAATATAGTCATCATGTGTTCACTTCATTATATTATTTGAATATTCATTCCTGTAGAATATCCATTAAATCCTAATTGTATAAGAACTCCCTCTATTGCCCATTTAAGCTATTCTGTTTCACTCTATAGCTCCTAAGGAGAATGCATCCTGATCTGTAGTGTATATTATATGTTAAACAAATGGATTATGAAATTTCAGGTACAATAAGTTATTTAATATGATCATTTTCATGACTTATTAAATATTTTAGTTCCTATCATTAGAATATTTTATATTCTCAACAAAAGTTAGTGATAATGACCCTCTTTTCTGAAAATTGAAATTAAATTACTTATAGAATTCATGTCATAGTATCAATTAGTTTCCTGGCTGATAAAGCAAACACCATGCAATGGATTGCCTTAAACAATGGGAATTTATTAGCTTATGGTTTTGGCCTAGAAGAAAGTACAAAATGCATCATCATCAGGTAATCCTTTCTTCCAGAAGACAGTGATGTTCTAGGTTTGGCTTCCAGCAATCCTTGGTCTTGGTCTCTGTCATTTGACAATGCACATGGCAACCTCTCCTGGCCTTTTCCTTCTCTTCTGGGTTCCAGTTCCTTTAGGTTCTTGCGTTTGGTGGCTTTCTCTCTGTCTGAATTTCATTCTGCTTATAAAGGACTCTAATAATAGAAATATGACCCAACCTGACTAAGTTGGATCATGACATAACTGAAGTAACCTCACCAATAAGTCCTGCTTACAATTGGTCACACCCAAAGGAATGGATTAAGTTAAGACTGTGTGTTTCTGGAGTACATACTACAGGAAATTTAAAAAATTGAATTCCTCATTTTTTACTTCTCAGAATTAATTTACAGTCAAATGCCTTTTACGTTTGAAATACATTTTCTGTTCTAGGGAACTTGTTATCAAATCTTGTCAGTTTTTGATTATCATGTTTTTCCCCTATGGTATCATTTCTTCTCAGAAGAAAGACAGTGGGATAAATGAAATGAATATCATATTTGAATAGGATGGATATTACTAGTTCTGGCACATACTGGCTTTATTTCATAAGCAAAGCACATGTTCTCTCAGCTTTAATTAAAAGGAAAATAATGCTATTAAAATGGAATCATTCAAGAAAACTTAATTTATATATGTTTGTATTTCTAAATATATGCCACGTGAAACATGTTGTTAGGTGTGACATTTTATATATGCTGTATTTCACAAACATATTTGATATTGCTATTCTTACCTTGTATGTTTGGATATTTAGACTCAAAATGGTTAAATCTCCAAGATTTCACCGATGAAGCAGCCACTGAATGCAGACAAACATTCAAGAGTTGTATGAGATTGCACTTGGGTGTCATCACGCGTTTATGGGCAGAGAAGTATACAAGACTTATCAAAGGGAGTATTTGGGCTGTGATGTAGTCCCAACAAATCTTCATGTGACCCAACAAAGAAGTTTGAAGCCACAGTGTCCCTACAAATATCTAACCAGAATAAATCATATAAATATATTTACATAGTAATTTATATTTGTATTAATTAATAATATATTTATATACAAGTACCAAGGTATATTTGTATTTATAATGTATCTATTTTCATATGACTGTGTTTTACAAACTGAACTATTTTAAGATCAATAAAAATACGGCCTTGTTTATACAATGATTTTCACTGTGTAGGATTTACGGACACTTGATCAGGGGATCAGGTTTTTAGTTCGTTGAACATATTCCTCCTCAATAAATGGACCTGGGCTCATCACATAGCCAAAAGGCGCCTGAGTTTTCCCTACTTCCTCCACAACCACCAGGATGTGAAGGTGCTCCATATACTAGCTGCTGTGATTCAGCACTCTTCCTTTTAACACTGAGGGTCCTATTGTTGTTCTTTAAAGGGTAGTATGAAAAAGCAAGGGATTGGAGCGAGTGAATGCTACAGATGATTATTTCTGGTTGTATTTCAAACATAACCATATATTGAGTTGAGAACTCGGTTCAACAGATATGCTCCTCACATTCTTATTATTTTGAATATAATTTAAGAAAACAAATATGTATATCAGAGATAATTTGTGATATAAATGCATGGCTATTGAATTTCCCTCTTTTCCAATGTCGTCCATGGATTTGACACTCAAGTTTCCTCATTTAGTAAATGAACTGTGTTTATTTCATGATTTCTAATGTTCTTTCCAAATCCAAATTCTGTCCACTTTCTTATTATTTAAGTGAAAAAATTATTGACATTATGGTCTCATTTTGCTTATTTATTAAATCACCCTAAAACACTATAAGATTTTTAAAAGTTTTTGAAAAGAAAAAAAATTCTGATAGGATGAGCTGTGAACTTACAGCAAACAGAATATCCTGAAATACTTTAAAGGATTATTGTTGGGGAAAATATCCTTGATAACTGCTCTTATAATTGTTTGAACTATGCTTCCACTTTAATTAAAACATTTTTATAGATGTATGGCACATTCAAGATTTTAAAAATTTGAACACAGTTCATACATCTAAAATGGAAATTTCTCAATGTCTGACACTCTTTGAAAAATTACAACACATTCAAAGAAGCAGAAACATATGGTCCATAACCAAAAAGAAATATTAATCAATAGAAACAGGTAGAAGAACACATGAGCATGATAAGTAGCATACAAAAGATATATTTTAAAACATTCACATGAAACTCACATTTCTTCAGGTGAAAAATACAACATCTGAGATGAAAAATGCATTAGACACTTCAGAAGAAAATAATAATGTACTTGAGAACATAACAATAGAAATCATCCAAATGAAACAGAAGAGGAATAAATAGAAATTGATGCACAAAACATCAGTGAGTTGTGGGGCAATTTTAAGCAGTCTGAAACACATAAGAGTTCCAGGAAGAATGGTGCAAATAACTATTGTAGAAATAATGGCCAAAATTTTAGCAAATATGATAAAAAACTTAATTCTAAAGATTCAAAATCTCAATCAACTTCAAGAAAAAGAAATGTAAAGGAAACCACATCAAGGCATTAGATAATTCAATTGCTGAAAATGAATTAAAAAGATATCATCTTAAGGGCAGCTAGAAATAGAAAAGGGCAAATTACATACAGAAGAACAAAGTTGACAGGACACTTCTTTTGAGAAAGAATGCATAGCCAGGATATAGTGGAAACACGTATTTAAAAAACTGGTGGATGGGAGATGGGACAAATTTTCAACCTAGAATTTTATACTCTTCAAAAATATCTATCAAAAGTTAAGGTGAAATAAGAACTGTTATTCAGACATAGAAAAACTGAGGGAATTGAACACTAATACATGAGTACTGAAAGAAATGTTAAAGGAGGACATTCAGGAAGAAGGAAAACAATACTAGATGGAAAATTTTATCTACATGAAGGAATGAAAACTACCAAAAATAGTAATTATGTTGAAATAGAAAAATTTATTATAATTACAATGACAAAAATAAACAAAAATAATAATACAACACGGAATTTATAACATTTGTAAAAATACTACGTATGACAACACAGCACAACACAAAGGCTAGGATGGGAAGAATGGAAGTATATTGTTCTAATGTTTTTATATCATTCTAAAGTGATATCACAGTGTTTGAAGATAGACACATTAAAGTTGTGTAGACTAAACTAGAACATCAAACCATATCTATTATATAAAATAAAAAACAAGTTAACAGTGAATTTTAATGGCACAATTACCATTTGAAACCAATGTTCTTTGATCCTTGGAAAAAGGGAAAACTTCATAGTATATAACTATTTCAAATCCATATGCAATTCATGCAAACTGTAAATTTTTCACAAGACGATTTTTGTTAAATGAACAGATAGGCATGGTAAGACCTTACCTGTTTTAAGAAAGGCTTGTGATTACGTGCTACCTGATTCCCTACTCCAAACCATCATTTCCAGTCTTCCTAGTAATCAGAGGAAACATCTTTTTACTATTTAGTGTTATGTAAATATAGTTACTATGTTCAAACATTCATTTTCTAATTTATAGACAAAACGAAAAAATCTACATACAAACTACCTTGAAAAATTAGGCTACTGGTTTTTTGAGTATCTCTCCTCCCATAAACACAGAGGTGATATTAAAAAGTTATTGTAGATGGTCATCCATCTTCCCAGGATAAATTATATTTTATTATTGTCACCATCATCTTAATATAAATCCATATAACGTGATGAATATCAGAATTTGAAAATGTATGCAAGCTAGAAAATACAAATTTAAATTCAATATTTGGAACATAAATGGTAGATGGATGAATTAAAGAATTAAACATTTTGACAGGAAATAGAAGCAATTTAAAATCTTTGAAGAAAGTTTGGGGAAAGAATATTTCTACAAAATTGGGAAGTAGGGAGAGCGAATAAAGGGAGAATGGGTATGGAGAAAACAAGTTCCTTGAGACTTCTATGCAATATTTTCAAAACATTGCAGAAAATGAGAACAGAGGATGTTTCTTAATTTGTAATTCACTAGAGTTTACTATAAATATATTGCTAAGCAACTAACAATTCATGAGTGACTTAGTTTGTAGACTCTGACAATTAATTGACAAGTGAAACAAAGTAAACAGTTCCCCAAGTGATAAACAGCATACAACAGTTATTTCAATCTTGACAATATAGACAATTAAATTACTCAGTTTAACTAAAGATATGTCAATGCCTACTCTGTTGTGTTTCTTAGACATCTAAAGAAGAAGCAAGAAGACTAACCACATTTCAATCCTTTCTGTACATATTAGAGGGGGAAATTTTTAAAATAAAAACTCCATAGTATAACACAAAATATTTATGCCAGCTAATATCCAGGAGGCATCTAAAAGACATGTGAACCCATTGATTCTATTCACTTGAAGAAACAGTATTATGGAATAATGGCAAAATATAGGACATTATTTGCTGTGGCAATTCTCATTTCTGGAAGTATCACGGAATAACTTGTGGAGTTAAAAACTTGCAGATGCCTACGTCCAACTAAGAACAATTAAAAATTATAACAGAATGCCTGAGATTGGGGAGCAAATGTCTGTAGATTTTGTTTGTTAATATGTTTACTTTTACTTCTGTAGGTGTTTCAAACGTGCAGTCAAGGTCGAGAAACACTAGAGATGGGGAAGTTTTGGTATCGTGACCCAAGTACAAAACAATTGTCATTCTCATCATTATTCTGTCTTTTCTTGTTTCTCATTGGATTTTTCTTATAATGGAGCCAAATATTGCCTCTGGCCTGGGATAGCAACGCATTCTGAAGAAACATTGATTAATTGGTTTATTAAAAAAACAATGTTTAGAGTTACAAAGTGCTGTGTTCAGTCCTGACATTTTGTTTACTGCTTTTGCTATTTTGGATAAATTAACATCCTGGAACCAATGTCTACCTCATGCAATGCATGAGTGAATTAAATAATGAATATAATGTGGAAAATAATGGAGTAGTAGTTACTTGTCACACAGTAGTTATTGTGTTTAGTTGGTTATTTTGTAGCAGAGGTTGGGGTTGTGTGGATTGTGAGGGAGTGGAGATATATGGCTTTGATTATTACATTTGTGACAAGTGTTTTGGTGGCTAAAGTCATCACCAACTTGAGATCAGAGTGGAGTTCAAGGGACAGGAAACCTAACAACATGAAGCAGTTATTCTTAGTTACTTCTTTGGACCCTGGAGTTTCCCTGAGATGCAATCAGGGACTTGTGAGAGCAAAACTATTTTATAATATTTTAAATATAATAACACTAAGGCATTTTTTCCCTATTTTCAGTGGGATTGACATTTGCAATTCTGGTGCAAAAGCAATGGGGTGGGGGAAATTGACAGCACAAATACAGCATGCCACCAATGTGTAGTAACAGTCACTGAGTTTTAAACTCTTACCCACTTTCAGGAGAAAAAAATCAATTTCTCTAAGAATGTTTTGATGAAGCAGTGAAAATGATGAAATAGAAGTTCACACCTTTTTAACATTTGCTGTGACACTCTGGAAAGAATAGAAAGAAATGCTTCTGCTGTGTACTCAAGTAAGACAGTAGTCATGAGAAGAAGAAGACAAAAAAAATAACTTATGTGATGGTTTAATTTGCCAGTTGAAACTTGCTGCTTTATTTCATGGAATGCCACTTTTATGAAAAGAAAATCTGAGAGACTATATTATTCAGATTTGGGCATTTGATGGATATAGTCTTGAAAACAGATGAAGAGAGCCTGTCATTTCAAAGAAAACAGCTGAATATTTAGTGCCAATTTTTAGAAAATGAGTTTTCAAACAAAATAAGAATTTTGGAAATTTTTTTCCAACAGCAAGAACTAAACAGCTTTTTTCAGTACTAAAAACTATTCCAGTGAGAGGGGTTGTGATATTAAGAAAAGTATTTTTTGGATTATTGTTTTGTTTTATTTTTATATATTGTATCCCCTCTTTTCTCTCTTTCCCAACAGTGAGCACACATTTAGGAAGACAGCCCGGGTTCATCTACTCAGATTAATCATTCCCTGTTAGCTATAGCTATTTTTGAGATGGACACATAACTCAAGGCAGAATAATCAGAATATTCAGTGTGACTAATCCACTAGCCATCTCCCCCTTGAAATTCTCTAGATACAAACCAGTGTAACCTCAGATGTCAGTTGCTATTGTTACAACTACATAGAGTAAGCCTGAAAGGCCTGAAACAGAACAAAAAGTAAAAAAGGGTTCCGTGTAATATTTTGGGTATCTAAGCACCTCTTAAAATATATTTATATATATACATAAATAACATTTTTGTAAGCAAATGCACATATATGCATATACATTTATATATCATTTTGCAAATGTTGGTATGTATTGTGAAAATTTTGATTTTTACCCACAATAAAAAAATAAAAAAATAAGAAATAAAAAATAAAAATAAATAAAAGAAACAAAGACGGCATTTTGACAACAGCATTTGCCTCTGTGGGTCTAACTGTGCCTTAAACCAATGCAATCGCTGCAATAGGCAGTTATCTTAGCCAACAACAACACTTTATTTCTTACTCTAAATTGAGATGGTTTCTTTCGTTTGCAATAGATTGAGTCCTGGCAAATAGAGCCCATATAATTGATGATGCAGAAATATGGATTTATTAGAAATAATCACTTTTTTTTTTTTCAGTAACGAGGTTAATTTTGCTTATGTCACTATTTACAGATATATTTAATGACTGGGTATTTTTAAACCCTAATAATGTCCTGCAGACCATTGAGACATTATAAACATAGGTGTGAAAAATGTTAGAGTACATGCAACTTCAACACTTCCTCATTTAAAACTCCAAAAAATATCAAATGCATAAAAATATAAACCACATAATAATTAAGACTTGTATGAACAGTAATTAAAAGACTTACTTCAAGGCAGTGATGAATGTGTTCAACACATGGGATAATATACTGTATATCATGGGGAAATGGAACTGTATTCAATATGATCAAAATATGTAAACCGATTTTTAAATTATTTAAAATTTGTCTGTAAATATAATATTCAGGAAAATGCCCAGATATTTTATAATAAAGAGGGATACTGAAGGAAATATCTCTAGTAAATACACAAAATATAATTTGAAAATACTGGAAAGTTCAAAATGTAGCTTTCATCCTAGAATTAATAGATAAATGAGCAGAAGACCCACACAGAATCTGCTGTATAATTCAGAATTATATAAATAACGAAAGCTAGTATGCATATAACATATAACACTAACTATGCTCCGGGCAGAGTGCTAAGCCCTTCTAAGGTGTTATAAAATGAACTGTGTATAACAAGCCTATAAGGGAAGTGCGATTATCATCTCTATTTTAACAATGAGAAAATTGAGGGAGAAAGAAGCCAAGTAATTTCAGTTAGTTGCACTATTATAAGTAAAAACCAAAATTTAAAAAAGGAAAAATGAGTTAACAAAGAGCACAAACCAAAAATGAATGACAAATAAGTGCAAACTATGCAAAAATATTGACCGTTTTAATAATAAATAGCTCACAAAACAACTCAAATCAATAATTATGAAAATAGAGCTAAAATGGGTACAATTTAATTAAAAATATGGTGATGTTAATATAAAACTATATATGTGATAAAAGGCCATAGAACTAATTGCAAAAATAAACCAAAATAAATGCATTTGTGCAAAAACTGCTGAAACCCCAGCAAAAGTATGTAAATATAGTTAATTATAATGGTCAGTGTGAATTTCTTGATTTTGAAAATTACTGTAGTTATAAAAATTATTACCTTGGGAGAAGTAAGGATGAGGAGTGCACAGGAGCATTTTTGCAACATCTTGTGAGTATATAATTATTTCAAAATTTTAAAAAATTTTAAGTTTTCAAAATTTCCAAGAAACCGATGGAGTTTTTCCAATCTTTCTAGTAATAAAATAAATCAATTTATTATGCCATAAATACATCTAGTCAAATTACTCTGAACATATGATTTTTAATTTTGCTAACTATAATTGCATCAGACAGTGAGGAATCAGTCATTCCTACATAGGCCAATTTTTAAACATGTATATTCCTGCAATGTTTCTGTTGTACAAATCTGCTATTCTACAGCAAAAAATTTAAAATGTGTGACTATTTGAAAAATGTGTTTATAAAACTTTGTATTATGAGATTAAAAATGTTTTAAAATTTATAGGCTAGGTTCTTAATTGCAGCATTGTTGATAATAGAAGATAGAAAACACATTAAATTTCTAATATTAGGGCTTTGCTTAAAATATTTAAGGAACAGTCATAAAATGAAAAAAATATGAAACAATTAAATGGTGATATTAATCTTCATTTATTGAGATGGGGATTATTCATGAAAACATTGGCAATAAAGCTAGACACAATGTGATTCCATGTATTAATATATACTTTAGTTATAAGTATATTACAAATTCAAGTATATGCACAAAATAATAAAAATTATTTTCCTTTCTGGAATAAAATAAAGGATTTTCATCTTTAACTCTAAATTACTTATTTGTATTTTATCAACTTTGAAAACTGAGTTTATAATATTTTAAAAATGTAATAGAGTGAAAATTATCAATTCAATTTAGCAAATAAATATTTTAACCAAGGAGCAAGTAAAATGATTAAAATGTTTTGTATTTGAAATTATATGGGGGTAAAGGATAATGGGAAGCAAATATTAGGGGACACTATCTGATGAAAGCTTATTGTAACAAATAAAAAAGAAAGAAAGAAAAAGAAGAAAGAAAAGGGAGGGAGGGAAGGAAAAAATAAAGGGAGGAAAGGAAGGAGGATCGAAAGAAAGAAAGGAAGAACAGAAGTAAGCATGGAAGGAGAAGAAGGAGGGAGGGAGGAAGGAAGGGAGAGAGGGAGGGAGGAAGGAAGGAAGGAAGGAAGAGAGAGAGAAAGGGAGAAAAGGAAAGAGGGCGGGAGGCAAGCAGAATGGAAACAAATAAGTAAATAAGTAAGCAAATAAATAACTAGTATTAAATAGATTTGTCTTCATAATAATTAAAAAACAAAACATTTAATTTGGATAAGTGTATGGTGGCAGGATTTAATGTTCTTTATATAGAGTTATGCTATCAAACCAAGGATCACTATATTGCTATATCACTTAAGATATACATGGTTTATTTTCTAATTGTATATTTCTTTTTGAGGCAACTATAATTGAACATTGTTTGAAAAGAGGATTGCCATGACATATAATATTTGTTAAAATATTAATATTAGACACATTTTACATTTTTCCTCAGTGAATTTATTTTAGAAGGTTTAAATACATTTGAATATTTTGATAAAACATTTTAAAGAATGAGAATGTACATAATTAGAAAAAATACCAAAAGCAAGAATTTTTTTAAATTTAGTACTCTAGAAATATTTTCAAAAGCAATGTGTATTTAATTAATTAAAGAATATAAAAATAAATGTCTACTACTGAATAGGTAACCTAAGAGGGAAAATTTGCCTTTTAAAACCATTTCTTCTCCATATGCCCTTCAGAAGGCTGCATTAAAGTTTTATTTGGCTTATATGTCAATCTGCTCAACTTCAAGCTGCCACTATCACAGCTGCATATGTTTTTAGTAGATCTAGTAGAAAGCAGCGTGCAAAAAGCAGCATAAATTTAAAGGACAGGAATACTACCACTGAATGTTGAATTATGTTTAAGGCATTTCCTAAATGACAGTTACGTATCACTTTTTCCACTGCCAAAGAACTTTATGATTATTCTTAATACTTAGTTCTTTTCCATGAAGCCCATAAATTGAATGTTCTTAGTCTTAAACTATTCTCAAGGAAACTGAAGTACAGAATAGATAAAGCAATGTTGTAAGCTCACATAAGAGTTGTAGGCATAAAGGTGTGTTTAATAAGAGTAAATGAAGAATTAAAAGTGCCTAGGTTATGGTATTCCAGGTAGAAAGCCATAAATGGGAAATTTAACATCCTTGACAACCTAATAAAATTTTAATCTTAAGTAGATAAATAAATCATTGTTGTGTGTGTGTGTGTGTGTGTGTGTGTTTAACCCTGTGGCTATGTATGAAGGCCTAAAGAAGAAGTGTCTCCATTGAAAAATTGATGCCTTTCATTGGGGATATCCCTGGGGCATTTCAGAAAGAGTCATTTGAAATGACTTAAGGTACTTCTCAACTGACAATTTTAAAGTACATCATTTTCCTCTGCTATGCAATATAACTATAAAATCTTGGCTGTGTGCCTCTCCCCACATTCTAGGGTTGCACATTAAATCTAGTTAATTACATTAACTGACTGTGTCTTACCATACCTACCACTGATTAATGATAAACTGTCCTCCTGTCCTTTGAAAAGATATCCCTCTTTAATGTTTTCAGGGACTCAAATCTCAATTCCCTGTTATGAGTATAGTGTCATATGAAACTTTAAGAGCATAATCTTTGAGTACACACTGATCCGTTAACATAAGGAACTTACCCCACGATTGGAATAAAGATACCGCCCTGCATTTCTTTCTCCAGGGTTCCCTCTTCTTCCCAGACATCCCTGGAGTCTCTCTACTACAATTGTATGTAAGATTGGAGAGTGTGCCCTTAACCCAGAGGCCACAAAACAACACCTGTCACAAAAATCACAATTATCTAGTCCTCATAACTCCCACAGGCTCAGCCATCAATACCACAATAAAATAAGAAGCCTTAAGTTCTGCTATTTCTTTTTTTTTTTTCAAATATTATCATGAAATAATTTTAGATACAGAAAGCTCTAGGAGAGAATCCTTCCTTCCCTCTTTCAGCACCTAGTGGCCCCAGGCTTTCCTTGGGTTGTGGCTGCAAAGTCCAGTCTTTCTCCATGTAGCTTTCTCTGTGTCTGTGTCCCCTTTTCTCTCTCTTAAAAAGACACTTGTCATTGGATTTAGGGCCCCCCAGGATGACCCAGAATGATCTTATCTTGGAATCCTTAACTTAATTACATCTGCAAATACCTAAGCCCCTCTTTCCAATACAGTCACATTCATAGGTTCCAGGGATTAGAATGTGGATATAGTTGCTTTGGGGGGGCGGGGAAGGGCAGGTGGGGTGGGGGAACCATTCCACCATCTACAATAGACAATCAGTATATTCTAACTTCAACAAATCAAGAAATAATTATTTAAGCAGACTAATTAAGATATATTTACATAGTCATCAGAGTTAAAAGATGTTTCCTTTGATTAGTGGAAGAACTGAGCATACTGGAACTGGTGTTAGGAATCAGTTTATTTTAATTACAGGATCATTTGATGCCAAGTAATGGCTTATCATATGTATGTATTAATTTAATAAAATGTGAAAATGATGAAAAAAATCTGGATTATATAATTTGCATGAAAATTAGCAAAATCTATTGATTAGGTGCTTTTTCCTTTTTCAGGTAATCATTGAAGATTACTTTCAAATAGCGAACTTCTCTTTGACAATATATACCAGGTTTTACCTGAATTGCCTGTCGTGAAATGATTCATTGTTAACTTACTTTCTACTTGATATAACAGGTAAAATATAATGTTTTATTCTGCATTTATTGTCCTATTTGTTCTGATAATCACACTTTGCCTCATTCAAATCACAACCCAAGGTGCAGCATTGTGCTTTTAAAAAAAATGAAAATCTAAAAAAAATCATTTCCTACCATCCCAACATCCCCCCATTTAATATCTTTAGGTATCAGAAAAATTTCTGAAACTTGGAGAAAGTCAAAAGAGTCTACTGAATGTTACTTCACGTTAGTGCTGAGTTTAGTTTTCTATTAACTGGATATTTTGTGACTCTGAACACATTAATGTGTAAGTTTTTTTTCCAATAGAGATACAAATAATTTCTGTTCAATAGCCACAGAGATAGATTCTCTTGGGGCTCTGTTCAGATCCCCTTTACTTGCCAAAATATCTGTCTCCCACTTATAACAAGTGTTACAAGAAATGGCTTAACATGTGTGATGTTCTTAGAATAATTGCCCTTTTTTGATGGGAGTTTCCCTGCTAGAGATAGCTTGAAATTTAGCCCCATAGAAGACTGATGGAATAAATGACTGGTGTATAAATTCAATAATCCAGCCCCTTTCCGTCAAAGTGGGATAACTGCAAGGTAATATACATTCTGTTGGGCTCATTCCCTCCATCCAGGAAAAATCAGGTCAAAGCTAGAAAAGGTACCTATACCACATTCCTTCTCAGGTTCCCCAATTCTCTATTCTGTTTTTACTTAAGACAACTACTTTAATAAATTATGTGTGCTCAAATCTCACTCTCAGGCTTTGACTCTAGTGAATCTGTTCTAAATTGTGTGCCAAATAATAAGCTGTGTTCCATCCATCTTATCCCATCTTATTAATAACCTTTCTTTGTTTATTTTGTTTGTATTTTCTAACTTTTTGAGTTTGGAAATTTACTTACTCATTTTTAATTTAAAATGTTCTGGTAAAGGCTCTGCAATTTTTTTCTAATCAGATAGAAAGTGCTTCCATGTATTGTTAATTGTTATTTTAATCTTTTATTTTGGTTTTTATTAGCTCACTTGAGTTATATAAATTTAAAAACGTCCCTAGAGATGAGTCCTTTTGTCTTTGTCATTGTTAATTTCCAGTTTTATTATATTGTTATCACAGTGTTATTGTATTGTTTTAACAACACAACATTGAGACTTATTAATGAGACTTATTAATACTTTCTTTGATCCTGAGAGATTGAATATACAAACGGACAATGTATGGACCAAACATATAAAAGTGGAACTCTGATCCACTATCTGCAATAACTAGTCTCTGAATCTAACCACTATCTACAGCAACCAGTTCAGAAAGCCAAACAATCATTGTAACAATCAACCAAAAATAGCCAGGATTTGATTATTAACTAACAGCTTCCATATTTTTTCCCCCGCTTCCACTTTTGGAGCAACTAGAGAATGCCAAATATGCTTCCCTATCCAACCACATAGAACGTCCAGCTTGTAGTTGGTCCACCTCCAGCTTCCCATATCAACAGCCTCCAAACAAGGCACTCCTGAAGTCTTTGCTATTTTTCCCTATAAAACTTTCCAATTCCTCTATCTGCCTTTGATTCTATGCCAAGCACAAGTGATGGTGGCCGTCTTGATATAGCAAAGTCTAAATTAATAGCCTTTGCTTGTTTATTTCCACGACCACTTTTTGTGAATGTTTAATGTGCACCTGAGAAGAAGCTATATTCTTTAATATTGTAATGTAAACTTGATAAACATCTTTTCTTATTTTTTGTCTATTTAATTGGTCATAGACAGACATTGTGTGCTAAAAATCTCTTTCTGTCTTTTTCTCCTTGCATTCATGCAATTTCTTCACAATAATGGTGGTTACTATATTATTTGGTAAATATTCACAACTGTAATAACTTTATTAAAAATTGTGGCAACAATTACTGCCTTATGGCCTCAAATTTTTATTTGCTCTAACATTAAAATAACATTTTCTCTTTATTTTTTTTATTTGACTAATACACTTTGGCTCTATTCTTTATTTTTAGATATTCTGATTAATTTTTATGTCTCATATGCAGAAAAAAGTTGGTTTTACATTTTGAGCAAATTTAAAACCGTTTTTCTTATGAAAGGACATTTAACCTATTTCACATTATTGATCGGAGAGCTATGTTTTTATTGCAATAGTCATATTATTTTGTAGTATTTACTGATACGTTATATTTCCTTTGTTTCTCTTTCCAAAAGGTCTTTTATCTTGTTTATTATATGAAATTTTATATTTAGGGAAATTTGCATTTTTGTTCTAATAATTACCTTTGAATTAATATGATTTGAAATGTTACCTCTTATAAATATTGCTTTTTTGCTTTAATTTATATTAACCCCCCCACACCTAATATATATGCAACAATCAATAAATATATTCATCTTTTTCCTTTCTCTTTCCTCTCAATCATTTCTTAGTTGCATTATTTATACTTAGAACATATTAAGTTTAAATATATTTTTTATACCCTTGTTCCCACCTATCTTCTAGTTTTAGGTCTAATGAAATATATGTTATACTCACTAATAGTCATTTTAAATAGACTAATGACATGAATTTTTTGTTTGTTTGTTTTGTTTTGTTTTTGTGGTACTAGGAGGTTGAACACAGGACCTCCTATGTGGGAAGCTGGTGCTCATCCACTGAGCCACATGGGCTCCCAGAGCTGGTTTTTTCAATTGTTTTGCTTGTTGTTTTGTTTTTTCAGGGGGCCCTGGAACTGAACCCGGGACCTCCCATGTGGGAGGCGGGAACTCAACTGTTTGAACCACATCTGCTCCCATAATTATATGAGTTTTAATACAACTAGCTATTAGGAGGAACTGAGGAAAATGCGCTATAAAAAGAGACATAAACATGCTATCAATGGTGTTAAGGTTGGGACAGAGAATGAATCTTCACTAGAGATGTTTTCAGGGAAACATTTTCTTCAAACATGATTCAAGTTTCAGTAAAAGCAAAAATTTAGGACTTTCTTTGAAATTCAAAGGGCAGATTCGAATGTTATTAGATAGGTAGATGGGGACGGCTGAGAGTTGGTATTGTTCTTATAAATATTCACTTTGCATTCATGATTCTGAGATTTAATATGTATAAATAAATATATATGATTATTTACATGATTTTTGGATCACTAATATTTATGAAATGAAAAGTTCTAATGAAAACACATCCAAATAAAGCTTTGGGAGCACAGTGAAATACATATATATGAAAAATAAGAAAACATTCATGTACTTTGTGTTTTGTTGTAGAGTTAAAATTTGCACAATGAGTAAGGTGTGGAAATAATGTCAAATTCTTTATTTGCATTCTAGAGCTGACCACATCATTATCTTGAGTGGCCACTAACAATGAAGTTCAAAGATACTAGGTTTTACTGTATAAAATAACTGCATCGATGTTCCCCTCCTAGATGGGTTTAAGTAGCTAGCTGGGAACCAGTGCTCTTGTTGAGAAAAACTAGGAATTAACAGAACAGCTAGGTTCCAGAGTCAGGAGAAATTGAGAGAGACGATATTTAGAGTTGCTTTTTGTCAGGAGATATGTGCTCATTCTTGCAGCTCCCCAGGAAGCTGATGATGTGGTATTTGCACAAGTGAAAGGTTGATGCTGGAAGAAAGATATATTGGCAAAGATTTAGAGGGAAATCAAGGACACAGTTGATTTTCCTTTCAGAATATTTGCCGTATTCAGAGACTGAAAGACAACAAAACATTTAAGGTAAGATATAACTTGCATCATACTAGTGCTGCCAAAAATTTTTTTTTTATTAAATCTTAAAAATGCATAAAACAACACATAAGTTTGGAGAGCAATCATGCAGGCAGACTATGAGTGTTTATGGCCCCCGAGGGCAGGGATATATATTACTGAGAGTTAGGCTTTCCCAAACTGAGTTTTCCTGAGAACATTTAACAATGCACAGCTCAGAGTCTAAGCAAGAAGTCTCTAACAGTGACTATGAGCCTAGGAGGAGGCAAAGTTGAAATTTGGGCTTGCAACGCCACAGGGGCTTAAGGGGAAAAATCCAAGAAAGGAAAACACGCAAAAGAAATGAATCTGAAAATATTTGTGTCCCTACCCTCAAGGTGTTCCTAAGCTGTATGTGTACAGGAAGAGACTCCAAAAAAAACATCGAAAATAGCAGGAGATATTAAAGAATTTAACAGATAATTCAGTAGATATGTGGTACTGCAATGAAAGACGTTGGAATTTAAAGTCTGCCAACCCATGCATTCAGTTAAGATTCTCCATTTATATGCAGATCAAGACCAGGCAAAATTATTCTATTTTGATAGGAGATCTGAATAGTATTTATATTTTGATTTACTTACTGGGAAGTGATGCATGAGCGATGCTGATAATGTTTCATATCTTGATCTGGATAGAGATTTTATGGATATGTACATAAATAAAAATATTCACCAATTGCACACTTTACTACATGTAAGTAAATATAAATATATAATTTGCTGAATAATAACAACATTACAAATATTTTCAAAATATTTTCCAGATAGTCTTACAAATCCTTATTAGTTCTTTCAGATCCTTATTAGAAATAATTTCAGGCTATGGAAAAGAAAGTACACCTCCAAATAAATGACATAGCAGAAACATTCTATTTCTACTACTAATTTGAGATACAGAGCAGGTCTATTACTTTTTCCTAACAATAAAAATCATCCTTAACTGCTCCATTGTTTATCTGTGTATCTGTTTCAAAGTAAAAATACATGAATAAATAATCCAAAGATGTATAAGTGTCTTCTGGGATTTCAGACACACGAATAAATAAGCAAAAAGAACACATTAGGCTAACTGCAGGTGTCAGGTCTCAGAATTGAGGCATAGAGAAAGTAAATGAAGAGAAACTGAAGGATTATCCCTTTTGGACATTTTTAAACTGGCTTTATCACAAATAAGTCCCACCTGGACCTTAAATCTAGGAACTTCAAATCCTAGAAAGGCAATAACTTTCTATCATGAACTAAAGATATTGTTTACCTAAAAATTGCTGAAGCACTCCTGACAGTATTTTAGCCAAGCATAATAAATGTAACTATCTCACAGTCCTAATTAATAGCCGTATATGCTGGACTATGTAATACTATTTTACACAAATTTATTAGTGTATAAGAATAGGATAATCCTATATACTGTTTGAAATATGTCTAATAAATCTTTCATGCCCATCTACTTCTCCTGTCTCCACTTTCTCTTTCTTCCAAGGTTGCAGACAAGTACCTGCAAAGGATTATGTTTTATTACAAGATATTTGCCCATAAATTTCATTATTCCCTTTAATTAATGTTGGATATCACATGGGAAAGTGTATTCTACAATTTGAAAAAAATCAGCATTAATTTTGACTTTATGTTTATTAATGTATCTCTCCAATTGTAGGTATATGATATAAAATCAGAGTATAACTCAAAATATAGCCTTTTTTTACACTATCATCCAATGTAGTTATATGTCCAATAATGTATACAACAATTACATTAAAAATAGAACTTTGAAAACTTAAGAAAAAACAGAACTTTTCTATTGATATGGTCAGCCTTTTCCTTTGGTCTGCATCTTTAGGATTAGAAGTTAATACATCTTTTATTTCTATTCAAATAACCTTATTTTATTAACCTTATATTATTTCTAATTAGAAGAACACAGTGGAAGAGAGACAGCTCACTAGACATGGCAGAGGCCCTGGGAAGAGAGATGGGCCTGAGAGTCCATAGCTGACCTTGTGAGGAGAACAGAGCATCTGAACCTGGAAAGAAATGAACCCTGGGGACAAAGACGAGCTTTACACCAACCTATAGTTGAAATCAGAAGATGGGAACTTGAAGCCTTAAGAGGAAGAAGGAAGGCTGACATCGTCCGCTATCTTGCTTCCATGCATGGCAAATGATTGTGGGTGAGCAAGTACCTCTTATGGTACCTTGAGTTGGACTCTTTAAGGTCTTGTTACTGTAAGCTTCTACCCCAAATACATACCCTTTATAAAGGCCAACAGATTTCTGGTACTTTGCATCAGCACCATTTTGGCTAATTAATACAGAATGCAAGTGTACATTAGCACATGAGTGCCAGAGGTGCCTGAGTCCCTTGACTGCCACTCCCTTCAGAGCCTGCAATGCACTGGTGCTGCACCAAGGATGATATGGAGAAAGCTGCTGTCCCCCACGAGACCTGTCAGGTTAAACCTTTGTAATTGCCTATGTTTGGGAATGAAAATCACATGTAAGATTTTTGGCTAGGAGCTGAACTGTTCTGTTTTTATTACAATCTAAGCCTTTTAAAAATAGGGGGAAAGGTACGTTAATTGAATTTTTTTCATTGGGTACTCCATGTAGTAAAAGTCACTTCAAAATCTTTACCATGAGCAATAACTCATAACAGTATGCCTGCTCTGCTTGTAACAGAAAACCTGCCCAAGATGATTTAAGTAGAAGAATGGTAATCAACTCACTTTGCAGAAATGTTTTGAAAGGCTATTTGATCTATTACTAGAGTCCCAGTGCTATTGTTAAGACTCTTGGTTGGCTTTATGTTTTGTCTCCCTGTGGTTGCTTCAGGTAACTTATCTCAAGGTCCCAAAGTGTGGAAATATTTTTTTTCTTGAAAGCTCAAACAAGAATTCAGTAATTATTTAGGTCAAGTGCCTATCCATGAACCAATCATGATTCTCTAGGTGGAAATCTCTGATTGGTTTAGCCACATACTCTATCTCTAAAAACTAAGAAAGCACTAATATGAAAACCAAAGGCAAAATATAAATTAGAAGAAAATATTCACTATCCTACCCATATCTAACAAAAGAAATATTAATTAATAAATAATAATAATAACCCAATTTTGAAAATGGACAAAATCTTTCAATGGTTTACAAAAAAAGACATGAAAATGACCAATAAACATTTGAAAATTAGTCTTCAGGGGAATATAAATTAAAACCATCATGAAAGAGCACTGGTTACCCATTAGAATGGCTGAAAATATCAATATTATTGAGAATGTGGACCAAATCTATCTACCCAACACTGCTGGTGGAATGTAAAATGGAACAAATATTTTGGAGAACAGTTTTGTGATTTCTCATATAGTTGAGCATAGACATACTATCCAACCTAATTATTCCAATCTTAAAAAATGGACTAAGATAAATGAAAGCATATTTCCATATAAATGCTTTTACATTAACATTTATTATAATTTTAGTCATACTAACCAAACCTGGAAACAACACAGGAGTCTAATAAATAAATGGACAATTGAAATGTGGCATAGCCATACAATAGAATATTGCTCAGCAATGAAAACAAATAAACTACTGATATAGGCAACAAGGATGATCTCAAAAACATGCTGAATGAAAGAACAAAGACACACAAAAATATACGTACACTTTGTTTCCATTCATACAAAATTCTTTAAAATTGAAGATAATATATAGTGGTGGGAGAAGCTAAATGATCCCAGGGCCCCGGGGATGGAAAAAAGGATTGAGAGCAATGGAAACATTTAAGGCAGGAGAAAGTGTGCCTTCTTTTGATCATGGTTGTGATTTTATAAGCATATACATTAGTCAAAATTTACCAAATTGTACATTTTCAATTAGTTCAGTTTATTTTATATGCATTATACTACAATATAGTTGATTTCAATATGACTGAATCATTGGTTGTTAGGAGAGGGCAGAATTATGGGATGAGAAAAAGATAGGTTTCAGTCATGACTCCTACCATTTTGATTTTTGCAAGTTGGTAGATGATGATGCTGAGCACAGAAAGTATAAGTCATTTATGTCCAGTACATTTTTTTTTGCTTTATTAACTAGTTTTTCACCATAAATCATCCCTTCTCTCAAATTCATCACATGTCTCATGACTGTCCTTATTTTCCTATCCAGCCTAGGTTCCAGGATGCAATTTTCAGAAGAAATCTTTTCTTTGTAGTCATTAGTGTACTACCCTCCTTACTACCAAAAGTCTTCTTCGGCCTCATATTTCCCCCCATATTGATTAATTCTCACACACAAATTGATCTTTATTCACTTTTAAACTTAACAATTTTTAGAGAGCCTCTCTCAATAGTGTGTGTGTGTGTGTGTGTGTATGTGTTTCCGTGTGCATGTGGTGGGATCTTCTTTGCATAGCATTGTGCTAGATGCTATATCCTCCTTTCCTCCCTTCCCTTCTCATTCTTTTCTTTCTTTCCTCATCATGATATGTGCATTGTTGGGTGAACGGTTATTATTTACCAGATATAATAAAAATAGCTTACACATTTCATTTAATAATTAAAATTGCTGGAGTTTATTGAGCCATAGTTAATTGTTTTATATACTTTTTTATATATACATTTATAACCTACAAAATCCTATGATATAAATATTATTTTCCATTTTAAAGATTAGGAGTATGAATCCTAAAGATGTTAAGAAATTTTCCCAGACTCATATATTACCCAGAACTGGAATTAAGATACAACCCTGTGTATTATTTTCCAAGACCTTCCTAACCCTTCATTAATTTCATATAACATACTATAAACCATATAACATTATCTCTTTTTTTCTTTAAGATAAAGAATCTGGGTTTCAAATACTAAAGAAGTTGGCAGACACTCACCATGATTAACATGATTTAATACAATTCTTGTTTGCTTGCAAATCCTATAATTTTTACTACCGTGGTGTGTTCTATCCTGCTTCTAAAAATGATAAATTGGCTGTTTAAGATATGTAAGGAGCTCACATTCTAATGGAACACACAGTCAAACATAAACACACACATATATATGTATGAAAAAAATATATTATTACAATTACAAACATGCCAACCCAGCAAAACTTATATCCATGATCATAATCAAGAAATTTTTTTCAATCTTGCTATCCCATTCATATCACAATTACTCATCTAAATTATCAAAGTAGTCTATCTTAGAATATAGTTATTAGCCAGATGTTGGTTGCAATCCAAAGGAAACTAGTGAAACATATAAATGCATACATCTATATGTACTCAAAATAAATATTAGTGAGGTATATGTATATTGGGTATATATGCGTGTATATGTTTAACTGTTTTTTTGTGTGTGTATTACAATCAAACAGAATGATATACTGAACAAATATCTATTATTCTAAGTAACTATATATAATAAGTGTGTGTGTGTACTCACATAATTTTTTAAAACACAGTTACAGTAGTATATGGGTACACCAAAGGAAAATAAAGTGTTAATTTTCCTCTTCTCAGCTTCATCTCTAATTCACTTAATTTGATGGGGTTTCCATAGAAGAATATTGCTAACACCAAGGATCAATTATCAGTCTTAATCTTCCTTCATCTTATGACCCAGGTGATAAGGCATTCTTCTTCGAAATATGTTCCTCTACTAGTCTTTCAGTCAAAACTCAATGACCTGGTTTTCGCATTAGCTCAGACTTAAAATGTCCAAGGCAAACTCCGTCTTCCTGAAGGCACACAAAATTTTCTCTTCCAATTCTCCTAATCTTAGTAAATATCAGATATATTTTTCCAGTTGATCAGCCCAAATACTTCTGAGCCATCCTTGATGTCTTCTTTTCCTCACATTCTACATCCAATCCATCAGCAAAGCTTGTTAAATTACATTCAAACTTTATATAGAATCCAAGACTTTCTCTCTACCTACATTTTTACTACGCTTGTCACAGCCACAATAATCTCTTACAGGGATTTTTTTCTATAACCTCTTAACTGATTTTTCTGATTCAGTTCTCTCTACCCTTCATAGCTCCAGTCTCAAGGATCCTTACAACAACAGTTGTCTCTAATTATGTTTAAAATTAATATGATTCCTATGAAAATAATAAGTAAGCAATCTTTTTCATAATTAATTAACCTTTCTTTAACCTAATGTGGATAAATAAATATGGAACATACAAATGAATTTTAAAGAAAGTTCTGAAAAAGAAAATTAACATACAGAGTTCTTGCCTTACCAGATAGTAAAATATGTTATAGAGTAATTAAATCTATCATAAATATTTAATATGTCATAAAATTATTAAACTAATTGCTGTTAATTCTAACTAGCTAAACATCTGGTATAAAAATGTTATGTCATTATGGAATGTTTTGCACACACATTTGGTCATTTTGGAATACTATCAATATTTATAAATGAAAATAAACATGAATAAGTTTTAAATTTACACCAAAACACATACACATTTATTAAAACCTACTGCCTTTCTACAAAATAAAGCAACATAAAATTTGAAACTATTAATGATATTTTAATTCTCTATAATAAAAGCTTATTAAATAAAAACTAATACCTGGTGTGTTGAATTGAATTATGTACCCTGATTTAGACATATTCTTGGTTTTGATCACCATTCTTATGGGATTGAGCCCATTGGAAAAAGGATCTCTTGAAGAAGCTATTTTAGTTACAGTGTGGCCCACCTGAAAGAGTTTGGACTTTAATCCAGAATACTGGAATTCTTTATAAGTAGAATGAAATTCAGATAGAGGGACAAAATTCCATTGGGAAGAACTGGAAGCTGGAAGTCAGCAGAACCAGAAGGGAAAGGAGAGGATATCACCATGTGATTGGAACCCAAGGAACCCAAGGACTGCTGGCAACCAGAAGGTTACTGACCCTGGGAGGAAGCAAGCTGTCTACCTTCCAAAATCACGAGCCAATAAAGTCCTGTTTTTTAAGCCACCCATTCTGTGGTATTTGTCATAGCAGCCAGGAAACTAAGACACCTGATAAAATATGTCTTATCTTGTGGAAATGAAATATAATGAATTTAGAAGAAGCAATGTAAGACCTTTCCAATTATTCCCTCACACTTAAATTTAAAGATTTAGAAATAAAAAGAAACATAGTTGTAATATTTTGGCAAGAAGTTACTATCCAATCTATTAGTGTTCTTCTTCTTCAATTGCTTAATTTCTGCAATATAAATCCATAATCTTATGATTGTATTGAACCCATAATTTCCTTTAAGCATTTCACTATTTTAACTGTATCCCAATGACTACCCAGTTTCTCCATATTGCTATCATTAAAAATACAGCAACTTGATTGAATTGACTTGTAGGTATAATGGGTTTTCTTTTTAGAATTAATATATAGGTTAGAAAGGAAAAAAGTATCATTATTTAGGGCTTTCAGTCACTCAATACTGTTGAAAGAGCAACCAAGGACTCCTGAAACACTATTTTTTTTCTAAAGAGTGTGTGCAATGCTCCCTTATGCAGCACATGTACTAAAATTGGAATGATACAAAGAAAATTAGTAGGGCCCCAGTGCAAGGATGACATGCAAATTAGTGAAGCATTCCATATTAATATAAAAAGTGGAAAATAACAAGTGTTGGAGAGGATGCAGAGAAATAGGAACACTCATTCATTGCAAGTGGCAATGTAAAATGGTGAAGCCGCTGTGAAAGATGGTGATTCCTCAAAAAACTAAGTAAAGAACTATGAAATTACCTGGCAATCCCACTACCCTATGTATATACTCCAAAATATTGAAAGCAGAGGCTCAAATAGATATTTGTTCACCAATGCTCATAGCAGCATTATTCACAATTGCCAAAAGATGGGAGTAACCCAAGGGTCCATTAACCAAGGAATGGATAAATAAAATGTAGTAGATACATACAATAGAAAATTATTCAGCTTTAAAGAGGAATGAAGTCCTGATACATGCAATAACATAGATGAACATTGAAGACATCACGCTGAGTAAAATAAGCCAGAACCAAAAAGACAAATATTGTATAATGTCACTGATATGAAATAATTAGAATAAGCAAATTCATAGTCAGAATTTAGATTAAAGATTACTGGAGAACAGGGTGAGGATAGGGAATGGGAAGTTTAGGCTTAAAATGTAGAGGGTTCCTGTTCGGAATGATGGAAATATTTTGGTATTGGGTGATGGTGGTAGTATAAAATTGTAAATGCAATAAACAGCATTGAAATATATATCTGAATGTGATTAAAAGGGAAAATATTAGATTGTATACATAGTAACAGAGTAAATTTTTTTTTTCATCCATGGAAGTTCATAACACAAACAGTGAACCCTAAATTAAACCATGGATAATTATAAAAATGTGCTATCAACAATTGTTCAAATTTCATAACAATGCACTGTGTTAATAATAGAGTGGTACATAGGAATTCTGTATTTTAGGCATGGTAGTTCTATAAACCCACAACTTCTCTAATAAAGGAAAAAAGAGCATGTGTATGTGTTCAATCCTTTACAACAATCCATATGATTAAAGTATATGCCTTTAAATTGTTTTAAATATATTTTCTATTGTGATATATCCCCAAGCAATGTGGAGCCAAAGACTCATAACTGATTCTATGACATCTCACTTTAAAACTATAATAGCCTGCAAAATACTGTTTTAAAACAAATTGAAGAACATTTAAATATTTGGCCTTGAGATTAATTATCTGCGAATATTCTCACTGTCCTGATTTTGTGATAATCAGGGTAACCTAAACATTCTCTACATTAGGAACCATGAATGTGTCCCCCAACCTAGTTTTTCTCCCTAGGTCTGTTTTTTAGAATGCTGGTGATAAACCAAGCCAGATTTATTTTATGACCATAATGTATGGGAAATGACTATAACTCTAGGTATCTTTGGTCAACCTTAAGAGATATAGCAGGGGGACAGTTGTGGCTTAAATGGTTGGGCATTTGTCTCCCATATAGAGGGATGTGGGCTCAATCCCCAGAAACTCCTGGTAAAATTTTGAAAAAAAGAAAAATACAGAAACTGTGCAGGCCACTAGGCGTCGAACACGGGTGTGCCCCCAGACCCCGCAAGTGGGTGAGCGCCTAAGGCCCCACAAGCGGGTGTGCCTCTAGGCCCCGTCAATGAGTGCACCACCAAGCCCTGCGAGCGGGTGAGCCCTTAAGGTCTCATGTGCCATCAGGCCCTGTAAGTAGGTGAGCCCCCCAGGCCCTGCGAGCAGGTGCGCCGTCAGGCTCTGTGAGCTGGTATGCCACCAGGCCCTGTGCATGGGTGTGCCATCAAGCCCCACCAAGCCACACAGCAAGATGATGACATAAAAGGAGAGTGACACAAGGGAGAGCCAAGATGAGACATGCAGAAACACCAAGAACTAAGATGGGGCAGGCAGTAGGACGCCTCTCAATAAATCTTTTAAAAAAAGTATAGGGGAGTAAGATACGGACTATAGCTAGTAGTAATACTTTGACGATGCTCTTTCATAATTTGTTAACAAATGTTTCACAACAATGCAAAGTATTTGGGGTGGGGTGATCTATGGGAGCCCTGTGTGATGTTATGCATGTTTGTTTTGTAAGTTCACAATATTTACTGAACACTTACGGTTTATGGATTTTCATGCATAAATGATATACTTCAATAAATTGTTTTTAAACTGACAAAAAAGATTAATTATATCTGATTGAGTAATTGCATATAGTTAAAGTCAATCAATAGGTGTATTTTGAGTCAAATCTGTATCCAAATGCTATCTATTATGAACTCAAAAATATATTTACTAAAATCTCATTCGTGAAATACTATTTATTGTATCTTTACAAGGTAATATTTTAAAATATCTTCATTGGTTTGAAATTTAAACAATGAAACATTAGATTAGTAAATATACACCATATAAGAAATTAAATGCACAACATGAAAATTTTAACTGATCCACTCAATTTTCATTGTCCAAATCAGACAAAGTAAAATGTCTAAGTTAATTGTTTAGGGGGAGGTGTAAGGGAATTTCTGCATATTGTGTAAATAAACATATGGCCAGTGGATATTTTCTCAGTCGTAAGTCCTAACTCAACTAAAGAATAGATTACACTTTATATTGTTTAGAATATTGAGGACATACTTTCTAAAGAAAAACTTAAAATTAGGTTAAAATATATTAATCTTATTATATTGATAATGCAGAACTAAAATTATTTAAGAGAATTACTCTTGTTGGTAGAGTTAACAATGATATTTGCTGCTTAAGCATAGGAAGCAAAATCATTGAATGAGAGTCATATTCAACTTGTATTCATTCTCTCCAGATCTCCTACCATCACGAAGATAGCACATAGAAAGAGAAAATATTCAGAGTTGATTTCCGCAGGAAAATGCAGTTGCAATTGTGTTGTGTAAAACGGGGGAAAACAGCAACTTTAAAGGACATTTAATACTATAATATAATATAATTTTGTTTTGTTTTGTTTTGTTGTTGTTGTTGTTTGGGAAAAATAAAAAAGAGGAGGGTGGCTAAAATAATTAGAAAGCCTGTCTGAAATCCCCATGGTGGGATACTCACAGGGATGAAAGAAGGCAGCTGACACTGTCTAATGTCTTTGCAGTAATGCTTATGAGAGTACTGGTGAAAAAAAAATCTAAATATCTATTGCTAGCAGGAGAGTCCCTGTGTTTCAAATGCTTTTCACATAATGGACCTGGTTGTCTACAATTACAGAAAGAAAAGAAAAAGAAAAAAAAAAAAAAAAAAAGAAAACTCTAGAATTTAAGAACTGAAGGGTCATAAATCTCTGGAAAATATCACAAAAACTACATAAACATCTGAGTATAAAATTATGATGCTCTGTGATCAAAATGGCTCCTGTGTAATTTAGGTAAATGCACACCTCACTTAGAGACCCCCTCTGTTAAACTAGGCCAGTGTTTGTTCGAAGGACAAAAGAGAAACTGGTACCACAGTAAGGGTCCTGGATCCACCTGTTTCATCTGTGCCACAAAATTTTGTATCTTTCAAAATATTAGTAAAGCTCGAGACTGGTTGAAATCTCTGATTATGGGAGTTTGATTAAAAATTTTGATCTTTGTGTAATTTCAAATCTGTAATATGAGCAGGATTGTCTTTTAAACCAATGTGTCTTAGATGATAACACTATTTTTGGTAAGAAACAAAGAATGATAAAACATCCTAAGTACCTGATGCCAGACTGATTGTTTACCAAGCAACTTAGTATGAAGAAGTAAAGCATCCCAGAGGATTATGGGGTGGGAGTGGAAGGGATGACAGGGTCCAGGGTATGGTTTGCCAACAAGATTAGGAGGTGTATTAGTCAGCCAAAGGGGTGCTGATGCAATATTCCAGAAATCTGTTGATCTTTATAAAGGGTATTTATTTGGGGTAGAAGCTTACAGTTACCAGGCCTTAAAGTATAAGTTTCTTCCTTCACCAAAGTCTGTTGCCACATGTTGGAGCAAGACAGCTGCCGACGCTTGCCAGGGTTCAGGCTTCTTGGGTTCCTCTCTTCACGGGGCTCCGTTTCTCTCTGGGCTCAGCACCTCTGTTTCCTCCACAAGGTCAGCTGTAGACTATCAGATGAATGGCTCGTCTCTTCCCGGGGCCTTCTCTCCTCCCTCATGACCAAGCTCCTCTGTGTGCTTGCTTCCCTGGACTCCAGCATTAAAACTCAGCTTCAGAACTCCAACTCAAAAACTCCAAATGTGTCCTTTGCCATGTCTTTTATCTTTGAGACCCCATCCACAAAGGGGCAGGACTCACCACCCTACTGACATAGCCCAGTCAAAGTCCTAGTAATAACTTAATCATGCCCAGATGAACAGATAAGTTTACAAGCATAATCCAATAACTATTTTTGGAATTCATAAGTATATCAAACTGCTACAGGAGGATATAGGCTTAATTCAGAAATCTTCCTTAGTGATTAGAACAAAGCAAAAAGGTACAAGGAATATTAACAAATATTTATTTCTTCTCTCTTACTTGTAGCTGTGGTGAAAACTGGACCTCTAAAAGATCAGGAATGACGGTCCATATAAAATTCATTTTTGTATTCTCTGACAAGCCTCATCAGCACTTCTCACATATACGCAACACAGAAAATGTTAATTGAATAAATATGTAAAGATAGCATTTCAGACACAGACACTTGAAATTAACCTGTCCCTGCTCCTTTGAAACCCCTAAGCAAGAATGTGAGCCGTCTAGCCTCATGTTGATCCTTAGCACAGACCAGCTTAATGAAGGTTGTCGCAGTAACCTCTAAAAAGTTTTATCAATCATGTTTGGGAGTTGAGTGGGGATGAAAGAGATGTGACCATAGTTGTAGAGAAATTTACAGACTGTATTAAGTAGCTGAGATAAGAATCTCCTTCATTGATGTGGATGTTTGAAAATTAACATCAGTGTTCATTCTTTGAGGTATATTAAATAATTAGATCAAAATGTGTCTTGAGATTTTAATGAAAAAATTCAAAAGGTTTGGTTGACATTCCTAAAATGCTTTTATCTTCCATTTTCATTGTTTTCTTTCTATATTAGAGTTAATGAAGCCAATCTGACTTCTTAAGATAGTAACTCAGAAAGATATTGTTGAACCATGCTTTATATGACCACAGCTAAAAATCAAGTTCACTATCTTTACAGCACAGTAGAAGAAATATAAAATCCTAATTAAAATCAAAAGAACATTTTTTTGTCATTTATCAAGATACGTGACAGTCAAATATTAAAAACTAGATGACAAATTCAATGCTTGAATGCAGATAATAAGTAAAACAACTCTTCTTGTTAATGGTTTTAAATAAAACAATCCAAGATAAACATATAATTTGAAAAACTGCAATAATTTCACAGCTATAATAGAAAATGATTAATACAAATTTATACTCAAATACCAAGTAAATCTGTTTTTTGGGTTTTTTTTTTTTTGCTTTTGAGTTTCTAGTTAAGGAAAATTCTGAAAAATAAACACCTGACTTTTATCAGCATCACTATAACATTAAGGCATTAAAAGCATAGAACCTTTTAAATTGAATATGTAGATAAAATGAGATGATATTCAATCTTTCCTAATTATTCCACATTAGCATTATTTATTTTTGTAAACTACGTGTTAAAATGTTTTAGAGGCCATCAGGTTAAGTTCTGCTCCTGATTATTTAAATTTGGCAGTTGAGGTGAATATGGTAAACCAGGAAATGTCCTCTGCATCAAGAGCTTACTTGCTGAATAGTATTAGGTTTGGTTCTGGTTGTAGGCAGTGCCCCTCACTTACTCATCCAAGATGTCCAACCATAAGCCCAGGAACCTGTGAGTAACTACCTTACGTGGCAAAAGAGAATGTCAGATTCTGACCTCCTAAAGCCCAAAGCAAAGAAAGCAGCAGAGCTAAACTGGATTTCTGACCTTAAAAAACTGTGAGTAAATAAATTTATGCCGCTTTAAGCCATAAAATTCATGGAAATTTGTTACAGCAACAACTGGAAATGAATATCTTTCCTTTAAAAAATAAAGGATAGTCGTATTAATAAGTTCAAAGAACAGATAGTAACTATGACTTGACCGTCATTATCAAAATTAACTTTTTTATTGATTAGCATGACAAGGTAGGAGGATGTTTAGGTTTAAAATTTTGCTTTATTTACGCTTTCATTTTTCTTTTCTGATAAATTCCAGGATTCACAACTTTATGCAAGCTCATGCATTGATATTTATAACCACAATACAGATTCCATACAACTTGCACTCTTTGAGAGCTAGAGCATTTGTGAAAAAAGAGAACTGCACCTTGTTGTATTTTTATTTAAATATATCATTTGATAAACAGATCATTTTATTAATCATAAGTGCTGACTCCTTTATCCAATGAAGAACAGACCAACATGATTAACTAATATTGCTACGTACAAAAGATTATCTGCTAAAGGAAAAAAACAAATTAGCACAAGCAAGGAAGACAGCAGTGAGGAGCGGGCTTGAAAAGAAAGTTGAGGGAATTGGGGCCTGGAAAGAAGGAAGATTTGGGAGAGTTCTTATGTTGAGGCATATGGTATATTTAGTGGTGGAAAGAAAGTTTGACTGACATTAGCATTTTATATTTAGCTTATGAATGTAAACTATTTTTGGCATTTTAATAAGACCATTTAAGATGATTTTTCAATTACATTTGGATGTAAAGATACATATTCTAAATTTAATAAGTGCTGATTTAAGTCATGAAACTGCTTAGTTCAGAAAAGAATACATGGCCCTAGATTTTCCAAGGCTCAAATTCTAAGAGATGCAAAAGAAATGCTCATAAATGGACACTGTCTTACTGGGGTTCTGTGTAAAACTTATACACATCAAATAATTTTTGTATTCTACTCTAAAATACTTTTCCCCAACCCTAGGAAAGAATTAGGTAACTGTGCTAAAAAAAATTCAGTTTGGAAAGGATTAGGCAAGAAAAAGACAGAGAAAAGGGAAAAGGTAGTCAAGAAAATATAATTTTTATACATCAAAAATAATATTCAAAATCTCAAAGCATACTTCTCTCTCTCGCTTATAAAGAATAAACATAAGTTGGCTAGAAAAGTCCAGAGTTTTGGGAATGTGTGCACAATGGACTGGTTCTGGGGCAAAATGAATGCAAGAATCACGTCTAATTCCTGTGTCTACATCATTAGCACCACCATCCAACCACCCCTATTCCTTGCTAATGCCTCTCATGTAATCACTGAAAAATTGTTGGTTACATTTAACTGAATTGGCTTGAAGGCACTTACCTTGACATGTTTCTGCAAGGAAATAGAAGCTTACTTTATCTGAAACATTTGGTTTCAAATGCTTCTTAGCCCTCTATGAATTACAATCTGGATTTCATAAGGAAATAATGTGGTCATACATTTTGGAAAATAAAACAGAGCTTTTTTTTTTTTTTTTTTTTTTTAACTCTTTGCTTGTCACAACAGTTTGGGAATTGAGCATCAGGGTGTGGAAAAGAGATAGGGAGGGTAATCCTCCCCTTGCACTATACCCGGCACACAGCGTAGCTGCCATTGTGACTGCTGCCGGTGTATGGTCATCGCTGTTAGTTATTATGCGCACACATTTTTGGCATAAACGCCACATCTAAAGAATCCTGTCCTAAAACAATGATCGTTTTCAGATTAGACAATTGTATAAATTATATATTTGTTCTTATTATGCAAAAGTCAGGTTTACTCAGTAAATAAACTAAAATATCCTCATCTAGACTTAATAAGTTTTTACGTTACTCTTGACTCTCAAGTAATATATCAATTTCAGATAATTATAGAACCCCGTCCTCACATAAATCAGTGCAGAGGTAAGTCACGTCACTAAGTAGAGAAAGGAAAATAGGAAAAATGACTGTGCTGTCCCTAAATGGCTGTGGTAAGCTTTTAAACTGGTTGCAAGAGGCAGCAAATCATAACAATGACACCCTGATTAATTGACCACAAATCTATTTACAACTTCCTTTCTCATATGATATTCCATTTAATCTTTGTAAAGTTATGAGATTGCCAAGATCATGGATATTAAGCAGCATGGGCAAGGTTTTAGCTAATACATGGGAACACGGTAAATTTACTTCAATCTGTGTCTGACTTTAAAGCTCATGTTGTATGCATTTTTATGACCCTGTCTCCTCTTTGGAAAGAAAATCCATCATAATTATGTGCCACCAAACTGCTTCTGAGTCTGGCAAAGATACATTTGGCTTTTACCCTGATAACTTGTAGGCTTCATTTTTGGACATTATGAATTCCAGATTAGAGATTGACCTAATTTCATAGACATTGGGAGAACTATTGATCAGTGGGATTGGATCGCTGAGAGGAGCTACTGATCATTGTGATCAGATCAGTGTTTTAGAAGGCAAACCCTGATGAGCGTGTATGATAAATATAAGAACAGCTCTAAGGTGTGAAATAAACCAAGGAAAGGAATGGTGAGGGTTTAATGGTTAGCTAGTAACGAGAATATAATGGAATGCAGGGAAACAGAAATCACATGCCAAAGTTGCTATATTAGAGACAAAATAGAAATAAAGACAGTAGGAGGAGGGAGGAAATGTCATCCCTAAGATTTTGAACCTCAGTGTTAGGAGAGTGATGATCCCGTTTAAATAGCTCTATGAGGATTACCTATTTGGACATAATACATTAAATGCATTGAAGTTAGAATGTTCTATGTGCAAGATAAGTCATAAAATATCCTCGGCAGTGGGTATTTACTAGAGCCAGAGTATAGAAGAGGAACAAATTATGAGGATAGAACTTTGGAGATGAATGCAAATAAAGAATGGAAATCTATAGAAGGTTTAGTAGAGAAGAGGAGAAAGAAGTAATCAGCCTGCATTATAATGGGGGAGAACGCAATGGTTGAGATTATAATAGAGAGGGAAAAAGAGAGAAGGACAGAGTAGAGATAGAGAGATTGAAGGAAGACAAATCTCTATGGGCTTATTGCATTTCTGCATGGGAGTGAAGCCCTTTGTTGTGAATTATATTTTAAAGAGATTTGCTTAGTGTATTTACACTATGCAAGATACAGTGTGCCCTAATGGAGCAAAGGGCAGACAAACTTACTGCCCATTTTAAAAGATTCAGATTCCCTAAACTCATATTTCCTCTCCCGCATTGCCTGATACTGAATATGGAGGTGTCAGTCTTCTTCATGTTGCCAGGCACTGGCACAAAAAGGCTGATGCTCTCAGGCTACTGATGTAAGCAGTAGTCTCCTTTGTAGCTGACCCAGGAGTCACATGTCTTCTGCTAGGAGGCCCACTTGTTATATAGTGTTAAATCTCATGTAGGATAAAATCTCAGGTATTTCACAGTTCTTGACAAGTTATTTCTATGAAGATTCATTTTTGACAATTGTGTATGATATGAGTAAAGAAACCCGTGTTAATAACTGGATGTGTGGGGTTGTTGGCACTGGTATTTATGATTTTATAACTACATAAAACTTCATATCCAAATTATTTTATGTTGTCATGTGTGTGTGTTTGTACAGAGAGAGAGAGAGATTTTTTTCAACCTTATTTTCCCTACATATTTTCCTACACCTTGATTTTCTTTGTTTTGCTTTGCTCACTTAATAATATCTATTGGAAATCAGTTTAGTTCAACTGCTATTACTTTAATATGTATTTAATAAATATATTATTTTAAATGATTATAAGTAAACACTTATTGATACAATTCTATGTCAAGAAATAAAACATTTCTAATATTCCAGAAAGAATCTTGTTGCTCTGTTTCTTAACATTAAAATTAATACCAATATCTAAAAATGAAAAGATTTGAGCAATTCTGGCAAGTAATAAGGATTCAATAAATATTAGTTCACTTAATCAAAGCAGGACACATTTTTTAAATGTTATTCAAATTACCTTTCTTACCAGTATGTTCTCAATATTACTAACCCAACATTATGTAATTTGCTCAAAAATTTATTCTGGGTTTATTTTAATATCCCTATATTATGTACATTTCTTTTTTGTTGTCATGATATTTTAAGTACAATTGTTATGGGCTTTTTGAATGTTGTTGTGTCAAAGTTTATCAACTAAATAGAGTACTTAAGCAGTTCGAAAATAATATGAATCATGAAATAGTTGAAGAATTCCATTTTCATTTGATACATATTGAATTGCCCAGAAGCATGGCAGAATGTAAAGATTTATATCTTATATAAAGATTTTATTTATCTTTAAACAAGAAACATCAGAATATTGAACATGCTTAATTGCTTAGAAATTGAAACAATATTTGAGGTGGCTATGATATAGTAAATACTAGTTTAGTTAGGAGTTATTTGCATTAATTTAACTACCTTAATTTTAATTATTTCTATAACAGCAATTAAATATGTCTTACTACTCTGCCAATATATTGTTCTCAGATACGAGTTCTCTTTAAATGATTCTCTTAGATATGCATTTATATAAACTTCATATTGGGAAGTATTCATATGAGTACTGGCATGTTGAATACATACATTCTATATGTATATTTTATTGGTTTAAAAACATAGAGAAATCTCTTTAATTCAAAAAGTATTAATGTAAAACAGAACATGTGCAAATTGTCTTCATGTGATCTTAACAAAACGAAATGGAAGATACAGAAAAGCATCCCACAGGTAAACAATAAACAGGTAAATATCGATTATTTAAAGTTCCCAGTATTTGTGAAAATTCTCCAAAAAGAGCTAGAAATATAACATTAAAATTTATATTTACTTAGCACAGAACTCTGCATTTATATATATTTTAGTCATGTTGGGATAAATTCATATTTTTATATATTTTAATTTATACTTTAAATTAACTTATTTGCCTGAATGCAGCTTTTATTAGGTATTTGTGGTAGAAACATTGAAAATATATGAGATATAATCACTTTTGTATTATTAAATATTGGTGTGCGTGTGTTTGTGTTGTGACTCTGGGTGTGTCGGGGTGGGGACTTCTAGGCATATTAAGTTTACACTGATTAATAAACTACTCTATCACAAGAGAAAGTCTAGATCAACTTTTATATCATGAAAACATGTTGCCACAGATTCCTTGTAGAAATGTATAAAAATATTTATTACACATACATCTATTTGTCTTGTAATTAAATCAGATATTACTCTTAAAAATCATCAAATATTTATTCAATAAGCATATGAACTCCAATAAAATAACAAAAAACATATTTAATAATGTTTTGTAGTCCATGATATGGACATCACATAATTTATTTTACTAGTTCTCAAGTATATTTGAGATTATATCCTGACTTGCTTTTATGACAAAGTTGTATAAAGAAAAAAAAAAAATAGAAAGAAAGAGAATAGTAGTTAAGGATATCAGTAAAACACACCATTAAAATACAGAATAAAATTGGTAAAAGAATAAAAAAGCTGATTATGTGAAATTTAAGAATATTAATATCACAAAAAAATTAGTCAAGAAAAATGCAGAAATACCTGCATCCCATTTTAATTGCTTAAAGGAACTACAACAGATTTATTAAGAGTTTTAAAAATTACAATATTAAACTTGAATCTGTGCCAATTTGACAAAATTAATGAAAAGATAGAAAATTTTTAATTACCAGCATATACCAAAAGGAATGTGAAAACTGGAAGAAACCATTGAAAATGTGAAAGAATTGGGAAAGAGTTTCATGTAATTTCAAATAATTTGAAATAATTGCCACCAACAAAAAGCACTAGTGTATGTCACAAATAATTTTGTCCTAGTTTAGATTGTTCTAGAGTTCAGATTATTTGAGGTATCAATATTTATTTTTCTGAATCAGTTATTGTGATGATTTGAAGTTGTATGGACCCCAGAAAAGTATGTTCTTAAAGTTAATCCATTCCAATGTGTGTGGACCCATTGTAAGTAGGTTTTTTTGGTGAATGGGAGATTAACTTAAGATCTAACTGACCTCATTCACCATGTGTCTTAATCCTCTTACTTGAGTCCTTTACAAGAGAATGAAACTCAGACAAAAAGAGAGGGAACAAGAGAAAAATAGAAAGAGAGAAGCTGGAAGCAACAAAACACAGATGATAAGGGAGAGACCAGAAGATGCCACTATGTGCCTTGCCACATGACAGAGGAGTCCAAGATCACCAGCAGCAAGTCTTTAGGAAGATACCTTGATTTGGACGTTTTCCTGGCCTCAAAATCCTAAGTTTATAAGCTAATACATTTCTATTTTAAATGCCAACCCATTTCTGGTATATTGCTTTCAGCAGCCTAGCAAACTAGATCAGGGATAAAGACTTAAATAAAATTATCTATAGATAACACTTGTAACTAGAAATGAGACATAATAAGGAATAGAAAATCAAATTTAGAATTATATTCATTTATTCATGAAAAAATAATTATCAGTCATCTACTATACATCTGTCATTATACTAAGTGCTCAAAATATAATGGGGAAGCTTACAAGACAAGTTGAATAGCAGGCAAGGTGTCAGAATTTGAACACCCTCATAAAGGAAGCTGAAAACCTACCACACAGGAAGTTGGTTGGGACCATCTATCAATATAGATGGAATCATGACTAAAGCCTGCCATTGAAAGAGTATCTTAATATTTTAACAATTTCTTGCAAGTCTGTTCCTGCGTCTGAGGATAGAAGTCACCCATATGCCTGATGTGAGAGTTTGAAACATGTACAAATTGAAAACCAAAAGAAATACCTGTGTAATCTGAGAGAATTTAAAACAAGGAAATATGGTATAATATCCTTATTTATGGTATAAATAACAATTTATGTTATTTAATAAAATATATTCTTGGAAGAAAGAATAATCTAAATATGGACTGAATAAAGATTGGTCAAAAATGAAAATTGAGACAACCATCAAGATGGCAGCAGACTAAAGAAATCCTAGAGTCACCTTCTGCTACAGGGCAGTTAGTAATCAACCAGAACATCTAAAGCACCTGTTTGGAGGTTCCAATAGACCAGATGAGCATCCTGCAGCATCCTTGAAAGAATGGAAGGAGCCTGCCCATCTGCAGAGAAGGTTTGTAAGTAGTGCACTCCATGCCCTGAAGCTGGTGCCTATCCTCCACTAGCAGCACAAGCTGCCTCCAGAGCTATTCCGTGGCTAAAATTGGAAGCACCACTTCCCAAAATCGGGAGAGGAAGAGAACATTGGGCACCAACTTCAGCTACTGATTAGTAAATTCAGCTGACCAAAGTATAATCCTAAGGAAAGCTAAAGTTTGAACCTGTCTAAGTCAGAAAGAGGCTGGTAGTCACAATTTTAACTCCACTCCCAGCATGAGGGGAAGTGGAGGTGATTGAAAATCACAGTAACAGTAGGAACTGGCTTCCTTCAACCCAGAACATACTGCAGCCCTAGCCTAGGCTTCAGCCTCATCTCTGACAGGGAGGAAGCTGACAGGACCTGCATCAGCCTCTCATGGTGATTACAGGTACATTCGGCTGGCATAGACTGAAGAGTTAGAAGTCTACCAGGGCAACTGTGATCATTTTGGATTCACAGGGCATAGATTGTGGCCCACACCTGCAGTTCTATCCCCACCCCAGGCATGGGAAGAAGGGGCTTGAAGCTTCTTCAGTCTCTCTGGGCAACTACAGACTAGGCCTGCAGGGCTTGGATTATCACACATTGCTGGGGCTCTGTCCCTGAACCTGGCAAAGGAGAAAGGTGAGAGAAGCTTCATTGGTCCCTGGGGCAATGTAGGCAGTTTGAGCCTTCACAGTTTACATCACCAACTGCATCCTTGGCCCCTACTCCACAGCCAGCAAGGGAGAAAGAGCAAGAAAGCTCTAAACTAAAAAGAGAAAGTACACTCAGAATAAATATACCTAGTAAGCCAGATGCCAAGACACCAACAAAAAATTACAATCCATACTAAGAAATAAGAATATATGGCCCAACTAAAGGAACAAGGTAAGACTCCAGAAGGCAAAAAGGAGTGGAGAAAACAATCATAGATGTTCAAACAAATCTCCTTATTAAATTCAATGAGACGTCTAATGAGATTAAGGATATTAAAAAGACATTGGATGAGCACAAAAAAGAATTTGAAAGCATACATAGAAAAATAGCAGAACTTATGGGAATGAAAGGCATAATAAATGAAATTAAAAATATACTGGAATCATACAACAGCAAATTTGAGGAGACAGAAGAAAGGATTGGTGAGCTTGGAGAAATGGCCTACAAAAGTGAACATACAAAAGAACAGATGAAGAAAATAATGAAAAAAATTGAACAAAGTCTCGGAGAACTAAACGACAGCAAGAGATGTGCAAACATATCTGTCCTGGTTGTCCCAGAAGGAAAAGAGAAGGGAAAAGGGGCAGAAGGAAAATTTGAAGAAATAATGGTAGAAAATTTCCCAACTCTATTGAAGGACATAGATATCTATGTCCAAGAAGCACAACATACTCCCATCCAAATAAATCCAAATAGACCCAACTCTAAGACACATACTAATCAGAATGTTAAATTCCAAAGACAAAGAATTCTGAGAGCAGCAAGAGAAAGCAATGCAAAATATATCCAATAAGATTAAGTGTTGATTTCTCATTAGAAACCATTGAGGCAAGAAGACAGTGGTATGATATATTTAAAATACTGCCAGAGAAAAACTTCCAGCCAAGAACCTTGTATCTGACAAGACTGCCTTTCAAAAATGAGGGCAAGTATAGAATATTCACAGAAAACAGAAACAGAGAGTTTGTAATTGAGAGACCAGCTTTTCAGGAAATACTAAAAGGAATGCTACAGTCTGAAAAGAAAAGACAGGAGAGAGAGGCTTGGAAGCAAGTCTAGAAATGAAGATTTTATCAGTAAAAGGAACTAAAATTCTCAAAAGACAGGTGAAAATAAAATATGACAGATAAAACCCACAGGTCAAAATGGGTGAAATAAGAATTGCCTTTACATTAATAACATTGAATGTTAATGGATTAAAGTCCCCAACCAAAACACACAGACTGGTAGAATGGATAAGAAAATATGAGCTACATATCTGCTATCTTCAAGAGACTCAGCTTAGACCCAAGGACACCAATAGTTTGAAAATGAAAGGCTGGAAAAAGATATTCCATGCATGCAGTAACCAAAAAAAAAAAAAAAAATAGAAAAAAGAAAAAAAAGTCAGAGTACTTATACTTTATCAGATGAAATAGACTTTAAAAGACATTAGGAATGTGCAATCTGAGGAGAAAGTCAGAAAAAATTCCATTTACAATAGGGACTAAAATAAACAATAAAAGCCAAAATAAATAAACTTGAACCACGGGAAATAATAGTCAATATCACTGAATCAAACCTGGTCCCTTGAAAAGATCAATGAAATTGACAAACTTGTAGGAAGACTGACAAAAAATAAAAAGAGAGAGAGAGAAAGAGAGAGAAAGAAAGAGAGAGAGAGAAGGCACAAATTACTAATAACAGAAATGAAAGAAGGGATATCACTTCAGACCACTAGAGATCCTTTAGTAATCAAAAGGATAATAAGGGAATACTAAGAACTGCCCTGAACTTATAAATTTGACAATTTAGATGAACCTGACCACCTCTTAAAAAACATACCAACTATTACAATTTACTCAATATGAAATACTTCAATGCCCCAATTACTACTAAGGAAAGTGATTTTGTAATGATAAATATTCCTAAGAAGGAAATTTCAAGGTCAGGATGGTTCCACTGAGGAATTCTACTCAATATATAAAGAAATAATGATGATTCTATATAATCTCTTCTAGAAAATAGAAGACAAGAAACACTTCTCAACTTATTTTATGAAGCCAGTTACCCTGATACCAAAACCAGATAAAGACAGTACAAGAAAAGAAAACTACAGACCCATATCACTCATGAAAATAAATGTGAAATCCTTAACAAAGTGTTAACAAATATAATTCATCAATATATGAAAGGAATTATACACCATGACCAAATGGACTTTAATCCAGGGATGTAAGGCTGATTTAATATAAAAAAATCAATCAACATAATCCATCACATATTACCAGGTAAAATAAGAAAACTTACATGATCATATCTATTCATGCATAAAAGGGCTTTGACAAAATTCAACACCCATTCATACAAAAACTCTCAAAAAACTGTTAATAAAGGGAAATTCTTACACTTGAGAGTGAACAACTACAAAATAATCTATAGCCAACATCATATTAAGTTGAAAGACTAAATATTTTACCTCTAAGAAAGTAATAAGGCAAGGATCCCTGAAGTTCAAAATAGACCTTGGAGTTCTAGCCAGAGCAATTAGGTAAGAAAAGGGAAAAAAAGACATACAGAATAAAGATGATGTAATATTGGTGGAGAGATAGACATATAGATCAATGGAACTGAATAGAGAACTCAAATAGATCCTTATAATAATGCTTATCTGATTTTTGTTAAGGGTGCAAAAATAATTGAGTGGAGGAAAGATAGTATTTTCAATAAATGTTGCTTAAGCACTTGGACATTCATGGTCAAAACAATAAACTTTGAACTAAACGTCACACTAAATTACCTCAAAATGGATCATAGATTTAAATATAAAATGTAAAGCTATGGAACTTTTAGAAGTTAAGAGTACATCTTCAGGACATGGAGCTTGGTGAAGAGTTTCTTAGACATTACAATAAAAGTACATATCATAAAAGAAAAACAAGTACACGAACTTCATGAAAATTAAAAACTTTTGTTCTGTGAAAGATCTTGTTAAGAGGCTTAAAAGACAAGCTACAAAATTGGAGACAATATTTGTGAACCACATCTCCGAAGAAGGACTTGTATCTAGAGTATATGAAGATGTCTCAAAATTAAATGGTAGAACAAGTAAGAAATCTAAGTAGAAAATGAGCAAAATATATGAAGATTAAGATTCATTCCACTGAGGAGTATACATGGGTGCCAAATAAGCACATGAGAAATGTGGTAAACATCATCAGCCTTTAGAGAAATGCAAATTAAAACCACAATGAAATATCACTACATTATTGCTAGAACAGTTAAAACAGAAAAATATGTGATTTTAGCAACTATTGGCTAGGATGCAAAAGAAGTGTCTCTCTCATATAATGCTTGGGGAATGTAAAATTGTATGCTCACTGTCAAATAATTTGTCAGTTTCCTAAAAAAAAAAAAAAAAAACACTAAACTTAAACATACTTTTACCATATTACCCAGCAGTTGTACTCCTGGGTTTTTACAAGGACAAAATGAAAACTTATGTACATTCAAAAGCCTGTACAGGATTTTTCATAGAAACTTTTTTAATAGCTGAAAATTAGGAATACCAAAATGTTCCTGATTGCTCAATGATTGAAGAAAATGTGTTATATCAATGTCATGGAATGTTACTCATCAATAAAAAAGAACTATTTACCAATATATACAAAATTTGGATGGATGTCAAGGGCATTTTGTTGAATGAATAATGAAAAACATTTTTCAAAAGTTCTCATACTGTATTGATCCATTTATAAAATAGTCTCAAAATGCCAAAAGTATATATAGAGAAAACAGATTAGGGGGTTAGGAATAGTAGGGTGTGGAGGTGGTTGGGTGTAATTATAAAGGCATAGCATAGTAAGAAAAATTTCAAGGCAAGAAACTTGCGGACATAGGGACTAACACTTTTTAAATCCTTGAACATAATGAGCAAGAAATTTTTATTAGAAATTTTTATTGATTCTGGTCCCTACAACTTAAGCAAAATTCTCAAAAGATCAGTCTCATTCCCTATTGAGATTGAATCTGTATTAAAACATTATTTTAACATGAAGAGAAAAATAATAATGTCATAAGGTGAAAAATTCCTATTTGATATTAAAAGATGAGCAGTTCTAGTCATCCCCATTTATACATTTTATATATAAAATAAGTGTTTTTATTTCTTTGTGCTTTTCTGATTTTTAGAGATCAGAAATTTTATTTGATGGAACAGTAGATATAAAGTTGACCTCAGCATTGATAACATCAATGCCTGATATTCACTAGAATATAATTTACCATCATGTTTTTCTTACATGTGATACTAGGCATTTAAAATAATAGACTTCTCACAACTGGACATCTATTGTATCAAAATTTATATTGTATTACCATTTGATATCCATTAATAACCCAATACTAATTTTTCCCTCTACTTGGTGTCACTATATTGTATTATTATCTTAGGTTTTAGAGAAACTTCTATTTTTCACCTATATCTGTATAGTAAATTAAAGGCTTTTGGGTATTTTTTTATGATATAGGCTAGCAAACATTCCTCCCTCTGTTGGCCTTTCTAGCCTTCTATTAACTATTTACATGCACTGAAAGCTAAGGCCAAGGTTATTTAGACTTTTAAAATACAAATGTGACCAGAAAGAGCAATGAGATGGAGAGAATATTTCACTCCTTTGTGTTTGTTTCTTCTTATTCTGCTTCTCCATCTTTGCCCCATAAACTGCCATCTGAGTGGATGTCCAGATTGTTTTTCCCACAGTGAATTCTCTTGACACCCTTGTCAAAAATCAATTTACCATAGAAATGAATAGATTTATTTCTGGATTCTCAATTCTAGTCAATAGATCTCTATATGTATCCTTATGCTAGACCCATACTATCTTGATTACTTTCTATTTGTAGTAGTATTAAAATTGAGAAGTATGACTCCTCCAAAAACGGATTCTCCTTTGTCAAGATAGATATAACTTGTATTTCCAAATGAATTTTAGGATCAGCTTAATCATTTCTGAAAACAAGAAGTTGACATTTTGATAGGGATGGCATTGAATCTGTAGCTCTTTTTGAGTATTATTATATTACCATCTTAATAATGTTGAGTTTTCCAATTCAGGAATGAGGGTTATATTTCCCTTCATTTATATATCCTTTAATTTCTTTCAATAATATTTTATTTTTAGTATACAATTCTTTCCCTTTGTTGTTAAATTTATTCCTAAGAATTTTATTTTTTCAACACTATTTTAGGATAAATCATTTTCTGAATTTAATGTTAAAGTTGTTCATTTCTAATAAAGAGAAATACAACTGATTTTTGTCTACTAATATTGTATCCTGCAAACTTGATGAACTCGTTTATGAGCTCTAATAGTGCTTTTTGCTTGGGTGTTGTTTGCTTCTGATTTTCTATATAAAATATGTCATCAGCAAATCAAGATAATTTACTTCCTCCTGTCTAGTCTGGATGACTTTTATTTCATCTTCTTGCTTAACTTCCCTGGATATAACCTCCAGTACATCATTGGAACTGGCTAGAGTACACATTCTTGCATTGCTACCGTTTCAGTTGAATTTGATTTGTTGGTATGTTGTTGAGGGTTTGTGTGTTTAATTCCATAAGGAATGTTAGCTTGTAGTTTTCTTTCCTTATGATGTCTTAGTCTAGTCCATGAGGGTCAGTTTGAGAGGAGGCATTTTCCCATATTTCCACTCCATGTGCTTACAAAATAGAACTACAAATATCACAATGACAGGGTGTAAAGAAATTTGATAAGTTGTGTCCTGTCTGTACCTATGATGTCTTTGTCTGGTGTTAATAATACTAGCCTCATTGAATGGATTGACAAGTGTTCTCTCTTCTATTTTTGAAAGAGATTGTGAAAGTAAGTGTTAATTCTTTAAATGATTTGTACAATAGATCAGTTAAGCCTTCTGGTCCTGTGCTTTTATTTTGGGAACCGACTCACCCCCAAATTTAATCTTTTTGCTTATTACAGATTGTAGTAGTTTGGTATTGATGAATTCCAAAAATAGATATTGGATTATGTTTGTAAATGGGACTGTTTACACATTAGACTGTATTGGATTCAGAGGTTTCACTTTTACTTGATTAAATTATGATTAAGGCTTTGATTGGGCCACGTCAGTAGGATGTTGAGTCCCCAACCCTTGATGGTTGGGGACTCACAGAGAAAACTACATGGCAGAGAAGAGGAGTTAGTTGGAGTTTTGATGCTGGAATTTTGAGTGGGAGCCTGGGAAGTAAGCACACATAGGAGGAGAGCAACTGAGCCCAGAAAGAATTGAATCCCAGGGAGAAAGACAGAGCAGGTCACCTGATAGTCCACAGCTAGCCTTGTGGAGAGAGCAGGACACTGAGCCCAGAAAGAAACAAGCCCCAGGAAGAGAGGAACCCAGGAAGTGTGAACTCTTGGCAGACATCAGCAGCCACATTGCTCCAACACAAGGCAATAGACTTTGGTGAGGGAAGTAACTTATGCATTATGGTCTGGTACCTGTAAGCTTCTACCCCAAATAAATACCCTTTATAAAGCCAACAAATTTCTGGTATTTTGCAATAGCACCCATTTGGCTGACTAATACACAGATATAATAACATTTTCTTTTTCTTCTTTGCTTATTTCTATATTTTGCATAATTCTAGGAATTTTTTCATTTCATCCATGTTATCTCATTTGCTGGCAATTTTTCATTATTGTTTGCTTATAATGCTTTTTTTCCTGACAGGTAATATCCACTCTTTACTTATTTTAATAATTTGAGTTTTCTCTCTTTTGTCTCATGATCAGTATCGATAATATTTATGAGTTTTGTTGATCTTTTCAAAGATCCAATATTTATATTCATTGATTTTCTCTGTTGTTTTTCAATTTCCATTTACTTTATTCCCATTCTAATATTTATTTTCTTCCTTCTGCTAGAATTGCATTTGTTTGGCTCTTCTTTTTCTGGTTTCTTAATGTGGAAGTTTAGGTTATTGTTTTTAGATATTTTTTTCTTTTTAAAATTAATTGCTTACATATATCACTTTTCCTGAGCATTGGTTTCACTGCATCCCATAAGTTTTTGTATGTTGAGATTTTATTTTCATTAATTTCAAAGTATTTTCTAATATCCTTTGTGATTTCTTTTTGACCCATTGGTTATTTAGCTATGTGTTTTTTAACGTCCATGTATTTGTGAATTTTTTTTTCAAATATCCTATTCTTAGGGACTGCTAATCACGTCCCATTGTGGTTGAAAACATATTTTTCTATTCCAGAGATTGTTATACGTGCACTTTAGAAGAATGTCTACACTGCTATTTCTGGGTATTCTGAAAATGTGTGTTAGATTTAGTTGGCTTAGAGTGTAGTTCAAATCTTGTATCCTTCCTGATCTTATATTTAGTGATTCTATTAGTGGAAAATAGGGTTGAGAACTCCAACTACTGTTCAATTTTCTCTTTCTCTCCTCAGTTCAGTAGGTTTTGTTTTATCTATTTGAGGGTTATTTTTTTAGGTGCTTACATATTCAGAACGGTTTTATCTTGTTCACTGATTAATCTTTTTATCATAATAAAATGTCATTTTCGTTTAGTAATAATTGTCTTAAAGACTATTGGGTCTTGTATTGGTATAGGTCTCCCAGGTCTTTTATGGAATTGTTTTCATATATACTATTTAATACATCTGATATATTAAAACCCCAACAATGCAGTGTTATAATTTCTGTTTATAAAATAACATGTTTTAATAAATTAAAAGAAGGAATGATACAAAGTATAGTCTCTTATTTACTCATGTCTTTAATTTTTATGGCGCTCTTGATCTATTCCTTTAGATCCCCATTACAATTTAATGTCATATCCCTTCAATTTGACTAACATCCTTGAAGATCTGTTTTTATTAAGTTTGTTGCCGGCAAATTTTCTGTTTTTGTCTTATCTCAATTTATCTTTATTTTGCCTTCACTTTCAAAAAATAACTTACAAACATTCCATATTCACTAAATATACATTCCTCACCCCCCCCACCACATACCTCTTTTCCTGGTAATCTCTCATCTATTTTCTGTCTCTGTGAATTTACTATTTCTAGACATCTTTTAAGTGACATCATTCATCTCTTATAAGTGACACATACATGTCCTTATGTTTCTTGCTTATTTCATTGAGCACAATGTTCTTAGGTTCTTCTGTGTTGCAGCATGTCTCAGAAAGCCTTTCTTTCTTATGGTTCATTGTGTGTATATACCACATTTAGTTTGTCCATTCATTGATGAAGATTTGGATTGTTTCTACCTTTTGGTTATTGTGAATAATGATGCTGTAAACACTGTTCAAATATGTGTTTGAGTTCCTATGTTCACTTTCTTTGGTTACATATAGAAGTAGAACTTCTTGGGTCACATGGTAATTCTATTTTTAAGTTTTTGAGGAACCATCAGATTGATTTGCCATAGTGGCTACACCGTTTTAAATTCCCATCAATAATGCACTATGGTTCCAATTTCTCTGCATCCTCACCAACACTTGCTATTTTCTGTTTAAAAATAATAACTATCCTTGCAAGTGTGAAGTGCTATCTCATTGTGTCTTTGATTTGCAATTCCCTAATGGCTAACGATGTGAGCATCTCTTCATATGCTTATTGGCCATTCATATGTCTTCTTCAGAAAAATGTTTATTCAAGCTCTTGGACATTTTTAAGTTTGGTTATTTGTCATTTTGTTTTGCATTTTAAAAGTTCTTTATATATAATACAGATACTAAGTCATTGTCTGATGTATAATTTGCAGCTATTTTCTCCCATACTATAGGTGGTCTTTTTATTTTCTTGATAAAGTCCTTTGATGCACAAAAGTTTTAATTTTGTTGAAGTCAAATGTATATATTGCTTCTTTTGTTGCTCTTGCTTTTGGTGTCATATATAAGAATTCATTACCAATTCTCATATATCGAAGATTTGCCCCTATGTAATATTCTAAGAATTTTATAGTTATAGCTCTTATATTTAAGTCTTTGATCCATTTTGAATTAATTTTTGCATATAGTTAGTGAGGTAAGTGTCTAACTTCATTTTTTAAAGTTTTCTCAACTCTATTTGTTGAAGACACTAGTTCTTCCACTTGTTGAAAATTAATTGGCCATAGATGTGTGGATTTTTTCTGGACTTTCAGTTCTGTTTCTTTGGTCTACATGGCTGGCTTATTGCCAGTATGACACTGTTTTGATTACTGTCATTTTGTAGTGCAATTTGAAATTGAGAAGTATAAGTCCTGGAGGGTCAAAGAAATTGTTGCTTTTCCAGTGGCTTAAGTTTTTTGTTGCAGGCTAGAAAGGACCATGCAGGATTGAATTCCTTTCTTACATTAGTGCCACTCTCCTCCTCCATTCCTGTATCAAAAAATGACACTTGCTCTGAACTCTTCTTGTCCCCAATCATTCTCATGAGAACTCAATAAGATCTGTGGAGAATACCCTTCAAGTGGGTTCAAAGTCCCCTTGACTCTGTGACTATCAAGGGTTCTATACTCTAGCACTAAATAACACTTGGGCCTTAGAAATTCAGTGAATACTTTAACAATTTCTTCCTACCTGCCTGTCTGGAGAACTTGTATGCCTTCTCCTGCCTCAGGTATGCCAACGTTCATTTGAGATGTTGTTTTTCTTTAATGTTCAGGTTGGTTGAGTGCGGTATGAAATCAACTCTCTGCTAGACTGAGAAAAAGTTTTTAATTTTGTAGACCACCCAGCTGTTTCTAATTGCCAGTGTGGTTGTAATATCTTTTCCAGCTCTATATATGCTAAGCAAAAGCTGGAAAAATTTTTTCCCAGCATTTCTTTTTTTTTTTTAAGATTTATTTATTTATTTATTTCTCCCCCTCCCCCTCGCCCTCCTCTCACCCCCACCCCCATTGTTTTACACTCGCTGTCTGCTTTCTGTGTGTTCTTCTGTGTCTGCTTGTCTTTTCTTTAGGAAGCACCAGGAACAAATCCTGGGACCTTCTGGAGTGCAGAGAGGCACTCAATCTCTTGTGCCACCTCATCTCCCTGGTCTTCTGCATTTCTTATTGTCTCTCTTCTGTGTCTCTTTTTGTTGCATCATCTTGCTGTGCCAGCTCTCCACGTGGGCCAGCACTCCTGCTCAGGCCAGCACTCCTGCATAGGTCAGCACTCCGTGTGGGCCAGCTCACCACTAGGGCCAGCTCACCAACTGGGCCAGCTTGCTTTTTACCAGGTGGCCCCAGGAATCAAACCCTGGACCTCTTATATGGTAGATGGGAGCCCAATCACTTGAGTCACATCTGCTTCCCTCTAGCATTTCTTGTAATATTGATTTGCTAGCAACATAATCACTCTGCTTCTGCTCATCTGGAAATGCCTTTATTTCAATTTCCTTCTGAAGTATGTATTACCTGTATATTTAAATCCTGTTTGGAAGTTGTTGCCTTTTAAAGAATAATGCAGCTCTACTGCTCTTTGAATGGCATATTTGTCATTGTTGCCTTGTATGCACTAGGTCTTTTTATATAGGAGTTTTAAAGATTTTTTACTATCCCTTTTAGCAAAATGACTATGATGTGATTTTGTGTGCTTTTTTGGTTTATTTTGCTTAAAATCTACTGAACTTCTTGGCTATGTAAGTTTATGTTTTTCTTCAAATTTGGAAATGTTCCAGCTATTATTTCTTAAAATATTTTTATTGCCCACTGCCCACCCATCAACCCTTCTGGAACAATAACATTATGTTAGCTGGCTTGATATTGACACATAGAGAAATGTTTACATTTGTGGTTACTTTTCTCTTTCTGTGATTCATTTTACTAGTATCTATTGTTGATTTCAAGTTCACTGATCTTTTCTTTTGCTGTGTCTCATTGCTCTTAATCTTATTCACTGAATATTTTATTTAAAACCTTTCATTTCTCATCTGTAGTATTTCCATTTGATTTTTGTTTTATTTATATTTCCTCTCCTCTCTTAATCATGTGTTTTTGTAAGTGATTGTGAATTTTTATAGTAGTTATTTTAAGGTAATTACTTTGTTAACACACCCTTTTTAAAAATTTGTTTTGACTGTTAATATTCTCCTCATTTGGGGCCAAATATTGTTTCTTTAAATACATAGTAATAAATGATTTAACAGTAGACCTTGTGATTTATACATTGTTTACATTTACACTTGCCTTTCTTCTTTAAAGTAACTGTTAAGTTACTTGCAAATTAGGTTGATTCAACAGAAGTTGGTTTTTAAGATTTGTTAGAGAGGGTCTATCACAGTCACTCTTTGGCTAATTTTGTCTAAGTACTAAATCACGAGTCAGTTCCCAAGGGATTGAACCAAGTGCTCAACTGCCTCCCTTGATTCTGGATGGTTGAACTTAAACATCCTCCAGCCCTATGTGAGCTATGAATATCACTCATTTCTGGTAATTGTATTTTGTTTCCTCTGGTCTAGTTGAGTTTACCCTATGCATGGTGAGGTTATTATCCAAAGATTCCATAAGATTCCTCTACAGTTTTAGAGTTTTTTTTTATCTCATTTCCTACATTTCATGTATTATGCCCACAATTTCTAGAAAATTCCAACTTTTAAACTCCATAACTGTCTTCTTATCTACCATTCTCTACTTGGGATTCTACTTTCTGAAATTTGGTCTGGAGAAAGTCCCCAGACAGAAAGCCAGGTTGATGATAATGTTTACCTCACTTGTTTCTCTTATTTGACAGATAACTGCTATGTACTGTATATTGCCCAATGACTGAAAGCATTTGTTTAATATATTTTGCCCAATTTTCTAGGTTTTTATGGTGTAAGGTAAATCTGGTCCAGTTACTTCATCATAGTCAAAATGGATATTGTTTTATGATTTTTATTTAACAACACTCTAATGCCTTAAAACTTTAATTTACCCTTCCTAATAAACTTCATTTCTACACTCTTCTCCAAGGCTCTTGCCCATGTTGTTTTCCTTTCAGGCTGCAGCACTCCCTTTAGTATCTCTTGTAATTCTGGTCTTTTGGTAATATACTCTCTCAGTTTTTGTTTGTCTGTGAAGACTTTAAACTCACACTCACTTTTGAAAGACAGAATTCTTGGCTGGCAGTTTTTCTTTTTCAGTACCTTAAATACATCCTACCACTGTCTTCTTACTTCTATAGTTTCTGATGTGAGATTAGCACTTAAACTTATTGAGGTCCCCTTGTGTGAATTGCTTTGCTTTTCTCTTGCTTCTTTCAGAATCCTATCTTTATCTCTGATACTTGTCATTCTGAATAGTAGGTGAAACAGGGTCAGTCTATTTGGATTTATACTGTTCGGGGTGTGTTGTCCTTCTCGGATATTGATATTTATGTCTTTCATAAGGGTTGGGAAGTTTTTGGTCATTATCTCCTCAAATATCCTTTCTGCTCTTTCTGTACTTTATTCCTTCTGGGACACTGATAACATGTAAGTTTGTGTATTTTGCAATGTCATTCAATTCCCTGAGACCCTATTCTATTTTTTCCAACCTTTTCTTTTTCCATTATCCTGTTTTTTTAAATTCAGATGTCCTGTCTTCAAAATCACTAATTCTGTCTTTGAGCAATTCAAATCTGCGGTTATGTGCCTCTAATGTATTTTTAATGTCGTCCATTGTGTTTTTCATTCTCATAAGCTCTGTTACTTTTTTGGCAGGCTTTCCAATTGTTCTTTATGCTCATCCAGTGTCTTCTTAATATCCTTTATCTCTTTAGTAATATTTTCTTTCAATTCTTTAAATTGATTTAGGAGATTTGTGTGATTATCTTGATTAGCTGTCTTAAATCCTGTATCCATTCAGGATTTTTGGTTTGTTCCTTTGTCTGGGCCATCCTTTCCTATTTCCTGGTATGGCTCGGAATTTTTTGCTGATATTTAGGAATCTGAATATGTTGGTGAATTTACTCTGGTGGTCAATTTCTCTCTCTTGCCTAGCATTTTCTTCTTCATGGTTCTTCTTTGATTTTTGGTTCAACTTATCCTGAGTCTTTAAAATTGCCCTTCTTAAGTTACCAAAATTGAGCCAGGGACTTACTAATGGTGTGCATATTTTCTCCCAGAAATTCAGACTAAGAGAAAGCTAAAAGCAGTTTTTCTTCTTGCAGTTTCCTGGCCAGCCAGCAGATGGTGCTTATCAGTGAAACTTTCCATGGATGTGTTTGTTTCCACTTGCCTGTGTTTCTAGTCTGGCCAGCCAAGATTTGAAGCAGGCTCTGTTGGCCGCATTCACTGAACAAAAACCACTCTCCTCCCTCCCCACACCCTCCCTTCTTCAAGGGAGAAAGACATCTGTTTACCTCTCAGTCAGCTGCCGTTGGCCACAAGTTTTATCCAAGCTTAACATCTTGAGGGTAGAGGATATGTGCCCTTCCTGGCCCCTGCAGGGGTTTAGTAAATCACAGTTGTCATTTTGGTTTCTTCGTCTCTCTATTCCTCATCCTCTTGGGGGTTGCACAGCACTGTCTTGGTTTGCTGAAGCCCAAAGCAGGTCCATCACATGGCTTTTCGCCCTTTCTCCATTGCTTTTTATTTATTTGTTTGTTTATTTATTTTTCTTTCTTTTTTTCCTATTCCCCATTGCTTTTTGAGATAGCTGAGCCCTGCCTGCCTACTCCAACACCTTCTTCATGGAACTCTCTCTAATGCCTTTAAAGCATACACATTTTAAAATTTAATCCCTTTTTTTTTTTTAATCTTTTCTGGAGTGTTGGATCTCTTCTACATTGCTTCATTTCAAAACTGGAGGTTAAAACACATTCTTAGCAAAGATCACTAATTTGTTGCTTTCCTTTTAAGGATTCAACTTGTATAAGGCTACAGTGTTAAAAATAAATAAAGGAAATATTCAAAGAACTCTTAAAACTCAATAATAAGGAAACAAACAACCCAATTAAATATGGACAAAAGGATTTAACAAGCATTTCACCAAAGAATATGTATATTTGTCAAGCATATGAAAAGATGTTCAACATCATAGATAATTAGGGAATTGTGAATTATGCAATACCACTATACACCTATTAGTGTGGCTAAAATGTAATCACCTTTACCATGAATTGCTGGCAAATATATGGAGCAATAGAAACTCCCATACATTGCTGGGGGCATGCAAAATCATATAGGCACTTTGGTAGACAGTTTGGCAGTTTCTTACAAAGCTAATAATAAGCTTACCATACTATCTAACAATTGCATTCCTAGATATTTACCCAAATGAGTAGAAAACTTATCTCTACATGACCCCCCAAAAAACAGCACACAGAGGTGTATTGCAGCCTTCTTCATAATTGCAAAAATTTGGAAGCAATCAAACTGACATTCAATAAAGTGAATAAGAAAAGAAACTGTAATACATCCATAAATTGAGATATTTTTCAATCATAAAAAGTAAAGAACTTCAAGCCATGAAAAGATATGGAGGAACCTTAAATGCATATTGCTAAGTGAAGAAGCCAGTCTGAAAAGGCAACATATTGTATTATTCTAACTATATGACATTCTGGAAAAGGCAAAATCAGAGGGACAGTAAAATGTTCATTGGTTGACATGAGTTCAAGTGTTGAGGAAGGATGCATAGGTTGAGCACAGGGCATTTTAGGGCAGTGAAACTATTCTGTAAGATACCATAGTAGTGAATACATGATATTTTGCATTTGTCAGAATAAATAGAACTCTATTATACAGAGTGAACCTTAATGTAAAGGATAGACCTTAGGTTCTAATAATGTATCAATATTTTTTCATCAATTGTAACAAATTGGCCACATTAATGAAAGACCTTAAAAATAGAGAAAACTATAGATATGTGAGGTATATAGTAACTCACTGTACTTTCTGCAAGATTTTTCTGTAAATCTAAAACTGCTCTTAAACTAAAGTTTATCAATAAATAAAGCCTGGAATCTGAGATAGGAAACATGTCTAGAAATATTGGATTACACAAATATAATAGGTACTATATAGAACTATTAAAACGTAATAGATTCTTAATAATACTATAATAGCAAAGATATTTTTAATATAAGAATTACTAGTATATTAACTTTATAGATGAAGAAACTGAGGGAATATAAGGTTAACTTAATTTCAACATGTTTAATTGGTCAGATGGTTTTACAAAGGCAAAGTTAGATGAAAATTTTACCCTTTTTTAATCTTATTACATAATGTTCAAGAATTAAAATTATCGTTATCATTTCTATTTAAGGTAAATATTTTATACATAAACCTATAAAATTATTTCTAACAATATGTCAGAAAGAACATATCTCTACAACATATTTTGTGGCCAATTTTACCTAAGCATTTCTTTGTAACTTATTCATATAATTCACTTTAACTTATATTAATAATCATGAATGGAAAAGAGAGAGATTTTGATGAATGGCAATAATAAGTTTTGAAAATTATATGGTATCCCTTGCTCTATAATACTTTCTCCTTTCTTGAATGTTGTCTTCCATAAAGTGTTCATTTTAGGTACTGCTATTCTTATTCCATCAAAGTAGAATTTCAGTCCTAGAAAACAATTGCAGACAGTTGATCTACCTTGAATTTCATGACATCCTAAAGGTTCTTAAGCAAGTAACAAATAATTTTTACTAAATTTTATTTTGATAGAGTTCTTCCACAATAGTCGCTATAATAATGGGTCGGGTCATTTTTAAAAAGTCAAAGCAAAATGCCCATCAATTGACTATAGAGATATTATGCAATTAGTTTATTTGGTGTATTCCATTTTTCAGTCTCTCATCTAAAATTATGCATAGTAATGTCTCATTTCTCACAGACTGATTAAAAGAAGCTTTAATTCTCAAAATTTTTCAATCTTAGAGATCACTGTCATATATTGACCTTTTAACTTGTCATTTTTTCTGCTTCAAAGAAGTTAAAATAGCCTGAACCTCAGTAAGGAAGACAACATTAGAGAAATTGCTAAGGGTATTTCTTCTCTGAATTTTACACATTTTATAGCTATTTGGGGGGGGGGGGGCAATATTTATGAGTCAGGCTTGTTTAGTTTTTTTGAGAAAGTACAAATAAAATTTATTGATTGATTTGGATGCTCATGCTGAATATTATTTATATTCCAGCAGGATCAGAAGATTTTGGAAAATGCACTGACTTCCTATTAAAACGAGCTTTGCATAATTCCCACTGACTCTTTCAAAAAGCAGTTTTCTTTTGTAATCTTTCTGCTCTTTGCAATAGCCCTAACTGAACTGTCAGCTTGGAGAAAATGCTGTAATCAAATGCATGTTATATTCCCTTAGCATCAACGTTAGAGAACTACTAGAATCCCAGATTTTCCCTAGTAACAACTTATTGTTATTATTTCATTATAACTGGCAGTTGTATGACACCGAATGACTTATTTCAGACTATAGTATATTTCAGGCTTGCTTTTTCACATTGAATAAGACAAGAAGAAAAGCTCTTTACAGCATAAAAAGCATTTATAATTGTTCTAATAGGAATATCATTTATATTTTGAGGTTGCTGGAAATATCTTAAACTTGGCTGTGAGCTTATTTAGCAGTGCAATAAAAATGACTTGTGTCATATAATCCTTAAATCATGTGTATGTTTTGTTAAATTTTATAGGTGAGAATGGACATACTTTTAGAAAGTTAAATTTCAAATAGCAATATCTTTTCATATCTATTTATTAAAAATCTTATTTTCTTGACCAAATGGAATGTAATTAACAATTCCACTGTATATATTTCCATACTTTTCAAATTTTTTCCATATAATACAATTCAAATAGGGGCAATCAAACATGAAAATCCTGTCATCCTACTAATGTATTCTTTAACTATAAACTATTTTTCTCAATTGTTATAACTATATATTTGCTAATATGATATAACCAAGAAATTCAAAATACAGGCTGTTAAAAAAAATCAAAGATATTTCTTTCTCTCTAAAGTTATACTTTTGAGGTAAATAGCAAAAATTGCTGTAATGGCTCTGCTCCATATGCTCAAAGATATAAGTCTCTTCTACCATGTTATTCCACCTTTTGCTAGAATTATATTTGCATTTACAGTTCAAAGCTGTTTCCTGAGATGTCTATAATCCAGATTCCAAGAAAATGAAGGACAAAATTGAGGTCAGATTTTTTTTAATCAATAGAGGTAAAATGGGCACATTACACTACTGTTTAATTTACATTGTATAAATTTAGGCAATGGTCAAAAGTAGGAGTTAAGAAAAAGATGGAAAATATATTCAATATCCATAGACCTAGCTTAAATTCTATTACAATGAAAGAACCAGTTTTAATTAATGATTCTACAACCAGTTATGACATTTTTCAGAATGTAATTTATGCATATTAAATTTACTTCTTTTACACAGTTAACATACATTATTATTTAATATAAAATATACTAAATGTAATTTGTTCCAATAAATTTATTTATGCAAAACTTATTTTGACAATAATTTTGACAGTGAATCTTTATAATCTCTCTAACTCTGAATAGATATACTGAACAATATCATTTCTTTATTCACATGCCAGTGAGAATAAACTGTAAATTTCAAAGTCATGTAGGTTTTGGAAGGATATTAAGTCTAAATATTTCTGTCTTGTATTTTTAAGAGAGAGACATTTTCTTACACACTTCATTAATAACGGAATTTAGATTTTATCATTGCAAGATCCTGGACACAAACTGATTCCTTGTTCTTCCCCTATGAGCAGCTTTTGCTTCTGTCCCTCGCTTAGCAGTACCGTGCTTTTGACTAAGATTGGAGTCATGAGGTTTTTTTGCCCCTCTCACAGAGCTAGACTACCATTCTTTATTACTCAGAACAAGGTAGAGGGGGAGTTCTTTTCATATTCTAAAAGATTTTGAGTATCATTGATAGATTTATAAAAATTATTTCATTAAAATAATAATTATGCTATTCAGTTGTGGTTTCCCTACACATGGTTCTTCTGTCCTTCTATTTAAACCTATCATTAGTACTAGAGTTGGTAGGTGTATGTCCAAGAGACTTAAATCTTTGGGCTGTTCATATGCCAGCTGGGCCCTGAATCTCAAAGGAGTTGCAACACCTATCTTCAGTTCATTGGGCTCACCAGGGACAACTCACATGAAGCTGATGATGGACAACTATCATACCAAGGAATGGAGAGAATCTACAATTGCGAGCAAGAGAGTCCCATCCATCTGCCCTATGGGATCACAGCCCCCTCTAATTAGAGGTGGAATGGACATCACCATCCTAGAATCCTCAGGATTGGGGAATAAAATATGGACTAAAGTAGACTTACTGGTATTCTACTATAGACTAACTGTGATTCTAGCAATGGAAGAAATTATATCACTGATACGGAGGCAGTGGCCACTGGAAGTTCTGAGGGCAGAAAGAGGGAAAAACAGGTATAATACAGAGGCATTTTTGGGACTTGGGAATTGCTTGAATGACATTGCAATAACAGATACAGACCATTATAAATCTTACTATAGCCTACAGAATTGGGTGGGAGAGAGGGTAAACTACAATGTAAACTTTAATCCACGCTTAGTGGCAATGCTCCAAAATGTGTTCATCAATTGCAATGAGTGTACCTCACTAATGAAGGATGTTGTTAATGTGAGAAAAAGTGGGAGATGTGGGAAGTGGGGCCTATGGGAACCCATATTTTTTATATGACATTTATATAATCTAAGTACCTTTAAAAAAATAAAAAAATTTTAAAAATAATTATGCTATTCAATTTTGGTATAAATGGAATAATTATGCTATTTTGATTCTTGTAATTTATATACTTAAAGAAATTCAGCAATTTTATCTAAATTGTGAAATTATTTGGCATCAAGTTGTATATAATAATCACAGATTATTATTTCAATATGTGAGTATTTCTAGGAAAGTCTCCTGTTTATTTTTTATGTTGGTAATTTTTGTCTCTCTTTTCTGGGTAGATGACGGTAGAATTATATTAATTTTATCAATCTTTTCAAAAAGAACCAATTCTTAATTTTATATATTATTCAATATTATCCAATTGTTTTTAATTTCATTAGTTTCTACTCTTTTCTTTAATAAGGGTTTTTGATTCTAATTGCTTTAAATTTATTTTGATTTTCTTTTCAGAGCTTCCTAAGGTGTAGCAGTTTGATATTATTGATGAATTCCTAAAAGGAATATTGTATTATGTTTGTGAACTGGTCTTTTCCTCTGGGCATATTAGAGTATATTGGATTCAGAGGTTTTACTTTTACTTGATTAAATGATGATTAAGGCTTTGTTTGGGCCATATCAGTAGGAAGCTGCATCACCGCCCCTTTGGTGCATGGGGAATCACAGAGAAACCACACTGCAGAGAAGAAAGTTTGGAGGTTTATAGCTGGAACCCAGGGAAGTAAGCACATTGAGAAGCTTGGTCGTGAGGAAAGAGAAAAGGCCCCTGGAAGAGAAACAAGCTGTTTGCCTGATAGTCTACAGCTGGCCTTGTGGAGGTAGCAGAGGAGCTGAGCCCAGAGAGAAGCAAGCCCTGGGAAGAGAGGAACCAGGGAAGACTGAACCCTCACAGACATCAGCAGCCATCTTGCTCCAACACGTGGCAATAAACTTTGGTGAGGGAAGTAACTTATGCTTTACGGCCTGGTAACTGCAAGCTTCTACCCCAAATAAATACCCTTTATAAAAGCCAACAGATTCCTGGTATCTTGCATCAGCACCCCTTTGGCTGACTAATACAGAATTTGGTACAAGACAGTGGGGTCATACTTTTTCAATTACCAAAATGCTGGAACAGTTTTGTAAATGGGTAAGGGGTAATTTTTGGAGGAATTGTGAGATGCTTGGTAGGAAAGATCTACAGTGCTTTAAAGAGACTGTTGATGGTAATATGGATGCTAAAGAGACTGTTTATGAGGCCTTAGAAGTAAACAATGAAACTATTATTGGAAACTGGAGGAAAGGTGATCTGTGTTTTAAAGTTGTAGAGAACTTAGCAAGATTAACTCCTGGTGTTTTGTGGAAGGCAGAATTTGAAAATGATGAGCCTCGGCATTTAGCTGAAAACTTTCCAAAGTAAACTGGGGGAATGTGGCTTGTCTTGTCCTTGTAGCTTACAGCAAAGTGCTAAATAAGAGAGATAAGCTGAGAACTGAACTGTTGGGCACAAAGAAAACAGAAACTGATTCTGGTATTTCCAAGTCTCTGGAAATCAAGATCCCAGATGAGAGTGCCCTATTTGAGGACTTAACTAAACTTGGAACTTGTAAATCAGGATTGAAGATGCAGTTATCTAGGAAAGATTTGTGGAAAGTTTTACTGTATGATGGTTTGGACCCCTGCTTCTTGCATGCTAAACCAACACACTTTTTGAGACAGCTTTATGAACAAAACCACAGTAAACTTGGACTAAAAGGGACATGGAAAGGAGAGATTGAAGGAGAAACAGCTTTAAGAGGAAAACTGTGGAAGCTGAGATCTGGAAGACATTGCCTTGAGCCAAGAAAGGAATCCCACCCATGTGTACAGAAAGGGTGAGTTTGCCCCAGCAATTGAAGAGGGTGGATATTCCCACCCAATGTTGGGAGAGAGTTTTGCCACCCCAGGGTACAGAGAGAGTGGAGCACAATTCTCAAGGATTAGGGCAGTTAAGGTCAGCACCCCATAGGTCTGAGAGTAGTGGACCTGTCACCCATGGATTAGGGAAGGCCAAGTGGACAACTCATTGCTCTGAGGGGCTTGAGCCTGTATGCCAAAGGTTAGGGATGATGTTGTCTTCACGTCACTGTACTGGGGGGGGGGGCATTAAGACTCTAACCCAAATATTGGATAAGGTGTGGCAATCACCCCAATGCACTTAGAGTGTGAAGTCTGGAGCTCAGTTACCACCTAGATGCTTGGTGAGGGTGGTACCAAGAAAACGGCCATTGGGCAAGCCTGTGGAAAGGGTGGGTCCCCATGAGGCCCCAGGGAGAAGAAACCATTGTCTTAAGAATGACTCTCAGACTTTGAAATGGACTGCATGATGCCCTGCAGGTTTACTGAACTTACAGGATCCATGACTCATGCTTCCCTTCCAATTCCTCCTTATGCTACAACATATGGCAATAGACTTTGGTGAGGGAAGTAACTTATGCTTTATGGCCTGGTAACTGTATACTTCTACCCCCCAAATAGCCTTTATAAAAGCCAATAGATTTCTGGTATTTTGCATCAGCACCCCTTTGGCTGACTACTACATAAGGTATAGATATGTTTCAGTGATTTTTATACCTTTCTTTTTTTCCTGTAAAATAATTTTGAAGTACATATTTTCTTCTATTTACTGTTTTCCTGTATTTCATTGAAGTTTATGTTTTATTTTCATTTATATTGAAACTATTTTCTAATTTCCTTTATGATTTTTTGGCCCTTGTATTTTTTATGCCTGCTTTCTCTGGTTACTTTTACAATTTTATCTGATCTTCATTTTTCAGGAGTTGACTTGGTTATCCTAAAGATAGTTTTCTTTTATTTAACCTAACTGAAGGTTTCTGAGCTTGCCTAATTAGTGGATAGCAGTGTTTTGATAATATTTTTTAAAAATTTCAGCTAACATTTAAAAAATATTTTTCCTGCCCATCTTCCTTCTGATGTAGGGTCCCATTTTTACATTTGTATATCATTTGCTTCTATTGCACAGGTTGTTATTTGTTGCTCATTTGTATTGATCCTTTCCTCTTTGTATCCAATCTTTATTTAATCACATATTATGAAATTTATGATTCTCGATAACATAATTTTATGTGCACAGTTTCTATTCTTTTCTACCAGATTCCAAATCTTTCCTAAAAGTAACCTATTTTTTCATTTATTAAAACATGTTAATTTTAAAGACCTCAAATATTAACTACAATATCTGTGTCATCTATAAATTTAATTCTGACTCTGTTAATTATTTCATAATTATAGATTTTTTTTTTTTTTTTTTTTTTTTTTTAGTGCTTCTCAGTGGATCTCATTTAATTTTATTTTGTATAATAATGAATAATTCATTTTTAGGTTAATTCTGTTAGTTTTCTTTTAAGTGACATATGTTTGTTAGCTTTAAAAATATACTATTCAGGAAAGCAGATGTGGCTCAAGTGATTGGGCTCTTGTCTACCATATAGCAGATCCAGGGTTTGATTCCCAGGACCTCCTGGTGAAAAGCAAACTGGCCATGCAGCGAGCTGGCCCATGTGGATTGCCAGCCCATGCAGGAGTGCTGGTCCCCACGTAGTGCTGGCCTACGTAGAGAGCTGGCACAGCAAGATGATGCAACAAAAAGAGACACAGAAGAGAGACAATGAGAGAAGCAGCAAATCAGGGAGCTGAGGTGGCACAAGAGATTGAGCAGCCTCTCTCTACTCCAGAAGGTCCCAGGATCGGTTCATAGTGCTCCCTAAAGAGAAGACAAGCAGACACAGAGAGCAGACAGCAAGTACAAAACAAAGGGGGTGGGGGAGAAATAAATAAATAAATCTTTTATATATATACACACACACACACACACACACACTATTCAATTGTTTATTTGGTTTATCTCATAACTTTCTCTTGTATTTGAAAACATGAAGGACTTTCTTATTTCTCTACACTCTAACTAGAAATGAAAATGTTACGGCAGACGGAATGAAACCCAAGTGGCACTCTTGAGGGGACAGATGAACGATGTTTTATTACACGCAGGCCCAGAGGAGAATTCAGTCTCCAAATTCTGAGCGCCATGTCTCAATTTTCATAAGGTTATATAGGAACTCTAAGTGGAAGGCTAAGAGGGCAAATTCCTAAGCAAGCTGGCAGGCAAGGTTACAAGAGCAAAAGAGCAGAGCAAGGTTAGCTTATCTTTCTAAGGCACAGGACTACTAGGGAGGAAAAGAGGTGTTATCTGTTTAGAGTTGTAAATTTCAGTTCAAAGGGGCAGGCAGGGAGTGCTTATCTTCCTAATGATGCAGATTCCATGGAGAAAAGGAGAGGAGGGGAGAAAGGGACCAAGGGGAGTTTATTTTCCAAAACCCATGGGTTTCTGCTGAGAGGGATTAGTGTCCCAGCACTTCCCTTATCAAAAATACATTTGATATGCATTATTGAAAAATATATTTATACAGAATAAAATTTGTCTTAATTTATATCTTCTTCTATATGGGTCAAATTATAATTTTCTTATATTCATGGAATAACAGTTTGACCATCAAAATAAAGTATAGCTCCAGATTTAAGATGCTTTTCTTTTCTCTTAAACTTTGGTATTTCCCAAAGCTCCTCTCAACTCAGTGTAAACTCCTCCATATGATCAGGGAAAACACAATTCTATCTCCTAAAAGTTAAGTATAGTGAGTATGACAGTAGTGGAATTAAAACATATTATTGCTACATTTTACTTTACTCTGGAATCAAATTTCAGAAAGGGGAAGAAAGGCTAAAAAGCTTACAGCTTTAGGAAAGTTTGATTTGTTATTTTATATTTCTATTACTAAGAATAAAAGAAAATAAAATATTTTATATAAACATACCAAATTATATTCCTATTTTCAATGGTTTTAATCTATCGTTTATCCTCTAATTATATATAATAATTAGTTAATAAAGTTTAGATATTCAGAATGAGTAAGACATCTGTTAGCTTTTTTTTCAGTAAGTTTCACAATGCTACAAATTAGCAGAAGATTTCTTTCCCTTTTCTTTTTTCTTTTGCTTCCCAGTATGTTTAGCTAAGTTCCTAAGTTGCCTTAGCACATATATGATGGCTCCATAACAGAATGTGCACATTGTCAATACTTTAGGGACAAAGATGTTATGTTTATTTCTGAACTTCTGCAATTTTATGTACTTCAATACCATAAAAATTAGCCAAACTATTGTAAAGTTTTTATGTTTAAAATTCATATTCTTATGCCCTTCATCTCAGAGGGAAACACATTTGACAGAGTCACTTGTTTGGTCTTCTAGAAGTTATTTTGATAACACTTAATTATAATCATATCTACTTTGATATTGATACACTAAAATTTATTGATTTTCAGCTTTACAGATGAAGATTTTTGCTTATTAAATGTCCCATGCCTGTAAAGTTGGCTTAGTTAACTTTTTAATTTTTTATTGTTCTAATTGATTCATTTATATACTTCAACCTAAAGCAAATGATCAACAGGCAACAAGCTTTCCACAGTTGCCTATGAGACCCCATTAAAAATATAAAATAATTTTGCATCTCAACACTTCACTTCCTCCTATTTACTTCTAGATATTTGTTAATATAAAATGATTTTATATGTTCCAGGTTTATCAAATTTTTAATCTAAAATTATAATATGCTACCTCTATGTGTATATGACTGTTCTATAATTGAAAAACAAATCTAAAATATGCTCTATTTTGAAAATAAAATTGTAATTCCCTGAATATAAATAGGAATAATTCTGAAGGAAAGTTTTCAAGAAAAACTATGTCATCTTTTGTTCAGTTAAACATTTTATATAGGACAATAAATCCCAAAAATATAAACTAAAAAAACTGATAAATTTGCCTTCCTCAAACATGTAAATTTTGCTCATTGAATGATATCACCAAGAAAATGAAGAGACAAGCCACAAATTTGAGAAAATGAGCCCTTACATTAATTTGATAAATGATTTTTATACAGAATATACAAAATTTCCTTACAATTTTATAAGGCAAGAAAAAATGTAATAAACAACGAACAAAAGATTTAAACAGACACCTCACAAAGATATAAATTGTGTACAAGCTAAAGAAAAGATTCTTCAAATCACTAGTCACTAAGCAATGCAAATTTAAACCCCAAGGAGATTTTCCTACACACTTTTTAGAAAAGCAAAATTTAAAATGTCTGATGATTTGAAGTATTGGTGAAGATGTAGGACAACTAGAATTTTCACACGCAGCTGATGGAATGAAAATGACAATTTGAGAAACTGTTACACTATTAACATGGATTTCAAAATATGATTCTTAAATTTCACTCAGGCATTGACACAAGAGAAATAAAAGCCAAGGTCCACACAAAGACTTGTACATGCATGTTTATAGTATCTGTATTCATAAAAGCAAAAATTAAAAAAACATATCAATATATGAATGGATAAATAAATTACAGTATATTCATACAATAGAACACTGTTCAGCAATAAGAAGGAACAAACTACTGAGACACACAATACAGATGATCTCAAAAGCACTATGTTTAATAAAATAAGCCAGACACAAAAAAAATACATCCTGTTTCATTCCATTTATGTAAAAACATATAAAGGCAAATGAAAATCATTTTCTAGCTGGGCATCAACGTTAATTATTATTTGTAACAATAACTTTGGCATGGTGAATTGTGCTGCACAGAATTACAATTTAACTTATTGGCTCTGAGCACACATGATTGAATGAGAACATTGGAGATCCAAGAACATAATCATATGATAATAATACTGACTCTTAAATAATGATGCCTTACACAATATTTACAAATAATATGACTGTTAGGGGAGCAGATTCTATTGTCCTACTACCTGGGTTTTATACCATCCTCCACTAAATGAGTTACATGGGCAGTATGTTCAATCGACCTAAGCCTCAGGAAATTATAATAATATGAAGTACATAATCTGGTGGTTAAAATAAATGAGATAAGCAATATAACACACTCAGAGCACAGTTTAGCACAGCAAGTGCTTTACAAATATCAACTGTTATTATAGGTATCCTTTTCTCAATTTGTTTCCTGAAAAGAAAGCTAAATATTGTTAAAATTGGAGAACTTGCAAACCTTTCTCTCCTTTACAGCTTTATTTTATATTGCTATGGTCAAAATGCATCAAGTTTATTTACAAAACTGAGCAAATTCATTGCACTTAGTAAAGACAGTAGTGAAGATCATATTTCAAAATGTAATTTCCTGTGGAATTTTGACTAGTCATGAAAGAATGAAGCAATAGGTGGTATATAAATATGAATATGAATATATTTAAGGTGTCTTCTTTGGGTGACAAAACAGCGAAACATCTAACCAAACATTTTCTTGAAACATACTTTGTGGACCATCAAGTTTTCTTTGAATAATAAAGCCACCCACACCACAAGTTAATTGACACATTATCTTAGTACAAAACATTTTATTGGTGCAAAGCCAGGAATTTCAATAAATATTCGTGTCTATCTGTTATTTCTTTATGAACAGAATACACAGATTCTATAATGAATTTAAATGATTTAACAATACAGTACACCTACTACATTTCTTATTTTGCTTTTTATGTTTGAAAAGATATACTTTTTAGTTTATATGAATACTAGCTTCATTCCTTTACAGTTTGAATTCCAATTTTTGTATGTTTAGTAGAGAAATGTGAAAAAAATAATATATGTAATTAATCTGATTCAAAGTTAAAGATAAATTTACATTAGAATTCAGAAGTTTGCCATATCTGAAAGACTTAATTTCTGTAAGCAGCAACTCCTTCTATGCCATGTAGAAAAAGTAAGTAAATTTATGCAAAATATAACAAATGCAGGCAACATAAAGTAGGCATATGACTTCAAGGAACATTTAGCTCGGTAATGTTTATTCAAATCTGGACTCATTGTTTCAATGTTCTAAGAAGATTAAAGAAGATAATATTTATACATTCTATATTGTATCTCCCTTCTATACCATGAATAATAAATATATTTCATTAACAGGCAGTGAAAATATCTGTATGATGCTAGAATTTATCTTTTATGATCCTTTATGTAAATTGTCAATTTCACATTTATAGTTATTTCAATAGTCAGTTTCACATTTATATGTGGGTATATATTCCTAGTAGACAATTTTAATATGTAATTAAGGTGAAACACTGAAAATTATATTTCTATTATTTGTAAATTGTTACTAAATTTTATTATTTTAAAAAGTTTGATTATAATTAACATATAGAAATAAAATAATGGAAAATCTGCATATCACATAAGAACCTTTATCTGGGCTTGCACTTCATTGTCTCCCAGGACCAGGAATATGATACGTACTTATGTTTAGTGATTAGATAAGGAATGCTTTTAGATTTCCAATGCATGGAGCAATCTATATCTAAGTTTTAGTTGAAAATCAAGGCAGTTCTAAAAAAATGCTGTAATTAAATTATGGTAAAACCTATCTCTTTAAATTTTTAATTTATTCCTAATAACTCTGGCCTACATTATTAAATAACATATTTGCTTTCAGTTAAACATATTAAGGATGAATTTTCTATTGCTTATTGTTTTATATATGATGTTACCGTGTGAAAAATAATAAATGTAAGTTAAATGATGCATTCTTATCTTAGTCCTGATTCACTAGCATACAGAGCCTGAAGATAGGTGTTAATGCTAATTATCTATTGTGAGGTCCAATTCCATAACAGCTGGAATGACTTTTAAAGAGTAAGGCATAGGGAAGCGGCTGTGGCTCAATCAGTAGGGCTCCCGTTTACCATATGGGAGGCCCCGGGTTCGGTTCCCGGGGCCTCCTGGTGAAGGCAAGCCCGCCCGCACGGCGTGGTTAGCTGACCCGGAGAGCACAAGCAGCAAGGGGGCGATAAATGAATAAATAAATAAAATCTTTAAAAAAAAAAAGAGTAAGGCATAGAAAGATTTAAGTATGGCAAAATAATGCTTAATAAGTTAGTCACTGTTCCCTAATAAGCTGGGTCTAGTCACAGTGATTATTCAACAACTACAAATATTCAATCACACAGGTTCATCATGGGGAGAAAAAAAGGAGTTTTGTTTTTTTTTGGTTTTGTTTTTTGTTTTGCCAACTCCTTCTGGATTCCTCTTCTCCAGAGTTTGCTTCATGGGGAGATAACTGCCTCATACTGCTGGGATCCTCCCTTGGCCCCATTAGCAGTTCCTGAAAAATCTACAAACTTGACCTGTTCTATAATGCTTCATTTGAATCTGAAGTGGTAGGAGTAACCAGGGACTCCAGATCAAGCTCAGGTGGCAAAATCCTATAGGGGACTTATTTAGGGGATGAGTATGAAATGAGTTGATAGACTACATGGCATAACCTATGTGTCATGGGATCACAGGCTCAGGCACATGACCGTTTCATTACTTACCCAGGACAAAGGGTCCAAAAGAGCAGGGAAAGAGATTCCATCATGGCCAGTCACTTAGAGAGGCAAACTATTTGGGTCATGGTCAGTGGACGGCAGCTCAGGAGGACCCACTTCTCTTCAGAGAGGAGGGAAAATTTTGTGCTGCCCCAGGGCGTAGTATTTATACATCCCAGGGGGAGGTGGCCATGCTACTGAGCAAAAAGCATGTATCAAACAAACTTTGTGCAGCATTCCTGCCGTGGTCAGCAACTGGGGCTGCTTATTCCCTGCTTTGGTTCAAGGTAAGGTCAGTCCATTCCATTAGACTTGATATCTCCCTAGGTTATGAAATGGAAACCCATTGAAACATCTGTGAGGGATAAAAGATGGCCACTGGGCATGCCTGTGACTTCCCCAGCAGGGAGCCAGAGGTTTAACATGGCAAATTCACTCTAGCATCTGAATATCCCTAAGCCTTTGGAGACATTTCTATCCAAAATACTGAGGAAGTTCTGGCATTTTAGTTCATTTAATAAAGGCTTCCTTTGGTTTCATATTTCAGTTAATCAACCAATCAAAATGTTAGGGTGACTCAAACCCCTCAAGCTAACACTTTGCACCTGGAATCTTGGCTTAATGTGCTGAAGAAAATCAGTCTAATAAAACTTTATATTCCTTTTACTATGTTCTTACACTCTTAAAATCTTTCTCACATCTAATGTTCAGATTGATATAAACATACAAAACCATGCAATTCTTTCCCACCTCCTAATGGGTTTGACATTTTATCTTAGCTCTGGGACCATTTAAGACCTGAGTCTAATTATATGTCTCAAAGCAGTGAGATGGTAGAAGCAACTACTTCAGTGGATGCCATTACAGGTTATTCAGTCAATGGTAGACTAACCTTTCGAGAGAGTGGTTGAAGAGCTGCTTCTCCCGTCAAGGATACCTGGAAGAGTTTAGCAGTTCAAGGTCAGCCAGTTTCACTAGAATACACACAATTGTTCCTATACTAATCTTTTTGATCAAACTCTTTCCCAATCTAAGTCCTAATTTTGAAACAAAATATGCACAAAGTGGACAATTCAGTTTACAGCATAATTCAGCTGCCCATAGAAGTAGAACTTGAATTTCTGTGGCTCTAAGAGATAATTGTTCCTTTTAGGGCAATGATAAAAGCTTTTAGTTTCCTTACACAGAACTTGAACTAAGATTTAAAACTCTGAATTCATCATTTTCTTTCCCTCATTCTACAGAGTAGACAGGAACAACAAACAAACCCATTTTACTCTTTATTTATAAAATAAGTTCTAAGGAAGGAAACACTTAATCACCCAAAGCTGTGCCTTCTATATTCATTTGATGATAGGTATTATTAATAAATATTTTACCACTGCATGTCATGCACCATCAATGTTCCCCCTCAGCACTGAAATCAGAATAATGAATAACTTTCAATCTAACTAGATCAGAAAACTAATTTCAGATAATCCAGAACCAATGTAGAAAAATTATACTTAAGGTTTTGCTCCTCAGGAAACATTTCTGGTTTCAATTATTTCTGTAAAAGACAGGGACTGATTAACAGAATATCAATTATAATGCATTAGTTAAGAGTATTTTATTTAATATTCTAAAAAACTTTCTTGGTATTTCATAACCCACAAACTATTTATGCTGTATTTCAGCTTCCCTGTCTATACAATTACATATTCTATAAAATAGAGGAAAAGCTATCTTTTGAGTTGTTTAGGAATTGGGTTAAAACTCCATAATAAAATTGAATTTATGAGGAATTTTGGGAAGATGACATCAGATGAGGTAGGCAGGGCTCAACTCTCTCACAAAAAAACAACAGAGAAATAGCAAAAATTTGTCCGGGGCTCTGCTTTGGGGGTCAGTAGAACAGGACAGTGTTTCACAACTCCCAGGAGGGTGAGGGACAGAGAGAAGAAAAACAGAAAACAACTTAAGTGAGCTACCAAACACCTGCAGCAGTTGGGAAGGGCTCCCCTTCCCCAAACCCAAGATATTAAGCTGGGGTTTAAATTCCTGGTTCACTTCAGCTGACTGAGAGGGAAACAGACATCTTCCTCCTTGTCAGCTGTTACAAGAGAGAAGGAAGGGGGAATCAAGAGTCTTTTCTTCAGTGTATTTGGCCTGCAGAGCCTGCTTTGAATCTTGGCTCTGGCCAGACCAAAACACAGGAAAACAGAGCTTGAAATACCTCTGTGGAAAGGTGCACCAAGTGTCATCTGCTGGTCTGTCTGGATATTGCATGGACAAAAGCTGCTTTTGGTCCTCTCTGTACTCTAACTCCTGGTAGAAAATCTACTCCCCATTAGTGAGTCTCTGGCACAATTTTGATACCTTAACTTGGGCAATTTCAAGGACTTAGAATAAGTTGTACCAAACATCAAAGAATAGATATGGAAAAAAAATAGACAAGAGAGAAAAATTGACCATCAGAATCAATTCACCAACATATTCAGGTGCCTAGACATGAGCAAAAATTACAAGCCATACTAGGAAACAGGAAGAGATTGTCCAGCCAAAGGAACAAACCAAATATCCTGAAAAGTTTACAGAATTTAAGACAATTAAACAGTGATAATCACACAACTTTCCGCAATCAATTCAATGAATTGAAGGAAAATATGACTAAAGTGATAAAGAATATTAAGAAGATATTGGGTGACAATAAAGAACAATTTGAAAGCCTGCAAAGAAAAGTAACAGAACTTATGGGAATGAAGACACGATGGATGAGATTAAAAATACATTAGAGGCACATATGAGCAGATTTGAATTGCTCAAAGACAGAATTAGTGACTCCAAAGACAGAACATCTTTTTGGAAAAGACAGGACATCAGAAAGAGAAGAGAATGAAAAAACTGGAACAGGGTCTCAGGGAATTGAATAACAATGTGAAATGCACAAACATACACATTATCGGTGTCCTAGAGGAGAAGAGAATGGAAAAGGGCCATGAAGAATAATTGAGGAAATAATGACTTAAAACTACCCAACCCTTATGAATAACATAAATATCAATATCCAAGAAGGACAATGCACCCCAAACCAAATAAACACAGAGAGAACTGCCCTGGGACACCTACTATTCAGAATAACAAATATTAGAGATAAAGAAAGGATTCTGAAAGCAACAAGAGAAAAGCAAAGCATCACATACAAGGGAACCTGGTAAGATTAAATGCAGATCTTTCATCAGAAACCACGGAGGCAAGAAGAAAGTGGTATGATGTGTTTAAGGTACTGAAAGAGAAAAACTGCCAGCCAAGAATTCTGTATTTGGCAACGCTGTCCTTCAAAAATCAGGGTGAGTTTAAAGTCTTCCCAGACAAACAAAAATTGATAGACTATATTACCAAAAGACCAGAATTACAAGAAATACTAAAGGGAGTTCTGCAACCTCAAAGGAAAAAACAAGGGTGAGGGACTTGGAGAAAAGTGTAGAAATGAAGATTATTAATAAGGGTAAATTAAAGGGTAAAAAGGCAGACACTATGACAACAGAAAGCCAAGGAATAAAATGGATGACGTAAATAATACTTTTGCAGTAATAACATTGAATATTAGTGAATTGGATTCCACAAACAAAAGACATAGACTGATAAAATGAATAAAAAATAAGAGCCATCTTTATTCTGTCTATAAGAGACTCACATCAGATGTAAGGACACAACCAGGTTAAAAGTGAAAGTTGGAAAAAGATACTCCATGCAAATAGTAACCAAGAAAGAGCTGCTATAGTGATACCAATAGCAGACAAAATATATTTTAAATGCAAAACTGTTATAAGGGATAAAGAAGGTCATTATATATTAATAAAAAGGGCAATTCTCCAAGTAGAAGTAACTATACAAAATATTTATGCACCTAACCTGAGTGTCCCAAGATACATGAGGCACACACTGGCAAAGCTGAAGAGAAAAATAGATGCTTCCACAATAATAGTTGGAGACTTCATTACACCACAGTCAGTACTGTATTGAACATCTGGACAGAGGATAAATAAAGAAACAGAGTGCTTGAATAATATGACAAATGAACTAGACTAACAGACATCTATAGAACTTTGGCCCCCAAACAGCAGGATATACATTTTTTTCAAGTGCTCATGAGTCCTTCTTCAGATAGACCATATGCTGTGTCAAGACAAGTCTCAATAAATTTAAAAAGATTGAAATTATACAAAACACTTTCTCTGATCATAATGGAATTAATTTGGAATTCAATAATTGACAGAAAAATGGAAAAGTCATAAATATATGGAGATTAAACAACACTTTCTTAAATAATGAGTGGGTCAAAGAAGAAATTGCAAAAAAATTCAGCAAGTATCTAGAAATGAATGAAAATGAGAATACAACATAACAAAACCTATGGGACAGTGCAAAGGCAGTGCTGAGAGGGAAATTTATAACCCTCAAAGCTTACATTAAAAAAGAAGAGCTAAAATTGAAGATCTAACTGCACACCTGGAGGAACTAGAAAATTAATCCTAAACCAAGCTGAAAGGAAGAAATAGTAAGATTAGAGAAGAAATAAATGAAATTGAGAACAACAATAGAGAGAATCAACAAAACCAAAAGTTGATTCTTTGAGAAGATCAACAAAATTGACAAACCCTTAGCTAAACTGACAAAGAAAAAAAGAGAGAAGATGCAAATAAGTACAATCAGAAATGAGAGGGGGAACATTACCATTGACCCCACAGAAATAAAAGAGACCATAAGAGGATACATAAAAACTGTATGAAAAAATCTAGGCAAGGTAGACGAGATGGACAAATTCCTAGAAACACATGAACCAACTACACTGACCTTAGAAGAAATAGAAGACCTCACCAAACCAATCACAAGTGAAGAGATTGCAACCACTATTGGGTGTATACCGAGAAGACCTGAGAGCAGTGAGACGAATAGACATCTGCACATCAATTTTTATAGCAGAGTTATTCACGATTGCCAAAAGTTGAAAACAACCCAGGTGTCTATCAGCTGATGAATGGATAAACAAATTGTGTTGCATACACAGGATTGAATATTATGCAGCGGTAAGAAGAAATGAAGTCGTGAAGCATATGACAACATGGATGAACCTGGAGGACATTATATTGAGTGAAGCAAGCCAGATACAAAGAGGCAAATACTGTATCATTGTGCTATTATGAACTAAATATATTATGTAAACTTGTGGAATTAATATTCAGAATAAATGCCACTAGAAAATAGAATGACGGTAGAGAATGGAAAACTGATGGCTAATTTGTGGAGAATTGGTTGATTGTTTGAAAATCTTTGGAAATGATTGGAAATGGTGAGAGCACATCATGGTGTTTGTGATTAGCAGAGCTATTATATGGGTATGACAGTAGTTGAAAGGGAAAGTCTAAGGACTTTTACATTACTAGAAGGAAAGCTAAAACCTATAACATGGGACTGTATAACATAGTGAAACTTTATGTAAAATATGAATATGGTTGATGTTGTATATATGACTGTTTTTACAAAATAGAAATAGAAATAAACTAGAGAGAAGGAAACAGAATAGCAGCAATGTTCTGTAGGGGAAACAAAGAGAGATTGGGAGGTGATGAGCTTTGTTTGTTTGTTTGGTTTTTGCATTTTAGTATTATTACTGGAATAATAAAAATGCTCTAAAAATGATTTAAGTGATGAATGCACAACTATGTGATTATACCAAATATCATTGATTATACACTTTGGATGGATTTATGCTTTATTGATATGCATCAATTAAATTGATTTGTTAAAAAAAATCAACTTACTACAAAAAGCTACTAGATAATTTGTTGATATAACCATATTTATAAACATCTTGTTAAGTTCTTCATATAATATCCTGTAATTAAGTGACTTTTTGTTCCTTTTGTATAATGAATAATTTATTTGATATATATAATAAAATGTACCTTTAAGGAAAAAAGAAATCAAAGCTTTGGGTGTAATAAAATACTTAAGCTGCACATTTGATATATAATTTCTCTAAGCTTGTAAAGAATAACTCCTGTTCTCTAACTGAAGCCCTAATACTTGCGATAATGACAACATATAAATTTAAAGGTGGACAATGCTCATTTGCGTTGTATGCATAGGTATTATTGTTCTTCTTGATATTAATATTGCAGAAAATCACAATTTGGCCTCTTTATTATTCAGAAAGTACATGATTTATTTTCTCAGCTAGACCTTAATAGGGAAAACAGCACTGTAGTTATCTTATGCACAGCTTAAGATATATAGCAGTAACAAAAAAAAAAAAATATCTGAAGCTCAAAGATAATTCTTGTTCATGTAAAGTTTATTGCAGATCTGGGTTTCTCTCCAGAATAGCTCCTCATGAAATGATGTCTTCAAGTTGCCATCTTAACAAGAATTACTTTCACAGTCAACAGTGCAGCAGAATCAAGAATTTTGAACAGGAAATTAAATCCTTCCACACAGAAGTGACAATCACTTTCCTTTCATATTTCTTTGGCCAAAGGTTATCAAATGGTAATAGTTTGGGGGAGACAAATACAGCACCTTACTGTGCTGAAGGTACAATAATGAAATTATTTGTGAGTAGTACTAATATGTACTGTTCTTAAAAAGCATGCTTTTTATGATGAGGGGATGTATACAGTTAAATACCTAATGATTATGAAGGAGAGCTTGCGTAAAATCTAGCATGCCCAAATAATTGCTTTGATTTTTTAAAAAAAGAGGAGAGTTATTATTATCATTTTTAATTTAGCTCAAATTATCTTCTTCTAGAATATATTTCCACTAGATAAACTGGGAGTAGGAATCCTTTTTGCCTAGGCAATTGTGCAAACTCCGCTAACATATTCCTCAAAAAGAAATATAGCTGAGTGAGGGTGATCCTAAGACAGGCACATTCATATAATTTTGATTATGGATCACAGTAAATTATATATCTTTTATTTCCAGTATAATTTTATACATTTAAATGACCTTTAAGTAGACAATTAAGGTCAGGTACACATCTCTTATAGCATTCTGCAGTTTTAAAAGTCATCCTGGATTTTGCCTCAGAGTAAGAAAATTTTATCCTCTACCCCTGATGGCTTTAATAAGTGTTCAGGCTATCCATTCCAAATCTCCATCTAACTACTCAATAGAAATTTTATCCATGTTAATAACATCCAAATCCAGTCTAGTCAGATACACCTGGATATTATCAGTGCCAGAGACAACGTCCCTTATTTAAAAGTTATTCCATACAGCTATTGATTTATGGAGAGTTTCTGAATATATTTAGACTTCCTTTGCAGTAGGAAGAAAGATGAGGAAGCTATGTGAAGTACTTTGATTATAAAATAACAAAATATTCTCAAATGGATTACAAATACAAATTATAATAATTCTAAAAAATTGTACTCATTCATTCTTTCATTTAAAAAGGTAACGTGAGATTAATAATTGGCAAATGAACTGCCAGTTTCTTGAAATACATTGAAGAACAAAATGGACAGAATCCTGGTATTCCAACTGTTTACTGGAGACATGTTCTAGCAATCTAAATATATAAAATGTATGAAGACCATCATTTTTAATCATTCTATTAATTTCAGGTGGATTTATTTAATGTCCAATAAAGCTAACTACATATATTTACAGAACAGTGTTCATCTTTTACCTCCATTTACCTCATTACTTCCAAAACACAGATAATTGAACTTATATTTAGGAAAAAAAAGAAAGATATTAACCTTAAAAAATTAACATCCAATATGTGGGCATAAGCCTGTAAATAAAAGATGTTGGAAAGATAATGATGGGTCATGGGAATATACTACATATTTGGCTGTTTCTGCAGCATGTTAGTGTTGTACACAATAAAGAATCATAAGAATTTCCTTATTTTTTAATACAAAAGCTTTATTTAAATGTCATTTCCAATATAAGCTATACTATTTGATAATCTGAATAAATTTACAATTACAAATCAATCACCTTTCCTGAAAAAATATAGATAAATTAAGTCCCTGTAATTCATTTATATCTCCATATCATTAATTTTATTTCTACTTTAATGCTGATAAATTTCCACCCAAAATAAAGATCTCTGATATATTCCCTCTCTCCTTGAGTAATCACATTTCTTTCCATTAAAATAATGAACTTACCTGAAAATAATTTATCTTAGCTCCTTTGAACATTACTAAAATTGAAAACCAACCTATTTTTAAAATTAAAATTCATTTTATTCAGAAAGAAGGTGAGTTTGAACTGGTAATCCCTAAAGCAATTATAATTAGTGCTGTATATTCAAAAAGTAGAACAATAGTTTCCTTTTTTTCTCAAGAAGTATTGAGTCAAATAGTTGATATTCAAGGTTAACAGCATGGACATAGATGATTCAAATAAGTTTTTCTTTCCTTAGAGAATAGAAAAATAATTTGTATATTTTTTCACATTTGAAGCATCTCTAAATTATTAAAAATAATTTAAAAATCCATAGTTTCCTCAAAACACAGTTAAAAATTTGAATTCTATAAATATTGATTTTTTTGCAAATATTTTGACCCAGTCTGTGGTTTACCAGTTCATGAAATTTCCAATTCATAAATTTAGAATATCTCCTCATGTGTTTAAAATCCTTTACTTTCTCTAGGTAATTTTGAATAGTTTTCAGTGTAGAAGTCTTGCATATCATTTTCAAATTTTATTTCTAAGCATTTGATATTTGTAATCCTATTTGAAATGGATTTTTAAAAAATTAACTAGCCTATGATTAGCTGATACATAAAAATGCAACCAATTATCCTGTGACCTTGCTAAATACACTTGTCTTAGTTTAACAAAGGGCTGCAGATGCAAAGCACCAGAAATGGGTTGGCTTTGATAATGGGATTTTCATTAGGGGAAAACGTTTATAGTTCTAAGGCCATGAAATGTCCAAATCAAGGCACAATTAGAGATACTTTCTCACCAAAGTCCGCTACTGGTTATCCTGATGTCCTGCCACATGGCAAACAAAGATGGCAGCTGATCTCTGTCATGGTCTCAGCCTTCCCCTCTGGGCTCACCATCTCCTGGATTTCAGCAGTGGACCATCAGTTTTATGGCAGGGCTCTTCTCCTCAGCCTTGAGCTGCTCCATGAGCCCAGTCCCTCGGGGACCTCTGTGCTCCGCTGATTCCAGACTCTGGAACCTCTCTCAGATTCTTGGGGCTTCTCTGTTTTTCCTGCAGTCCTCTCTTTCACATGGCAGTATAAAAAATGGTGGCTTCCTTCCTCTGTGTCTCTCTCACTGTGTCTCTGTTTATATCAGACCTAGCAAAAGGGCAGAGACCCAACCTTAGTCACACCTACTGGTGTAGTCCAATCAAAAGTGTCCCACACCCACAAGAATGGATTAGTTCAAGAATTTAATCTTTTTCTTTTTGGGATTCTTAGAAGAATTTCAAATTGTCACAACACTTAATAGTTGATAGCTAATTTTTAGATTCTCAGGGATTTTATGTTCACAGGCATGCCATGCTGTGGTAGATTAAAGTATGTACCTCAATTTAGTCAAGTTATTCCTCTTACTCTGCACTCCGTGGGTTTGAGCCCACTGTAATTAGAACCTCATTAAGCTGATATCTTTAGATAAGATATAGCCTAACTGAATGAGGATGGTCTTAATCTGGATTACTGGAGGCTTTATTAAAGAGAAAGTCACAGGAAGCAGCCAGGATCTGAAAGATAGCAGAAACCAGAAGAGCAGGGAGAAAGGACAGGACATTGCCATGTGACTGGAAAGCCAAGGAACTCCAAAGAGTGCTGACAGTCAACACCAGAACACTACTGACCTTGGGAGGAAGCAAGACTTCTAGCGTCTGAGACCTTGAAAAAATAAATTCCCTCTGTTTAAACAAATCCATTGTGTGATATTTGTGATAAGAGCTCGGGCAAACTGAGACACCAAGGTTGCCCTGACTGCTCTTTCTTTAAGGTACTGCTAAGAAGAGCTCTAAACTTCATATCAAAGACTAATGCTCAATGGCTAACTTTTATGGTATGTAAATTATATTGCAATAAAGCTGTTACAAAGAAAAGACAAATATTCCAGGATTTTCTTGGGGAGGGAAGAGTTTCCTCAAGAGGTTAAAATGTACTTTAATAAAACATTGAAAAATTAAAATTTTCAGCTGATGAAAGAACAAAACTAAATTTTGCCATCTGTCCCTCTAATTACAGGAAAAAAAATTGATTTTACTTTAAAAACTCTAAGTGTTACTTTGGGTGTGAATTTATAAAAGATGCTTTTAATTTAAAAGTAATTATTATGGATGAACTTAGAAAAACTTCTGGCACATAGAAATCGCCAAATACATATTTGATAGATGCTTGTTTTAATTAATGAACATAGTTATATTTGAAAAACATGCCTCCTCCAATGAATAGCAAATGTATAATACTAAATGAAAACATTTTTCTCCATTCAGTTCTACCATTTTGAAAAAAAAAATTCTTTTAATGAAACCCCCTTAAGCAAAGATTTATTTCTCAAATTTTGCTAGATTTTCTGTTAGTCTCTATTTTTTTTTTCAGTATTTGCCTATGAAAAGTTTCAAAAATGCAGAAAACAGTTACAGTGAAAAATGCGTTTACACCAGTATTTTTTCTTTCTTTTATATTGTTCTACTCTTAAGCGTTGTTAAACATTCTCTCAGATCTATTAAATCATACTAATATTAATCAATTGAGTCATCTCCAAAGTTTCATAGATGATATTTCTTCTATGGTTTCCAACAGGGAAACTGCCATGGAAACAGCAATATTTTAGATTAGCTATGTTTCATAACACTAGAATTTATATTTAGCCAGAGTTCACAGATACAGAGTGACTTGTTCAATTATTGATATGCTTCCATTCTGAATAATAGATACTACAAGTTACTGAGACCACAAATGAACTAATGAGGTCTAGGGTTTCATATGGGCAACTCCAAGGAGCTCTGAGTAGTGGCAGCGGTAGGCAAGCGCAGAACTGTCCACTGCTCTAGAGCAGTTCTGTGTTAGCAAGGCCAGCAGCATACGTGGCATAAGTGTCAGCCTTTTTGTTGGGTACTGAGACAAAATGTTTGGGTTCAGGCCCTGTGGAGAGCTCAGATTCCCAGCTGCCCTGTGACTCAAATGAAGCCCTTGATGCCAGTGTATTGATAATGTTGATCCAGTTTAGAATTTGTTGAAAATGTTTGATGTTGTGCCTTTTAGCAAATCATGACTCAAACTTAAGCTAAAGGCAATGCTGATATCTAAAAATCAGCCTATAATTTGGAAATTACAAGAATGTTTTGATCAGTGATCGACATTACAGCTTGTAACATTAGCTAAGATATTTTATTTTTCATATCATGGTAATAATAAAACATATTTCCTATAATAAATATATTAACATTAATTTGTAGTACTATACTAGATGGCAAATATTTAAAATATTTTAAACATGACTTTTACATAAAACGTATAAAAGATTTTATGCTAAATCTGAATTTTGACAGTTAATGTTGACTTATTGTGATGTGCTTTCAAAGCAAATTTTTCCAACTCGTTTATCAACCTTATAACTTATCACAATTAAAAAAAAGATTCTTGTAAAGACAGATATTTTCTCATCATCACACATACCACAGACACCGCTACCTCCATTCCATTGCAATGAAGATTCTCTCTCTCAATCTACATATAGCTCAAAAAATTAAGAAAGAAATGGCACAAATAAATGTTAGGAATGAAAAACTTGACATGACATTAGATATACAAAAGATCTGATCAATTATGGAAATTTATCTTGAAAATTATTTCCCTATTTCCAACATTCCACACTATTTTTTCATAGTAACAAGGGTAGGCAGAATAAATCATGTATTCATTTATTCATGATGGGTAACATAGGTAGACAGAATCAATCATTTATTTATATAAACAATTGCTGAATACCTTCTGTGTTCAGAAATAAATATTAAGTCCAGGAATATAGAGATCAAAGACTGCCTTCAAGAATTAGATTAATGAAAAACAGACATGTATGCAAATAAAGGTGAAATGCTGATAGTAATGGCAAGAGAAGCAGAAATTATGGTGGAGTCCAAAAGGAAATATTGGTTGATTTTCCCTGAGGGATTCAGAAAAAAAAATGTTAGGTAGATCTTTATGCCTAAATTGAATCTTCAAAATTTATTGGTCACTGTTGGGGGTTGAATCATGACTCCTACAAAAGATATGTTTAGGTCTTAACCACGGGTCCTATGGCTGTGAACCCATTAGAAGATATTATTAGTTAAGAACTGCCCACATTGAAGGAGGGCAGACTCTAACTCTCTATGGCTGAAGTCCTTATAAGCAAAAGAAATTGGACATGAAAGGAGGAAGCTATAGGGAGAAGCCAGAAACACGAAGTCAAAGGAACTCAGAAGAGAAAAGAGAAGACGCTGCCATGTGCATTGCCACATGAAAGAAAAGCCAAGGGCCAAGAACCTTGTGCAGTCAGCCCCAAAATGCCACATGCATTGGGGAGAAGCTTTGCTTTCCTGACATCTTGATTTTGGATGTCTCCTAGCCTCAAAACCATAAGCCAATAAATGGTAATTGTTTTAAAATCCAGTGTACACATGGTAGGACATAAATGAAGGTCTTCTTGATTGATGAATAAACATGATAAAAATCACAGATATGTGCAATAGTATGGTATGATTTCCTCAATATGACAGTCAGTGCCAGAGGAGAGTTACATGATTCTTCTATCAATTAAAATTTAATTTAGCAAATAAATATTCTGTAGTATTCTTATAAATTTATTTATGATAAAATCATTTGTAATAACAATAATTTTTATGATGATTTTATACACAATAGAAAATTTTAAGACTCATAGATGTTCATGATATGCATTACTTATGATGCCAATAATTGTTGGTGTGATTAAGTAAAGCAACTCCCAATTTCCTTAGTAAAAAGAGCTCCAAAATCAAACAAAAGATACGTAGCACTCATTCTTTAAAGAAAGTGTCCATTAAACCAGACTTTGAATTTGGAAGCATTATTTCTGAGAGAGAATAAAATAATTTAATAGAAGAGAAAAAATACTTGATAATTTTATAGACTATTAAATTTAGGAGAAAGACAAAATAATTTACCAAATGTGTTATGTGTGTGTGCATGTATTTGTGAATGTGTGAATGTGTGTGCTATGCCTTTCTTTCTCTCTCTTTCCTGTCTTTGGATGCTGATCTTTCCCTTTGGATGATGGGTAACTAGTAAAGTCATTATGAGGATAATTAGAACAGTGACAACTTTGAAAATTTCTGTTGTCAAATACTGTCTTTTTTCTTTTAGAACCATAAATTAACACTAACTGAAGATGTCAGATTTTATTTACAAATATTTCAATATCCTTCAGCTCGTGTATATTTTTGTGTATGCCTTAAGTGTCACTGACAGGAGTTGGCAAAATGAAGGCAGCAGACAGCAGCAAGATTTCTTAAGTTCTTATTTATTCAAGAATAGACACTCTAATTTTATATATACTTTATTGGTGTGGCTTGGTCCTGGGTCCAAAAAAATGACACGTAAGAATGAGATATCTTTGTGCTGTGAATGTCTCTATGCAAAAATTTGATTGAACATTTAAAACTCACAAAATTTTATGCTATTTATCTCATTCAATACTTAGAATGACCCCATGGGTTAAACAGAAAGGTATGAATGACTTCATTTTATAAAGAGAAAATTGATTATCAGAGGTTTATGGTTAAAGGTTATATGTACAGGAACTAATTAAATCTAGGACTTCTAAATCATGGTTCAATATTGTTCATTTTACATACATTGCCTCTTCAATGCCCCCAGGGTACTTGCCCATCTCTATGGGATGCTACCATCCCACAATATGGCACTCAATGTGAATTGGTGATTCAGTGATCCAAGTAATAATTAGTTCACAGTTCCAATCGTATGTATACACTCATCCAGAACCTATTTATTCAATGTCTTGTTCATATGCAATCTTGTTCTGTTTTTAATCCAAAAGAATATAATAGACTAACTCATTATAAGACATTGTCATAATAGCTAAATATTGCAAGGGTACAATTTCTGGCCATCGTTTATGTCAGAGAACATTGAGCTAAATGTTTATATAACTTTGATTAGCATAATAAGCATGTCATATCCAAATTGAGTTTATATATTCTCTAGTAGATAATGGGGAGCTCCAAGTCTTATCATAATGGTTACTTTTATATCTTTCAGTTCTCTGATGCTGTAACCATCGCAATAGGCAGAAAATCACTCACAAATATTGTGACTGGGTAAATCCATTATTTTCCTATTCATACATTTCAGTGGCTTATATATTGTGTGTGAGATTTTGAATCAAAATTCTAGTGTCTGTAATTTTTAGAACTATTTAAACTAATCTACATATTTTCCACTTCATGACCAACTCTCTCTTGCTTGTTAGCAATGGAGCACTGAGGTGGAACCAAAGCTTCTGGATCTAGTTGCCAGACGGTGTAAGATAAATAACAAATGCTAAAATTCTTCCCATATATTCTGTTCCCCTGGAGTTTACTATCAGAGGATTTAAATTTTATGGAGAAGTATTAAGTCATCTGAGATTCATTGGAAATACTCATTTACTTAGTGCACTCCCTTCCCTGAAATAATAATAGACACTATTTCTTTATAGACGTGAACTTAATAGGAGATAGGCACTGTGCTAAGTAGTTTTATTCACAAGATCGCTTTGTGAGGTGTGACCTATACGGATAAGGGAATGTTGGCTTTAAACTGGTTAAAATAACTTGCCCAATGTCACATATTTCATAAGTAGCAGAAATTTGAGCCAGACTGCTATCTTCAAAGCCCATAACTTTAATCAGTATATATGCTCCCTCGATACAGGACTACTATCAAGGCTGAGGCAGCAGATCCTAATGTCTGTTTTGCAGTAAGTGGTCCTTTCTGACCCTCATCAAATGATACTCATTTGTGTAGAATCAAGACTGACAAGAATATATGCCTTAGTGGTCTTGTCATGGGTCTCCAGCACAGCAGAGTATACATCCAAAAACATGTTTGAAGAACCTTAAATGTTGGCGCTGCAGGTTGCAGGTCAATGGAAAAGTTTTATAATAATTACAATAATAATAATAATAAGGAATATTACTTATGCTGTGAATAATTTTGTAAGCATCATCTTCTTTGAAACATACAACTACTCTATAAGGCAGGTATTGTTATTATCCCTCTATTATGGGTAAAGCTATTTTTTAAAAGTTACCATTACAATGGAGGTTTAATGGCTCAAAGACGTCATACCAGTTTCAATCAAAGCAGAGAAAGCATTCTATTTCTAAAGCAAGTTATTGATTTTATTAATACCCTCCATTCTCTAATCTGTATTTATGTAAATTATTAGTTGAAATAATATTAAAATTGCATAACCTTCAGAACTATTTTTTGTTTTATTCACATAATAAATGTCTTCAATCTTCTAAAGTTGAGCCTTTTTTTTTTTAATTTTTATTGTGGGTAAAAATCAAAATTCTCACAATACATACAAACATTTGCAAAATGATATATAACTATATATGCATATATGTGTATTTGCTTACAAAATGTTATTTATATATATATATACACATATATTTTAAGAGGTGCTTAGATTACCCAAAATATTACACGGAACCCACTGGGATTCCCATATTGCCCACCTCCCACACCTCCTGAGTGCAAGAGAGTGTGGTCTACGGTGTGAACTTTTTTTTTTTTAATCATCATGTTATGTGAACCATTCATTATTTGGGAGAGAAACAGTTCCCTCTTCCTCCTCCTCCTTCTTCTTTGTTCTGCTTCATCAGGAGTTTGGGCACATGTTCATGTTCAATGAGTTAATGATTTAAGGCATGTGTATTTGTATGTGTGTGTGTGTGTGTGTATGCGTGGGCTTTACAATAACCTTAAAGTTTTCAAGCACTGGTGCAAAAAACAATAATGTAGATTTTTAATTTTAAATGGTTTCTCTACCAGAAAGAATGGAGTATAAAATCAAAACAAACAATTACATCCAAAACACAATAATTTATTCTGAATTCTATGGGAAGAAAGTTAAGTTTGGATGAACCTGTGAGTAAATGTTCACTCCAGTCTCTCCTAAATTCATTTTCAGCAATCTTGAAATACATCAGCTATGTAGACCTTTGTCATATAGGAAAGATTTGAGTGAATAGTCTCCTCATATTGGAAGCAATAAACTTCATTCAAAACTGTGTTCCCTAACTCTTAAAATAATATGAAAAAGTATTTCCAGTGAATGAGAATATCAATAAATGTGTTTTATATGACCACCTACACTCAATTCTATAATATAAAATATTTTAAAGAATACAATAAATAATGAAATACAGTCAGTAGTTCTTCAATTTGTTTCCTTTACAATCAAATGCCTACCTATTACCAAAAAATTGAATATACACTGATTCTGGGAATCGTAATGATTAAAAGATATTGTTGAAAAAACTTTTTAATCTTATTTTTATCATCCTGTTGGTGATATGAGGTCCAGGAAATGAATTGTTTTTTCTAAATTGCCTATATATAGAATAAGGGAAGGGAAAATTCCCATAAAATTTGATAACTTTTGACAGCATAAAATAGTGAATTTTCAAGTAAATTCAATTGGATATATTATGATGTTGGATGACACAGAATCCCTCTATCTGAGAATTTTGTCCTCATAAAGAAATTTACTGGGAAATTAACTTAAGAAATTCATTCTTGTAGACAGACTGTCACTAATCTTTATTGTACATAACTCAGAAAAGAGTCACTTAATTTGATACATTTATTCTTAATAAGAATTCTTATTTAGATGATTTAAAAATTTGGATTATACCAGAAGTAACAAACTTGTAGAAAACTAATGATTCTTTAATTCAATTATGAAAATCACACCTAAACTTGTGTAATTAGTGAAAGAGAAGATTTTTCCAAATTATTTTTATTTGCCATGGAAAATACTTCTTAGTCATAATTTTTTATTCTATTTTTTAAATGACCTCGAACATTAATTATATTTTTGTAGTTTAGCAAATGATTAAGTAAAATTTCATTCTTGTTTAAAAATGGATTTAAATAAAATACAATTACTTGGGATGAATGGATTATATATCATAATGACACATACAACTATTTCTTGTGTAATCCATGACTAATGAATTTCCACAGAAATTAAAGAAGTGTGAGAAAATAATTACGAACAAAAGCAAATGACTTATGAGATGCCAGAGAGGTGGGGAGGAGTAGTTACTGTTGCCAAATGCAAAAATTCCATACCAGAAACCCATCTCTTATCATTTAAGATTATTTGTTTTCTTATTATAGAAATGATCTATACCTGCACTGCCCAGTACAGTAACCAATAACCACTTGTAGCTGCTGAGAACTTGAAATGTGACTGGTGTGACAAAGCAAGTGAATCTTTAATTTAATTTAATTTAATTTAGTTTAGTTTAATCAATATTTAAATATTTAGCATGTAAATATTCCAAAGTGGAATAGGTGTTTCAGCAATACCTCTTGTTAGGACCAGCCTGCCTTAAGAATGAACACAGACTTTGGGTTTAGATATTACAATATTTGAAACCCTCATCTTCCAATTACTCTGTGTGACCTTGGACAAGTTCTTGATATTCTTGGAAGCGTAGTGTGAGCATATAAAAGGAGAGTGATAAAAACTATTTCACAGGTAAAGGGACGAATAAATAAAGCATTAAATACTATTATCATAAAGCTTGGTATTCAGTAGTTGCTTATTAAGTTTTTAGCCACCTTTATTATTTTCCAGCACAAAGTTCTTAACAATCTCTTTTCTTCCATCAAATGAAAACTTGACTTTTCAACAAATCTATAGTAGAAGAGAAAAATAATTTTAATTAATATGTTAATGATTTTGAATCTTATACTTTGGTAACTTTATCAGATAACATATATGATGCCTTCATATCCCAGAAAATATTTTGGTTGAAAATGTTCATCTATAATCTGTACAAGTAATTTGGGTAATATTTTTGTATTTTTATTTGACACAGTCCCCAGTTTCCCTTATTCTTTGTTGGGCAGGAAGTTTTCTGCACAGAAAACATGGTTCCAGCCCTTGCAGGGAAGTTACTTGGTTTACTTAATACATGGAGTTTCTCGTCACAGATGTACCAAGTGATTCAGGGGGAAAAAATGTACTCAAATATCAAGTGGAACTTATTTTCTTATCAACTGAATTTGCTTTATGTGAAAAATGCCATAACACTTCTTAAAAAGTTAAATTTTATTTAAGGGTATAGTATATATAATTTTGGGCAGACTGAGCAAGCAGAAAAGGTTACAACCCTCCAAAATCCTGAAAATACAGTGGGCATTAAACATTTTCTTTTAAAAAAATCTCTTACAGTATTTGATCTTTGTTAAATTATGTACAATGTACTTTAACTTTATTTTACAGAATAACCTTTAATGTGGTAGCCATAAAAAAGGGTTTTAGAAGGTTTGAAATACAAACATTTAGACTATAAAGTAAAACAAAGCATGACTGACATTGTTTGATGGGTCCTCATGAAACCAGATAGTAAATCAAAGCGAAGGGATCCTGTGCCTCAGTTTTCTTACCAGTAACAGGAATTAAAAATAATATGGTCACAGAATATTGTGAGGATTGAAAGAAGCAAAACATTTAAAACATTTGTCTGGTATTTAGTATATGTTTAATATAACAACAATAGTATAAATAATAATTCTTAAAACATAACACTAGCAACAAATATGTAATGGCACTTACCATTTGCTAGAAATATTTGAAAATTTTTATTAAATTCTTTAATTCTTATAACATCTCTATGAAGGAATAATATGTTATTATCAAATTCTGCATATTATGGATGAAGAAACCAAATCCAATGGAAATTCACAAATTTTCCAAAGTCACACAAGAAGTAAATGTCAGAACCAGAATTTAAACTCAAGTGAAATGGCTCTAGAGCCTGTGAAACTAACTACTATATTATAACAACCTAAAATATTAACTTTCACTCTTACTTATACTAAGAGAAGAAGTGTCTGATAGAACCAATAAGCAACTTTTCACTCTTAAGTCCCAAGAAACAGTTTAGCATAATGGCTTGGCAACAGACATTTTTGGTGGTACTGTATTTGATGGCTCCTTGGGATAAACACAATAGATTATTAGATAACAAACAAACAAACAAGCAAACAAAATGTGAGAAGACTGAATCACTGAGCACCTGCATCAGAATAAATTGGAAAATTTGTTATAGTTTCCTGTGGCTCACCTCAGATCTACTGAATCAGAATTTCTGTAAAGAAGGCATTGATTTGATTCCTCTAATAAATAGAAGCTTAAAACTTGTTTGGAAAAAAACTCATAAAAAGTGTTTTAATATCGTGTTTACTATTAGAAAGTCAGAATGCTAATAGTTTACAAGAATTTTATTGCACTGAACTCTCAAGTAAAACAAGTAGATCAATTCTATTATTATTGTTGGCAATTTCAGTTGTGAAACACAAGGAACAGAAGAGTTGAGTGGAATATCTCAGCTCATATAAATGAGTGAAAGTGCTTAAACTGGGAACAAGATCTGTCTGTTTCAAGAGTTCAAGGTTTAGCCTATGTTAATTTATATTCAGCAGAAACAATGTGGCTAACAGCAGATATTGTACTAGTTTGATGTGAATATTACCATGTCTTTCCCTAAAGCCCTATTGATAAATAAAAATTAAAAAACCTAAAGAAATCTAGAGTTCAAATTTACCTTTAAAAAACCCCATGGTCTTACTTCTTATGTTTACCACAAGGAAACTGAAGTTAAAAGATTACCTGTGTAAATAATGGTCGATCTGATCCTAGAGCCCTGACATCCAGACTCCAAGGCCATACAGACTTTTTTTTTACCACATGCACATTGTAACATATGGGATGTCTTCCTATCTTCTTCATATAGTTTCTAATTCTCCACAGTTCTGTCTTCTGATCCTATGAGTGAAGAGAGCCTGACGTAGATCAGGGAGCTCACTTTTACCCTATATGGGATTGCAAAATAACTTTGTCAAAAGCATATTTAGGGGGGGCGGATGTGGCTCATATGGTTGGGCGTCCGTCTGCCATATGGAGGGATCTGGGTTCGATTCCCGGGACCTCCTGGTTAAAAAAAAAAAAAAAAAAAGAGCATATTTAGTTAATCTAAGCACCTTTAAAATATATATATATAAAACATTTTTGTAAGCAAGTGCACATATATGCATATATGCATATATATTTACATATCTTTTTACAAATATTGGTATGTATTGTGAAAAATTTGATTTTTACCCACAATAAAAACAAATTTTAAAAAAAGCATATGTACAGACTTGGAATACAGAGTTCACCTTTGATTCATAGCATTGGTGACTTCTTTCTTGTGGGTTGTGTCATCCAACTCACAGAAGTGTGATTTTCCTTCTATTTTCTTATCTAGCGCTCTATTTCTTTTAGAGTTTTAAGCAGCCATGAACAGCATTTGAATGCAGACTTACCTTCTGGTGACTAGATTATTACTGTTTTCCACAGCCACTAGCTGAGGCTCTGCATTGAAGAACATTTTTGGGAAATATTATCCTACTTTTAAAAACAGATCCTGATTTCCACTACCTGGAGTATCTTCCCCACCATGCCTCACTTGTCTTGTTAGATTACATCAAATATCCAAAACAAATTTCCTTTAATTTGTAATAACTAAAGAAATTAGGTAATCTAAGCACCTCTTAAAATATATATATATAACATTTTTGTAAGCAAATACACATATATGCATATATATTTATATATCATTTTACAAATGTTTGTATGTATTGTGAGAATTTTGATTTTTACCCATAATAATAAAAAAAAAAAAGAAATTAGTGACAATGGAGCTGTGTCAATGTTTGCATAACCAAAAATAATAATTATAGAGAATAGAGGCATATATTACTTAATAAAGTATTTACTATTAATTTAAATAAAATTAATGTGGCATTTCCACATGAATATTAAATAAACCTATCAAATAACTCTAGAGTGAAAGGAGAAATATCAACTAAAATAACATAACTTCCAAAAAGTAACAGAAATAAAAAAGACTACATATTAGATTCTTTTACAAATTTAAAACAATGATCAAAAGAAAATTCACAATTCTAAAGACATTTATTTGTAAAAATGAAAAGTATGTGAACAAATTAATTAAATGCCCAGCTCAAAAACCTAGAAAAAGAATAGCAACATAAAGCAAAAGGCAGAAATTGATGGGATAAAGAATAAAAGAAAAAATGATTTATTAATTAATAAATCAAAATTGCATTTTTGAAAACAATTGATTTAGAAAAATAGCAAATATGTAAAAAATAATAACATTGCCATGTGGGAAATAACCTTTGAAAGAGGAAGGAAGGTAGGAAGACCAGAAGGCAGGAAGAAAGAGAGAAAAATAGAAAGAAAGAAAGAATAATTTGTAGACCTCTCCACAAAGAATTTCAAAAACCTTGGTGAAACAGATAAATCTTTGGCAGAAAATATTGACCTCATTCATGAAAGAAAGTTTAAATAGTCCAATTTCTGTAGGTTAAATAATGAAGTGATATCTGCTACCACAATAATCAGCCAAGTTAAATTGTACACAGATCCTACAAGATTAGATGGTTCCAATTCTCCACAAATTGTTTCAGATATTGAAAATGAAAGAAAATTTCCTAGATCTTTTAATGAAGCATGTAAAATTTTGATTCCTAAAAATGACAGAGTAAAATACAAAACTACTGACTAATATAATTTATGAATATTATTCCAAAATAATAAATTAAATATTAGTAAGGCAATAATGCATCATGTCAAATGAGATCCATTCCAGGAGTACAAGATTGCTTCAAGACTAAGAAATTCCTTAATATAATGTACAAGAAACATGAAGAATGTTTATGGAAATAGGATTGGTTTCTTAACATGAACAAATAGTAATACATTAATCTTAATGACAATATCTAAATGGAGAGACACTAGAGTCATTTCCAGTAAGATCAATAGCATCCAAGAATGCCGATTGTCTTCTCTATCATTTACCACTGTACTTGAGTTGTTACCCAAAGCAATCCAATCAGAGAAATCAATTAGAGTAACAAGAATTGGCAAAGAAGAAGCAAAAATTACTCTATATTCAGATAACATTATAGTATACCTGTAAAATGCAGAATAAACAATAATAGTAAAAAAAAACCTGTAAAAGAATTCAGTAAGTTAGCAGGATATAAACTTATCATACAGAGATCAATAGCCTTTACATATACAAACATTTACCAGTTAAAAGTTAGAGAGAGAGAGACAACCCATTAACAATAGCAAAAGAAAAGTTTAAATACTTAGGGATGAACTCAGCAAGAGATGTGCAAAACCTGTACCAGGAAAACTTGAAACCACTCCAGAAAGTCACAAAACAAATGGGAAGACACCCCTGTATATATCCCTGTATATAATAAGTACTACTCAACATAATAAAGCTGTCTGTTTTTCCTAAATCAATTTATAAATTTAATGAAATCGCAATAAAAATATCAACAGGCATTTTTTTATGGAACGAGACAACTGGATGATAAAGTCAACGTGGAAAAAACATTAAGAATAGGTAAGAAAAAAAAAGAACTAGAATAACTACCCCTACTAGAAATTAAGACATTTAATAATGCTTCCATAATTAAAACATTTAGGTGCAGGCTCAAGAATAAACAAATAGAATGTATATAAATACAATAGGAAGCCGGGAAGTAGAGCCCAAAACATAGGGAAATTTAATATATGACAAAGGTGGCATTCACATCACTGGTAAAAAAAAAAATGGACTTTTTAATTAATAATGCTGGAAAACTTGTAGTCATTAAAAGAAACAACAACAAAAATGTAAATTTAGTCCACACAGCACACCAAACACAAGAACTAACTCTTAATGGAAGAGAGATCTAAATGAAATTTCATATATGACACAAAACAAGATTGATAAATTTGATTGCATAATTTTTAAAAATAAGTATGCACTAAAAGAAAAACACCATAAACAAAGTTTAAAATAATTGACACACTGGAAGATAGTATGTGTAAAAGGCAAAGTATAGAAAAGGCTAATATCACTAATATACAAAGAACTCAACAATTGAGAGAGAGAAACCAAAATCCAATTTAAAAGATGGAAAAAAAATGAACAGAGAATTCATAAAAATTGATATAATTATGGCCCATAAGAGGATGAAAAATGTTCAAATTTCTTCATAACTATTTAAATATAAATTAAACAATGCTGAGTCAGGCTGTATGATGAATGTATTATGTAAAGTATCTCCTTAATCTTCAATGCAGCTCTAACAGGAATGATTGCATTATTTGTGATCCAAATTTGGCTTGCAAAATATTAAACCATACATAGAATTGTAAAGAATTTTCAAAACTCAAGTCAGCCAAAGGGGTGCTGATGCAAAGTACAGAAGTCTGTTGGCCTTTATAAAGGGCATTTATTTGGGGTAGAAACTTACAGTCACAAGGCCCTAAAGAGTCCAACTCAAGGTACCATAAAAGGGACTTTCTCATCCAAAGTCTGTTGCCATGTGTTGACCAAGATGGTGAGCTATGTCTGTGAGTGTTCAGGCTTCCTCTTCCTTTTAAGGCTTTGTGGTCCCAGCTTCTTCCCATCTCAGTTGTAGACTGGGATAAGTCTCATCTCTCTCCCAAGGCTGGTTTCTCTCCAGGCTCAGCTGCAGCTGTAGGCTATCAGGCTCATTCTCTTCCCGGAGGCTCTGCTCCATCTAACGAGCTGCCTCTACTCCTCTGTGTTCTTCTCCTCTGTGTATTCGCTTCCCAGGGCTCCAGCATCAAAACCCTCTCTCATCTGCCCTGTTGTTTTCTCTGTTAGCCCTTGCCCCTTAGTGGGCAGGGACTCAACAACCTGACATGGCCCAATCAAAGCCCTACTTTTAATTTAATCAAATAAAAGTGAAACCTCTGGATTTAATACAATCAGAGGGGAACAAGCCCAGAGGAACTGACCAGTTTACAAACAATCCAATATCTATTTTTGGAATTCATAAACAATGCTGAATTGCTATAGTAAGAAAACAAACAACCTGATAAAAATGGCCAGGATATTTTAATGGACAATTTACTTTGTAAATACATAGATAGCAAATATGCACTTGAAAAGAGGTGTAATATCATTATTTATAAGGAACATACAAATTAAAATCACAAGGAGATACTATTATACACTGATTAAAAAGTCTAAACTTTAAAAAGACTCACCATAACAAAGATCAATACTCTCATACACTGTTGATGAAAATGTAGAATGATACACCATATTGGAAAACAATAAGACAGTTTCTAAAATTAGAATATATACCTACCATATGATCCAACTATTTCACACTCAAGACGTTATAGAAGATAAATGAACACATATGTCCATAGAAAGACTTATAGATGGATGTTCATAGCAGCTTTACTTATAGTAGCCTCAAAGTGTTAACAACCAAAAAGCTCAACAACAAATGAGTAGATATATTGATTATGGTATATACATTAAATGGAATACTACTTATTAGCAAAAATGAATGAACTATTGATACATCCACTGACATAAATGAATCAGAAAATAATTATGCTGAGTTATAGAAGCCAGATAACAGATTGCATACTATATGATCTCATTTATATAAAACTCTAGGAAATAAAAACTCATCTACAGTGGTTAGTAGTAAAGCAAATCAGTGGTGTCTGAGGAAGGAGTGAGGCCAGAAGGGACTGGCTGGAAAGACTACAAGGCACAAGGACACTTTTGGAGATGATAGATATGTTTCTTATCCCAATGGTGGTCATGGTTTCATTTTGCATTTATTTGTCAAAACTTTTCAGACAGTACATTCTAAATATGTGTAGTTTTTTGCATGTCATTTATGCCTTTAAAAAGCTGTTAAAAATAGAAGTACCATTTAAAATCTACCAACACATTACCATTCTCTGCATACAATCATTGCCCTATGATGTATAGAAGCAAAATAATAATAATAATAATAATGTGTTTGATAATAAGGGAGTAGATACGATAGAATTAATGATAAAATGTATGTATTTTCTTCTAACTTTATGGTAGAAGTAGGAGCTCAGATTTGGGTTTGTTAGTTTTTGTTTTTTTTGTCTGCCCTTTTTTGGTTTTTTTTCTGCTATGTTTTATAAAGTTCATATTAATAATTTGAAGAATGGTGTTAATTTCTTCTATTTTCCTCTACAGAAACAAATATCTTTATATAAGTACTTTTCATTTTTGAATTCTGTAGTAAATAATAATTTTACATGATCTCTGAGAATGCATGAAAACAATTGAAATCTTTTATCCATCACTGAATTTTTCAAGGGATTTCTTGTTAACCTCATTTCATCTTCGTGTATATTATGATATATCTTAAGGATGCATTTGTAGAAATTGTCAGTTTCACTGATGCTTTGTTCATGAAGAAAAGGTTACTTCTAATGAGATGGTTTATCCACCTGGAGATATTTGTTGACATTGATGACTCTGGAGATTCAAGCCCATTATCATATATGTCATACAGATTAGAGTGTACTGATGCAGCAAAGCATGAAACTTGGATCCAAGACAAGGATGAGAATGAAGGTTAGTGGTTACAAAGGAAGTGTGCACAGAAGACAGTGATCAAGGAGAAAATTGGAATTAGAATTCAGAATAGGCTTTAGTCAGGTAAAACAAGGTTCAAAGCTCTCAGCTTATGATAAAGTCAGGAGACAGATAAATCAGAGAGAGAGAGATAGTATACTTACTAGATCATAAGAAACATCCTAAGGAGCCATAAGGAGATGGGATCACAGAAGTTTGACAGTTACAATTAACTGGCAGTTCAGAAAGTATATATAAGTTAAATGAAAACTAAAGCTTATCTTTTTTCTATCAGGCAATATTTACTTGGACAGGAAGTTGTATATTCCATAATGGTCTAGCAAGAGCAAAGCAGTGAACTATGCCAGGGAAATGACAAATGGATTAGCTTTGTTTTTTTTTCAATCACAGTCCAGGAGGTTTAATTGAGAAGTGAGTTGATATGGCATGATATAAAGAATCTCCAGATTCAGTGTTAAGTACAAAATTTAACACAAGACATTCAGATTACCCTATTTCTTACAGCTTGACCACATATGCCCCAAGGGCACAAAACCTGGGCAAAGAGGCTTTATTGATCTGTCTTTAAAGGATTTTTATTTCTGCTTAAATGTAGAAAGAAAGTATAGCATGATTTTATTTATACATGATCTAATGAATATGATATTTTTTGTAAAATTGAACATTATTTCTTTGGCTCTTTCTTATGTCATAAACAGATGCATATTGGCAGTGTTTATGAGGTCCAGTGGCTATTTTTCTTTATGAATTCTGAGCTCTCATTCTAATAAGAGAAAGCAACCACAGAGCAAACATACTAGGCTGGCTTGAACAGTGTTCAGTGGGGAAAAACTATGGAGATAGTTGCAGGGTGGGTGAGTAAGTGCCTCATTGTCCACTGGAAGTAGGGCTATGCATAGGCAAGCCACAGGGCCGGATGTCAGATTCCAGGAGAAAGACCTGATCCTTGAGGTCTCAAGCTCTTAAGGTCCATGTTAAAGTAAGCAAAGACATCTCATTATATAATCAGGTGCCAGGGAAAAATTGGAAATGTGATGTAGCAGAACTTTGAATCGATTCCTCTTCAACCAGCCCACCAGTCTTGGTTTGGTATGCACCTGTCCCTCTTCTGCATATTCAGGAAGCTGAGTTCCAAGCCTAGTGGTTGATCACTACTTATTGCATTAGTTACTTTACTCTGACCAGTGACTAAGGAGCTTTATAGTAATTCAACTGCTATTTTGGGGGATTAACTTGAATAAGTTAACTCTTAAAACTTGTGAACAAATTGAGAAAATATGCAAAGGAGTTGGCAAATGGTAGAAAATATTACCATTATTCCTGACAAAAACTAGGCTGGAAAGAAAGTTTCCTAATATTGAACCCCAATTTATGAGTCTTACTCTCTAAGTCACAGGCAATGTTAGACTGTAACTGAACTGCCAGCATGCAGTCTCTGTTTCTGTAAGACTTATAAAGTGGAAGATGCAAAATATAGACTATTCTTTAGAGTAAACTTAATACTGAAGCAAAGAAAGCAAGGGGCCCGACTACCAGTGCTTCATGTCTACTCTTAAAATCATCAATCAGACATTCATAAACCTCCATGGAGGCCAGAATAGTAAAGGGACAGAGAGAATAAGAGGATGGTACTCCTATCCTGAAATATTTAAATTAAACATGTGTCTATGAGAATGGCAAATTGTCCTTTTCTCTTTTTTTTCACTGTATCTGCATTTACTATTAAATATCTAAAAATTTAGCACAAAAATTATATCCATTATGACCTTGACCTGGGTCCCCAAATCACTTGGATCCTTTTCTGTGTACACATGTATTAGTTTCTTATTGATGCATACCAAGTTACCACAAATTTAGAAGCTTTAAAAGATGCATATTGATTAGCTAATACTTTCTTAAGTTTGAAGTCTGGCACGTTGTAGGTAGCTTTCTGTTCAGATTATCCCAAGACTAAAATCAAGTTGGTGAGACTCATTTCTCCCCTAGAGATTTTGAGGGAAAATCTAATTTCAACTTCATTCTTGTTGGTGGAATGCATTTCCTTATGGTTGCACTGAGGTCCTCAATTCCTTTATGGCTCTTGGCTGGGATTGCTCTCAGCCACTGGAGACTGCCAGCAGTTCCTTGCAACATGACCCCCACAGGCAGGTCACCACACGGATCTTTGTCACCTTTCAGGTCAGTTGTAGCCCAACTCTTGGCTTCCTTTTTGGTGGCCAGCAGGAGGAAGTCCCCCTGTTGAAGTACTCACGTGCTTAGATTAGGCCTACCCAGAGAATCTTTTTAAGTAAACTGTACCATACAACAAAAACTAGTTACTGAAGTAAAATCCATTAAAGTACTATCCAGGGAGATATACAGGGCAGGTACACCAGGGAGTATGAAATCTTGTTGGCTATCTTAGAATTATGCTTACCACAACTGATATCACATACCCCACAGCCTAGTACATCTAATATCATTTTGTTAATGTATTTTTCTATGCAACAAAATTGGTTTAGTTACCTTTGTACACAAAAAGGCAGAGCACAATGTGTGGCACAATATAGTAACTTAATAAATGTGTTTTATAAATGAATTAAGGTATTAATTTTACTAATAATTTGTGTACTACATTTATATTATGATTTTATAGGTATTACTTAAATATTTTAAGATCAAAGAGAGATATAAATATATTTAAAATGTATTTTAAAGTATCTGAAGTTTTGATGAGCAAACTTATAAAATAAAATGTTATCAATATAATTTGATAACCATTTGTTCTAAAACACAGCTGGAATGCAGAATAGTTACCTTGTTAGTAAAATAGAAGCTAGAAACTTGATTCATGGAGAAATTGTAGTTTTGGCATAAGATTCAACCAATACGTAAATGAAACTTATTAGAGCCCTCAAGAATCAACTCACACTTACACCATTTCATTTTTGGACTAACACATCAATTCAATGGAAAAAGGAGTCTTTTCAATAAATAGTACTGTCATAACTGTATATCCATATAAAATAAAGGAAATTTGACTCCTACCACGCATCATAAACAATAATTAAGTCAACATCGATCATAGGCATAAACATAAAGGCTAAAATCACAAAGAAAATATAGGCAAATGATTTTTGACTTGAATGTAAGCAAATATTCCTAGAACAAAGAAATGATAAATACAAAAGGAAATATTGATAAATTAAATATCAAATTAATTTTTTTCTCTTCAAAACGTACTGTTAAGAAGATGAATGGAAAAGCCACAGATTGGGAGAAAATGTTCACAGACCATTTATTACAGAAAGAATATAGAAAGAACTTGTATGACTCTATAATAAAACACAAATATGTCTCCCTAAAAAACGGGCAAATAATTTGAAGAGACACTTTACAATATAAGATATATGAATAATAAACTTGTGAGAATTATTTTCAATACCATTGGACTTCAGGAAAATTCAAGTTAAGATCATAATGAGATAACTTTACATGTCTAGCTAAATGACTGTAATAAAAAAGACTAAGAAAATCAAATGTTGGCAAGGATGTGGAGCATCCAGAACTTCCATACATTGTAGGTGGAGTGCAAAACAGTATAACTAGAAAACGTTATAATAGTTTCTTATAAGAATAATAATTATGCTATAATCCAACAATTCTGGTACTTGGTATTTTTACAAGGGATAAAAAATCATCAGCAGTCAAAAAAAATGTTAAAATGTTCATGGCAGAGTTACTTACAATCATCAAAATTTGGAACTAGCCAAGGTGTCTACTAATAGGAGACCGGCTAAACATTATTTGCTACTTCTGCATAATAGAACATTACTCAGAACAAAAAGGGAATGGAATGGAATACTGATACACTCAGAAACAGGGGTGAATATCAAAAATATGCTGAGTGAAATAAGCCCTATGCAAAACTTGTAAATTAAATGATTTCATTTATATGATGTTTACAACAGGTAAAGCTACATTAAAGTAGAACTATGGATGCCTTGTGGGGGTGCTGGAGGAAATTTCTGTGAACAGGTATAAAGAAACATACAGGAGTCATGATAATGTTCTATATTTTTAGTATTCTGGTTAATATATTGGAGTTGCACAGGGCTATTGATCTGTCATAACTCAGAGAATTTACTCTTAAGTTTTGTTGATTCCATTGTGCATTCCCTTTCAAGACTAAGGTAATGGCAAAGGAAAGAAAAGTTAAAAACATTGAACTTTAATAATATTCATGTCAAAGTATTTAAAGGAAAGTGTATTCATGTTTGCAACTTACTTTGAAATTCATCACATTATTATATTGATTAATGGATGCAAAGAGAGATGGAGAGATAATCAAGTAAATATGATAAAAAATATATCAATGGTAGAATATATGTGCTTGGTTTATGAATGTTCACTGTAAAATTATTTCAAATTTATTATAATAAAATGTTGGAAAGAAAACTAAAACCAGTAAAAGTGGAATGGTAGCATTTTGCTTGGACATTAAATTATAATATAGGAAAAGAATCAATTATATGAATTACCACAATCTGCACAGGTTCTCCATGATAGGGACCCAATATCTAAAGGGAAAATGTCTTAGTTTGCCAAAGGGCTGCTGATTCAAGGTACCAGTTATGGGCTGACTTTTATAAAGAGGAATTATTTGGGGTAAAAGCATACAGTCAAGGCCATAGAAAGCCCTAACCAAGACATCATAATTGATGCTTTCTCACCAAAGTAAGCTAATGTTGATTCTGTTGTCCTAGCATGTGGCAAAGCAAGATGGCTGCCAATCTTTGCTGAGGTCGCAGCCTTCCCCTTGGGGTTCACCGTCTCTCAGAGCACAGCTCCTAGAGCTCAGCTGGGAGCAATCAGGCACAGGGCTTGTCTCTTTCCAGGCCTCTTCTATCAGTCTCGACTGCTCTATGTTTTTCCTGAGTTCAGCTGTAAGCTATCAGGCATATAGCAGGGCTCAAACTGTCACAGAAGACTAAAAAAGGGATCCCAGTATCATTATATACATTTGTGTTTTATTAATTTAACAGATCTTTGACTGCCTATCATGCTCCCAGGCATTTTCAAGTCAGCCAAAAATCTCATGGCCCTTAAATTCTAGTGGAAGGATGTAGACATTAAATGAAATAAGTAAAATATTAAGTAGGTCAGGTGGTGATACATCTAAGAAGAAAAATAAAGCAGAGGATGGGAATGTTAAGAGAGTTCTGCGATGGATGTGGAGTTGTATTTTTTAAGTATGGTCAAAGAAGGCCTTAACCTAGCTGCTGTGTAAAAATAGGCTGAAGAAATCCCTTCCTTTTTAGTTTGTCTATTTTTTGTTTATTATTACTATTATTATTATTGAAATAATAAAATGCTTTAATAATGGTTGAAGTGATGAACACACTACTATGTGATTATACCAAATACAATTGACTATACACTTTGGATAAATTGTATGTTTTGTAAATATGTATCAATAAAATTGATTTGTTTAAAAAAATAGGCTGAAGAAGAAAAAGGATGGAATAAGGAGACCACTTAGACTAATACTAATATAACAATAAGATAATAAACAATGGTGTCTTGACTTTACAATGGAAACTACTAAAATAGAATTAACTTAATTTAAATTAATTTTCTTAATTTTGAGATAATTTTCAGTGTGTAAATGTGTGTTAAAATACCCATCTTTTAATGACATAGTGGAAACAATAAATCATATGTTTATCATTACCAACTAAAATATGACAGCTGTATATCGGTAATCCATATTTTGAAAACAAGAAAGACTGCTTTACTAAAGCATTTATGGACAAAGTGACATTTTTTCATTTAATATTATGTCATTTTAAAATATCCAGCAAAATGTGGTAAATAAGTGACAAAAAGTGGGCAAAAAAATGATAGTTATTGAAGTTGGTTGATGGGTATGAGAATATCATTTTTACTTTTGAGTAATGAAGTTTTTATATATGTTTTTTTAATCCAAATAGATTGATGGTTTAAACTTTAAAAAATAAACCATGAAGGAATTGTAAAATTAAATTAATACAAAATAAAACAAAACAAAAGATATATCCTATACAGCAAATATTGTTTCTACTTAAGCTCCTAGTGAGAAAATTTCTTTTAACAATTGGAGGACTAAAGTGAGATGATCAGAAAGTTATCTGAGGAAAAGGACTGGATATTTCTTTTTTTGTAAATAATAAATGTAACGTGTTTCTCTGGCAGCATTGTGGGTGGAGAAGGTATACCATATACCACTGTAATGAAAAATCGACTGTAAGTTCATGTAAAGGAGAAGGTTAACTTTAGTTATCTAATTTCCAACAAATTGGTAGATTAATATGGTAGTTAAATTATATTATTCTTAATTTACTTTTATATTAAATTATCTTGTGATTTCATATGTGTATGGGTAGACTTTTTAAAGTTTTTGTTTATTATTCCAGAGATAGAATTTTCTTTTTAAAGGGAACAAAATCACAAAGAAGAGAAGACATGTAGAGTCTGTTAATTTATGCACATTAAATACCTGGCATATTGAAATTAAATCTTAATATCTTGGAAAGAAAAATAGGTCCATGTTGAAGATACCAGATGTAGAGCTACAATGCAGAAATCTGTAGAGTATGGAGAAGGGTAAAGGAAAGAGTTCTGTTCAGCAGATATTAAACAGAAAATCTCAAAATTGCCAAATAGAGAGTTGTATAAATGAGATTTTTATATTGCAGGCAAAATAGCAGGAAATACCTAAATGTAAATCCGCATGTAGAGAGCCACTGATTAGTCCATCAACATGAAAAATAGGTAGCTGCACTATAATTTCCATATAACAATTGCAGAACTTAATTAAATGCCTACAACACAGTTTTCATATAAAATATATCTTGTTGACAAGAGTTTTTCAGTTTTATGGAATAGGCTTTATGAACAAGGTTGAATTTTTAAAGATTAAAGACATCTATTTTTATCTCATAATAATGTACATATTATAAAAACATTTAAGGAAGATATTAGATAATTAGGACATTTTAAATCACGTCGCTTTGACAGAATTTAAGTGGCGTCTTTCCTCCCAAGAAAATCTTGAGACATCTTCAGCCTATACATTCCAGATTAAGGTAAAATATTTTCCTTCTTGACACTCCTTAATCTCACTCCTGACATTTTTTTTTTCTATTGCTATGTGAATCTACATTTAAGAAATCTGTATGTTGTGATTAAAATCATTAGCTAATTAAAATAAAAATAAATAATGAAAATACTTTTCAATAAGTTAGAATAAAATTTTAAAAGCCATAATTAAACACTGTCAGTATCCATTAAATGGTTTAGGCATGAAGGACTGTTTTGTGGAGGAAAATTGTTACTTCTCATATTGTTAATAAGGAAGGAAGGGAAGAGGGGAGGAGGGAAGATGGGGAGAAGGGAGGGTGGGGAGAAGGGGAAAAAGGAAGAAAGCTGTACCCAAACAAATTCAATGCTCTTTATAAGTCACATGCTCCCTGAATATCCTATGTATTTTGGAAATTACTTACTGACATATTCAATATTCCATGGCTTTTACTCACTGTGTAAAGAAAAATGTATTATTTCATATTCCCAGAAAAACTTGAAGAATACCCCATATATGATTGACACAAATCTTTATTCACTTTCATTTTAATTGTGTTGATATCTATCTATAGCTGATTTTTCCCCCACAAAGTATCACTCATCTTGTCAAATACTGTATTGGGATTGTGTATGTGTAGTTGTGTGTATATGCATGCCTGCGAGCATGTGCCCATGTATTTTGCCTACCTTAATCATGAATTGTTTTTTTCTTGGGGGAAATCACTATGTGTCTATTTTCAATCTCTTTGTTCTGTAGAACATACCCCACAAGACAGAGGTCTAACCAATAGGTTCATTATCATTGGCCCAGTTGTGATTCCTTCTAGAATGGACAAATAAGTTTATTTAGACTCTTTTATTGAACGAAATCTATTGGAAAGAAAAGTTCTCTTTCCGAGCTGACTGCTAAGTTATGAGTAACCAGAAGCCAATACACGGTGAAAGCATATTTGAGAATGAATATCACACAGAGGAAATCAGTCACATGATGAAGGGAGAGAACCTGAAACTTTTTAACACCACTTGGGCTTCTGCTTACAGCAGTATCTAAAGGTAGATGTTTGGACTTAATTAGGATGGCTTGATACCATTTATACAGTATTTCAATTATATTTCTCTAATTTTCAACTGAAATGAACATGACAAACTTTTATTTTAACCTGAAGATGGTTAGCAGAAAAAAAATGTATTAGATTAAAAATGACACAAGGAAATGAATTTTAAAAGCAGCAATGCAAAAACTTGAAGTAGTGGAGTATTTTAACATCATAAATCTCATCTTTTTTTCCCTTGGTGGTCCTGTATGGAAATTAAGATGTAACCTGCATATTCAGAATCACTATTATCTTGCATAAATGTAGTAAAAAAAAAAAGACAAATTCTGAAAAATAACTATTTAGAACACATTCAAAGATTACTACCCTAATTTAAGAAGAGCTTCTCAAAATAAAGTTAAAATAGACCAACATTCCTTCCAAAATGTGAAATTGAATGAATAAACAAGAAAGAGAGAAAGAGAAAGAGAGAGACAGAAGGCATGTTTGATTTGGAAATTGTGTTCTAATCATCTACTAGATTGTTATTTTTATCTTAAATTTTTGATAGATTTCACCAGCAAAATCATCTGAGTCATTTCCTTTTTGTTTTATCTTTTTTGGCGAGGGGGTGAACATTGAATTTTTTATTACCAATTAAATTTCTTTAATAGGTATAGGGCTATCAATACCTTATATTTTCCTCCAGATAGTTTTGTTTATTTTTAAGAAATTTTCCAAATTTATCTAAGTTGTGAAACCTATCGGAATATGTTTCAAAAGAGACATTTATTATCCTGTTAATGAGCATAGGAACTGCAGGGGATTTCCTTTTCACTCCTGACATGGGCGATTTGTATTTCATCTCTTTTTTCATGATCAGTTGTAGCTAGAAGTTTGTAAATTTTATTAATCTTTTCAAAAATTCATCAGCTTTTTGTTTTGTTGATTTTCTGTATTGCTGTTCCTTTTTTATTTCATTGATTTCTGGTCTTATTATTATTTCTTTTTTCCAAATTTTCTTGTTTTAATTTGCTCTTCTTTTTATAGCTTCTTAAGGTATAAACTTAGATCAAATCACTTAATGCTTTTTTGTTTCTGTAATAAATATTTAAAGTTAAAATTACCCTGTTGTTATTGCCTTAACAACATCCCACTATTTCTTCTGTTGTGTTTCATTAATAGCCTGTTCAAAATAATCTCCGATTTCTCTTTTCAATTCTTAATTGACACATGTATTATTTATGTCATTTAATTTCCAAATATGTGGGGGAATATCTAAACATCATATTAATTTCCTATATAATTCGATTGTAACAATGTCACATACACAGGCTTCTTTCAGTCCTTTAAAATTTATTGAAACTGCTTTAATGATCCAACATACAGTTTATCTTGTTCAGTTGTCAGTGAGTTCTTGATAATAATGTGTATGCTGCTGTTTTGGGGTCTGGTGTTCTATAAACAGGTGGAAAATGTTGATAGTGTGACTAATGGAAAATGTTGATAGTGTTTCTAAGTCATCTAGACAAGGGCAAGCGTGGTCAGCTGGCATGACTCACCAGCAGGTGGAGAACACACAAGCAGCGTGAGAAGGACCCTGGAGGCTTGTGCCTTTATTGTGTTCCAGGGGTGGAGGTTAGTAAATTTCCCATGGGAGAAAAGGATTGGTTAATTTAAAAGATAGGCGCATGACAAGGGAAAGAGACTGGGACTCCGAAGTGGGTGGGATGGTTAGCTTATCATTTGGGTCTGCTGTGGCTTTGGGTGAGGCGTTTGGGGTGTGGGTGTGTGTTCTCTGTGGGGGCAGGTTTGGGCTCTGGAGGAGTTTATGCCCCAGGCCTGAAAAGCTACTTATTAATAAGCCAAAGGTCAGTATTACGGTTGAGGTTTAGCCAAGGTAAGATAAATACTGTGCGGTACACACGCACAAAAATATGATAGCTATGACAGGAGTGTTGAAAGCTCCAAATATAATTGTATGTTTATTTATTTCTCATTTTAGTTCTGACAGTTTTTATTTTCAAGTAATTAGAAAATAATTACTTAAAATCATTTGATGCATACACATTGAGGACCATCATGCCTTCCTGATGAATGAACACTTTACATTATACAGTGCTCTTTATTTCTGGTTAACATTCTGTGTACTGAAGTTATTCCTGATACTGATATAGGCACTCCAGTTTTCTTTTGATTAATGTTAGCAAAATAGGCAATTTGTTATAATTCTAATAACCATATATACATCCTTTTATTTAAAGATCATTTATGTTAGCATCATTGAGCTTATATAAATATGGATGAAATCAGATTCGCACTCAACTACGATTTACGGCACTCTTCATCCATGGTTTTATCTAGCTTGATTCAGTTTGAAAAAATTCCTTTGTCATTTCTTGTAGTGTGGGTCTGCTACAGGTGAATTAACCCATCAATTATTGTCAAATATCTTCATTGTTTCATGTATTGCTTATTTGATTTTGATGTTTATTAATTTATTTAAATTCGAGAAATTATAGGTTTACAGAAATATCATGCGGAAAGTACAGAATTTCCATTTACTCACCCTCACACATGCAGTGTTACCTATTTTTATTTATTTATTTATTTTAAAGATAATTAGATTACATAAATGTCACATTAAAAATGTAGGGGATTCCCATATGCCCTACTCCCTACCCCTCCCACATTAGTTTGGTAATTTTGTTACAATTGATAAAACAATAGTATAATCATTATTATATTAACTATAGTTCATTAGTCAGAAGTTTACACTAGAGTTTACTGTGTTATATAGGTCTATGGCTTTTTTGTTTTATTTTATTCTGGTAAAATATAGACAACCTTAAATTTCCCATTTAACCACATTCAAATATACAATTCAATGATGTTAATTATGTTCACAATGTTGTGCTACTATCACCACCATCCATTTCCAAAAATTTCCATTACCCCAATCAGACACTCTGAAATTATTAAGCATTAAATCCCCATTCCTACCCCAACGCCAGCCCCTGATAAACTGTATTCTAGTTTTTGACTCTATGAATTTGCATATTCTAATATTTCATATGAGTGAAATAATACAAGATTTGTCCTTTGCACCTGGCTTAAGTCACTCAAGATGATGTGTTCAAGGTTCACCAATGTTGTTGCATGTATCAGAACTTCATTCCTCTTTACGACAAAATAATATTCTGTAAATAAGTTTATGCCACGTTTTGTTTATCCATTCATCTGTTGATGGATACTTGGGTTTCTTCCATCTTTTGGCAATAGTGAAAAATGCTGTTATGAACATCTGTATGCAAATATCTGTTCCAGTTCCTGCTTTCAATTCTTTTATGTATATACCTAGAAGTAGGATTGCCAAGTCATATGCTAATTCTATAATTAATTTTCTGAGGAACCACCAAACTGCTTTCCACAGCAGTTTCAACATTTTATATTCCCACCAACAAGGAACCAGTATTGTTATTTCTACACATCTTCTCCAATACTTGTTATTTTCCATTTGTTTGATAGTAGCCATTCTACTGAGTGTGAAATTGTACCTCATTGTGGTTTTGATTTGCATTTCCTTAATAGCTAATGACATTGAGCATTTTTTTCATGTGCCTTTGGAGAAATGTGTATCCACGTCTTCTGTCCATTTGTTTAACTGGGATGTTTGTTTTGTTTATTGTTAAGTTGTAGGATTTCCTTATATATTCTATATATTAAACCTATCGGTTATGTGGTTTCCAAATATTTTTTCCCATTTCTAGGTGGTCTTTCTATTTTCATGAAAAGCTTTTGATACACAAAAGTTTTTATTTTTAATGAAGTTCCGTTTATCTATTTTATCTATTATTCCTGTACTTTTGGCATAAAGTCTAAGAAATCATTGTTTAACACAAGATCCCGAAAATGCTTCCTTTTTCTTTCTTCTAGGAGTTTTATAGTTTTGGTTCTTATATTTAGGTCTTTGATCCAGTTTGGTTAATTTTTCATGTGATTGGCCTTCTTTCTTTTGCATATCAATATCCAGTTTTCTCAGCACCAGCTGTTGAAGATTCTATTCTTTTCCCATTCAGAGGATTGACACCCATGTCAAGAATCTACTGACTAGAGATATGAGGATTTATTTCTGAATTCTCAGTTCAATTTCACATCTGTCCTTGTGCTGGCACAACACTGTTTTGATTACTGTAGATTTGCAATGAGGTTTTAAAGTTATATATTCTTGAGTCAGCACTTGCCTAGTTTCTGCAACCCTTTAAATGTTTTCTGGAGTTTTGTAGAAGATGTTCCTGGCAATTTCTGTTAGCTGTTTAAGGATTCTGTGAGGGAACAGATCTCTGGGGAATCTTATGCTGCCGTTTTGGTTTACCCAAATCTTCCATTTTGCTTCATATTGGAAGATTTTCTTACTTTGTTGCTTATAAATTCTAATTCATGTATATTCATCTTATTTGTATCCCACTAAGATTCTGAGATATGTATGTTTAGGTTTTTCACCAAATTTAAAAAAAAAAAAGAACATTATTTCATAAAAATATAAATCTGCCCCATCTCTTTCTCTCCTTTTTTAGGACTCCTATTTTACATAATTTGGATAAGTTATTGTACCCATATCCTTGAGGATCTCTTCATGACCTGCTATCTCCGTAAGCTTTGGTTTGAATAGTTTCTACTACCTTGTCTTCCTATTTCCTAGTCTTTCCTTTTGGGATGTCTAATCCATGTTTATACTGTCCATCAGAAATTGTAATGTATAGTCTATTTTTCCATTTTTAAGGTATAGATTTCTACTAAGATCCTCATCTGTTCACTCTTTTCCTTTAAATCTTTAAATATTTTCCTAATAGTTCTTTTAAATTACTGTTGTAAATTCTATCTTCTTGGCTTTCTTTGCAAATGGTTTTTTTTTTTTTTTTTTTTTTTTCTTTCTGGTATTAGTGTTATTTTTTCTGCATTTCATTTGTCCAGTAATTTTTATTGTATGCTGAACATTGTGGAGTCAACATTTTTGAGAATCTTCATCGTGTCTTCTTTTAAAGGATATTGCATTTTGTTCTGGCAATTAGTTGTTACCTATAGATCATCTTGATTCCTTTGAGGATTTTGTAAAGCTTTGTTAAGGCTGGTATAATGTAACACTGTAACCTATCTTTGAGTTGACCTTTCTGATGTCCCAGTTTTGTGTTAGGGGTTTTAATAAGCTCTCTCCATTTTGTCTCATCAAAACTCAAAGATCTCCCAAGAAATTACTGTGTAATTTAAAGAATATCTATTCAGATTATCATTCCCAAGTAGGTGTTTTATATCCCTGTATATGCAACTTAGTTTTTACTTGGAGATTTGAGGATCCCTATACAGTTTTCTGGAGTTCCTTTATACACAGCCATTCTTTAAAGTACTTGACTCGACAAATTCCAGTCAATTCAGTAGAACTGCACTGTAGGCATAGTGCTGTGGGGCTTCACACCACTGTACAAGGTTCCCAAAATGCCTCAATTTAAACTTAGGTTGATTATTCTATTTAACTTGTGTATGTCTCCTCTCTCAGGGTTTACAGCCCTGTATGCTGTTTCTGCAATATCTAAAAGGATTCTTTTTCATATTTTTTCATATAATATGTCTGTTTTTATAGTTGTTTATGCTGTAAGGGCTAGAGTAGTATCAGTTACTGTGTCATGTTTAAGTACAAGTTAAATAGCCACAAAATATTTTCAAATAATTAACATTTTTTTTTTTTATTTTACCGGGAGGTCCCGGGGATCGAACCCGGGTCCCTCCATATGGTAGACGGACGCTCAACCAGTTGAGCCACCTCCGCCCCCATAATTAACATTTTTATTACCATTTTATTATTTAAGAAATTAAGCTCTTAAATGAGTAGCTATCTTATTGTCTAGCATTTTCAAAAGACAAATTGGATTTGAATTGCAGTTTGCAGCATTTTATTCAGGACACCAAAATTGCTGCAGTAAGGAAGCTGATCACTTGCAAAAATGAAAGCAACTTTGAGGCCTTGGAGCTTGCAGGCAGTTTTATAAACAGAAAAAATGAAGTTTCTTTCTTCAGACTCTGTTCAGTGGAGCAGGGATGTGTAAGTCTTTTAAGTATGGTTTAAGTGTTAAACAGGGTTTTATTTTTAATTTTATTTTTAATTGGGCCAGATATGCTTAACTATATTGGCTCTTTGGGGTTGAGGTCTTTTAGGGACTTTCTTGAAAGGATGTTTGCAATAACTCTATGAATTAAACTTTTGTATTGGTTCTGAACCAGGGGCTATTTTTAATTAAATGTATATTTCAATATAAACACAGTGATGCATGTTTGTGTATGTGTGCGGTGTCAATAATTCTAATCTACACCCTAAGAGTGATTATTTTTACAAAGTTTTAATTTCTGGAGTAGTTAGGAGTTCTGATATTCTCATTCTCTCGTTCTAATCTCTAATCCATACTTCAAAATTGGCAAAGTCATTGTCAATTAACTTGTGGAAAGAGAGAAATAAATCTTTGATTCTGATGAGTGCTGTTTAAGATTTTTTGATGACTACAAAGACTGAAATGCACCTGATCTGTCCATGTGCAAGCTTAGTAAGAATCTGGAAAGCTGTGCTCCTATGGCTTTAGCTTAGCACACTTGGTTTAGAACTGATATGCAAATATTGTAGCCATTAGCTACATGTAGGTATTTTTATTTAAATTTAAATTAAATGAAATTCATTTCCTACGTCATTTAAAGAGATTAAATGGCTAACATATTACACATTACAAATACAAAATAGTTCATCATCGCAAAATATTCTATTGTGCAGCACTGGTTTAGAATTCCATTTGGTCCTTAAATCTCCCACTTTAAAGAGTATTTTCTCACAAAGTTCGCTGATCCAGCTATCTGTATGTTGGTATGTATTTCTGGAAGCAAACTTTTAAGTGAGGTATTTTTCAGAGTTCCTAAAAGGATTAAGAGTAGGGAATTCATGAGTATTCAAGGACAGTTTTTATAACAACTCCAAGCCTTCTTGGGCAACTTCCATCTGAAATGAGCTTTTGTTTTCGTAAATCTTATGTTAGCTTGTGAAGCAGAAGATATATATTTCCAACACAGATATATTTAAGACATTACTAAGTTTCACTAAGAACTTAACAATTGTGAACACCCAGATTCCCTTATGTTACTTCATATTGAACAAGTAACATCAATTTGTGGTTTGGGAGAAGACTATATCACTTAATCCCCTTCAGCGTCAATAATCCCCATCAAATCATCTGATATTCTACATCAAAACAAAGGGTTTACTATGCAAAGGCAGCTACAAGGAAGAACCTCACAGTTTCTCCACTCCCTTCAATTTTTGTACAAACAGCCCAACAGAAATTCTGTGTCACTCTAGGGAGTCAATCCTAGTCTTTCTACCGGCAAAGGACAAGCCCTTAATCAATTCCCAATGCAGCATTTATTACCTCCCAAGGAAGGAGAGTACCAGAACAATTGTTGAAATTCTCTAAGCAATCTAAGAACATCTCTAAATAGAGAAATTTTGTTTTAAAGTTACACAAGATCAGACAAATTCAACATTTCTCAAAAACAAATCCTATTGAGAGGCTGTTATGGGACAAACACTGTTTATGTTGGTGGGTCTTTCTAGCCTCAAAGAGCAGGACAATGGGATTGTTTCCATGAGCTCACTTAGACATTTCAAAATAATTCCCACAATTTTGTACAGTTCTCATCAGGGGAATTGTATCTGTAGGCATTGTTAGTCTATAAATTCCACCCAATACCACCTCCAGTAGGAGTTTGGCATAACGGCAGATGAGTCTTGTTTCTAAGCCCAACCCGGTGAGGATATGCTGAGGAAAGAGGAATTATGATAGCCAGAAACTGTTACCAGGGGTGGGCTCAATATTTATTCTCTCTTCCAAAAAACATGTTTCTAAAGAAGCCACAGAAGTAAAAACACACAGGTATTGTATGACTTTGTGGAAGTGCATTCATATTCTATAGCTTTGAAACATTCCAGAAAATGGCCTTTCAAAGGTTAGTTTTAATCCATGATTTTTTGTACCTTTTAGGGGAAAAATTCTGCAGAGACAATTCAATTCCCTGGATGGGTATTTGGAATACAAAGAAATTCTCTGAAGAGATATTCACACTTTTTTTAGTCTAGGTTTATAATATCAATATTATTTATAAAATCCTATCTGGTTGTGTAATACATTTCTGTATCAGCTATAGTTTTCTCCTCTAGATGATATTTTGAGGTAGAAATCAATTTACTTGCAAGGCCAGTTCATATATTATCTTTTATTAAATAATACAGTTTGGAGACATTCACAACTCTAAGTTCATGAGCTGATAAACAATCCCTCAACTCCATTTGTTGTATAAAATAGGGCTCAATAGAATATTGAAATCATCAGTGATATTTTAGATAAAATATTGACTAAAATCCTTTATTTTTTGTAAGTAGACAAAGATCCATTCATTTTAAAAATCCTTTCTGTGAAAAGTGTGAATATACAGGAAGTTCTTATAAGATTATTATATTACTTCATAATAACTGAAAATATCATTGGAAGATATTACAGTACTTATGGGGAAAACAACATGAGTAGAAGAAAATCTCATTATCAAGGAATTTTGTTTACTAATTTAAATTTACTTCTTTGAAGTAGATATTATAAATCAAAACCCCACATATAAATTCTAAGAGCCACACATGCATAGTGTGAAAATAAAAAAAACAAGAAACTTTTAATTAAAAATTCAATAAGTGGTAGATGAAGAGCTCAGAATTATAGTGAACTGATATTTTATTTCTGGCATTTGTATTCTCTGTAAGAGGCATAAAGAAAGATAAATGAAATGAATTGATGTGAAAGAAAAGTAAAGTGGGTAAGAAAATGGAAGGAAAGGAGAAATCTTTAAATTTTTGCTTGTTTCATTATTGTTAATTAATTTTATGTCTGATGAGTTGGATGATGACAAGATCAGCAAGCCATAAATAAGAAATTTATAATAAAAATACATAATTTTATACTATTTTAAAATTATGGGGAAAAAAGATAAATAGAAGAATGTATTGTAAGAAACCTAGGGTACATTTTATCCTAGAATAAGATAAAGAGATTGAGATATTAGTTGTTCTCTAGGGATGAATCTGTTTATAAATAATTTGGAATTGCTAGTGGTCGTTGTATGACCATGAAGCATGAAGATTGCAATTAAGTAAATATGAAAGAAATTATCACAGTTAAATGGAAACTCGTGTGTAATTTATAATAAAAATATGTCTGTCATGCATGGTTTAGGATAGGCCTATAGCATCTGTTTTTATAATGCTCACAAAGCATTATTGGTGTGCATGAGAGGGGAAGCAGACTCAAATGGCTTACTGGGCGTGCTCAATCTTTTCCATGCACATGGCAAGTGTATTATAGCCCATCATGCTCAGCCGAAATCACCCATCAGATATTTCCAGGAAGCACTTTACAAGCTTACTCAAGTAACAGTCAGGCTCCATATTTGGAAATGTTGCTGTTAGACATTATTTTTTCCTCTCTAACCTTTCTCTGAAGAAAATAAGTCATTTATCTATAAGCTTAAAAGAGAATAAGAATTAAAAAAAATAATTGCTAATATTTTTGAACGTTTACTATGTGTCAGGAAGAGTTGCATTTGCTTTACAAAGATTAAATCGTTAAATCTTCACAAAAATTTCACTTTAATAACCAGACACGAAATCACAGAGGGGTTAAGTAACTGACCTAAAAATACCTTTGAAATAAGGCAGTCTTAATCTTGATTTTCAAACTCATCTTTGTAAAACCTTCCTAAAAACAATGCAAATGGAATTTACCTACAAAAGAGACAAAATTCGTTTGAGACTGGGAGCTTCAAAAGTAAATCAACCAGTGTTTCCTTCCCTCTGCTAACCAAGGTGGAGTGAAAGTGTGGGGAAAATAGTTATATGGACAGAAAGATATGTGTTACAACAAAAACTAAAAATATAATGCTGTGGGACTTTAAAAAAGACAAATATTTGTAGTTGAGATACCTTGGTACAATTTTAAGGAGGATTTATGATTTTAAGTGCACACTGAATAATAAATGATATTTTGAGAAATAGATACAGCGAGTACAGTATTATTTAAGTTAAGGCAGGTGAAATAACCAGTGTTTTGTCAAGAAATAACATCATACTAAAAAAAAAAGAAAAAGAAAAAGATATTATAATATCTGCACAGGAAATCTATAAATGGATGGTAAAGAACCCTGGTTTTAGCAGCAGCAGGAAATGACTATCACCCTTGGAATTGAAAGGGCATGCTGAAGGAGCTGAATTTAACTGAGGAAGATAGCCACTGCATAGTATTTGTTAACTTTGATTTAAAAAACACTGAGGCTTTGGCATGGACGATGAAAAGTGGTAATAAATAACCATGCTTCATACTCAGTACTCTTCACAGGGGCCACACCTGAAATGGCCCCTTAAATCCTTAAATCAGGCCGTCATTTTTCCTTCTTGATTAACTGGTTATAGGAAACTCTTCATTTTTGTAAAAGGGTTTGATTTGAGAAAGAAGCAAAGAATCATTAATAATATAATTTATGAGGCATTTGATCAAGAAATATACTTGCTCTTCAGCCCAATTTTGATGTATACCATCTCAATTTTCTAATTAAACTCTATCGCATATATCCATTTTTATAATTGGTTGTATCAGATATCACTTAGTACTCAAACAGGAATTCAGTTTACATTATTATTTGCTATCCCATTAGAAAATTGAAAGTTGATTATCAAATGGAAAATTGTTATCACTGGAAGAAAACATATTCTTACTTCAAAGTACTAGACCTCTGTAATGTAAAGCTCTTGCTAGTACTTCCAATGGCTCCACACAAAGCCACTGTGAGCCAAAGACACTTCCAAGATCTTTGGATCTGCTGCATCATAAAGCACCAGTAGCAGAGACTTTCCTTGCTCTGGGTATGCTAAATCCTATGGCCTAAATAAGAAAAGACTGCATACTAAAATATCATATATGGAACTACCAACATCCAGAGTCCACCAACTTATGCCTATATTTTCTTGGACTGCAAGTAAAAGATGTGGCAAATTCATTTTCTTTTTATTGGGGATGCCCTGATATGACAAAGACATCTAGATCTTTAAAGACCAAAGTGTTAGTTTCCTGAACTTCCACTAGGCTTAACTTCTACCTATTTGCACCTATGTTTCTTACTAACACAATTAGAGCGTAAAACACAGTTTAACTGAGAACTGGAGTTTTAGCCACAATAAAAAGCAAAAAGGTATAAAGACAAGAAAGGAAGCATAAAGGTATAAAGAGAGGAAAGGAAGAAAGAATACTACTATTTACAGGTGACAAGTTTATATATAGAATTGTTATATACATTGAGCTTTTCAAAGTTACTATAAGAATTCAATGTGCAAAAGTAAATTTTACTTCATCAAACTAGAAATAAAGAAATATAAAGTGAAATTTTAAGACACCACTTACAATATTAAATATCTGGGAAAATGTAATTAATGTTATGCATACTTTTAACCACCAAAATTTCAAATATTACTAGGTGAAATTAAGTAAGAGTCAAGTATAGCCAAGACAACCATGAAGAATAAGAAAGCTTACGACTTATGTAACCAGAAGAAAGACTTGTAACTAGAAAACATAATGAAGTATTAGCACAAGAATAGAAAATAGAATTAGGTCCTGCCCCGTGATTTGTTGGATTAAAAAAAAAAAAAAATAGAATTAGGAGAGAGAATAAAGTGGCTTCTGAGTATATATCTAGGAATGGGATTGCTGAATCATATGGCAGCTCTATATTTGACTTCCTGAGGAATCACAAGTCTTTCTCAGTAGCTGCACCATTCTACATTCCCACCAACAGGAAGAAAGCATTCCTATTTCTCCACATCCTCTCCAACACCTGTAGTTTTCCTTTTTTTTTTTTTTTAATAGTGGTCATTTTTAATAGGTGTGAAATGCTATCTCGTTGCATTTCCCTAATACCTAGTGATGGTGAACATCTTTTCATGTGATCCTTTTTTTTGCCATTTGTATTTCCTTTTTAGAAAAATGTCTATTCAAGACTTTTGCCCATTTTTAAATTTGTTTGTTTGTCTGTTTATCTTGATTTGTAGGATCTCTTTATATATCATGGGTATTAAATCCTTATTGGATATGTGGTATCCAGATATTTTCTACCATTGAATAGATTGCCTTTTCACCTTCAAGACAAAGTCATTTGAAGTACAAAGCATTTAATTTTGAGAAGGTCCCATTTATCTATTTTTTTCTTTCCTTGCTCATGCTTTGGGTATAAGGTCTATGAAACCATCGCCTTCCACAAGATCTTGAAGATGCTTTCCTACATTTTCTTCAAGAAGTTTTATGGTCCTGGCTTTTATATTTAGATCTTTGATTCCTTTTGAGTTAATTTTTCCATATAAATCTCTCTTCATTAGTGTATGTTTTATTATAATCTTGAAAGTGTATTGCATATTAAAAAGTGTTTATATTATATATGTATAATTTTATAATAAATTCTGGTAACATTTAATTACTTACATTTAAACTAATTTGAGCACTAGAAATGTTATAAAATCCCATTTAAAATGTTTATCTTTCAAAATATCAAACCCATACAAATAAAGCAATATATTATATATAGAATCAATTACTTGTTGAAAATTTTCTGTTAAAAATGTTTTTTTCAGGGAAGCGGATGTGGCTCAAGTGATTGGGCTCCCACCTACCACATGGGAGGTCCATGGTTTGGTTCCTGGTGCCTCATAAAGAAGACAGTGAGCTGGTCCAACAGGCAAGTGCAGCAAGCTGACAAAACAAGATGATGCAACAAGAGACACAAGAAGAAAAACATAATGAGAGATACAACAAAGCAGGGAGCAGAGATCCTCGGTGCTTCCTAAAGAGGACCGGCTGGCGTGACAGGCTGGCATGGTGAGCTGATGCGACAAGATGATGCAACAAGAGACACAAGAGGTAAAACATAACGAGAGATACAACAAAGCAGGAAGCAAGGTGACTCAAGTGATTATGTGCCTCCCTCCCACGTTGGAGGTGCTGGGTTTGGTTCCCAGTGCCTCCTAAAGAAGCAAAGAAGATGAACAGACACAGGAAGTGCAAACAATGAGGGGGTGGGGAGAGATGAAAAAATAAAATAAATCTTTTTTAAAAATGTTTTTTTCAGATTTTATGTTAATAATGGCAGTAAATAAATGCTTTAATATCATAAATCAAAGGTAAGTCAAGTAGTATTTCTAAAGATTTTTAAAACTGTATTTTATGCTTGTATTTCTTTTAGCTTTCTGCATTAGTATAATGCTGCTAAAAGGCAATTATGTCAATTACACAGGTATAACAATAAACAAATATTAACTGCATGAATTTCATTTCAGTTTGAGTAGCAAATGATGAAACATAATTATCTTTATATTTGGAAAAGAATATTAAAAGCCAAATTCTATGAACAAGACTCACACCCAAAAATGATGAAATAATTCCATAAGTTATATCTGCAATAAGGCAAATCTATGTTTTTTATTTCAATTATATGGCAATTAAAATAATACTTTCTTAGAAACAAGCCATGCCTGTTATGAAAATATTGCTAATTAAAAACTGAAAGAAAATAAAATGGCTGTCTCCAAGTTATATTAAATTATTGAGAATTGGATTCACCAAAAATGTAGATACTTTTAAAATATGATAAATATCAATAATGATTCATTATAATAATTATGCTATAATCATTATTTTTCTAAAATTCACCTTAAATTTAGGTCCTACATTCTATACTACATTCATACTGGAAGTTTCCTATTGCTGCTGTAAAAAATATTACAAACCCATCAGCTCAAAACAACATAAAATTATTATCTTATAGTTCTGAATGTCAGAAATCCAAATTTAGCCTCAATAAACTAAAGTTAAGGTGTTGACATGGATGTTGCCATTATGAGTCTCTGAGTAAATAATCTATTTCTTTACCTTTCCAACTTCTGTACTACACCTGCATTCTTTGGCTCATGGCGTCTTTATCTATATATAGCAATGTCTGGTGAGTCTTTTTCACAATACAGAATTCTGACACTATTCTTTGGCAGTAAAATTTCCCTCTGGCTTCCTATTATAAGGACAATTGCTATTATATTGAATCCACTTGGATATACAGGATAATCTCCCCATCTCAAGTTCCTTAACTTAGTCACATCTACCATGTAAGGTAACATATTTACAGGTTCCAGGTATTTAGGCATGGATACCTTTGGGAGGCCAATATTCAGCATTTCAAACTTCCTTTTCCTATTATTTAGCCCTTTTTAAAATCAGAGACTCGTTTTTAATAAAATTCTTAAGCAGAATGTATAATAGAGTAAGGATTTGGAAGAATAGCAATATCTAGGGGAATGCAAAGGTCATAGTTGTCACAGTCTTGGAAGGGAGGAAAATAGAAAGATGAAAGGATACATTTATTTCCAGCAGAGCAGATTATGTGCCACTTCATCTCTTTAAGAATACAGAAAAATATTTCTTGATATGAAGTCGGGGTTGGAAAAAGCATAGATTAGCAGTCTATGAGACCATCTATGTCCCTCAAATCATCAAATTATGGCAACTATTACAAATCATGTCCAAATCAGCAAAAGTGCTATTATTTGTGTTTTGCTTTATTGTTGTTGCTGCTGCTGTTGTTTAAAAGACCAAAGTAGTGGTGTTCATTGTAGTTTTTTGACAATGAGGTAAACCAAGAATCATGAATCCATACACAACTCCAGATTTCAAATGTGATTGATGCAATGAGAACTATGAATTTAAATATGCTTGAATACTGGTATGCATTGTTTAACCATAAGCATATGCAGCCAAACTGAGGAAGTCCAGTACTTTTTAAAAAATCTATGCTATCCATACCTGGTAAAGCAATGAATAGATTTGAACTATACATTATAATTTTAAATAATAACATACTAGGAAATATTTAACCAGCATGAAAAGATCCTGTGAAATAAGTGCTTTCACTTTCAGAAATAGATTAATACTATAAGTTGTCTGTAAAATCAAAATTGTGCATAAAGATAAATAGAAAATCTATATAAATTGGCTTCATTCAATTTGGAATGTTTACATTCATAAAGCAAGTTCCATATTCCTGTACTCATAAATAACCTTGTTATAACTTTATACAGTCTGGCAACTTTTGCTAAAGAGGGAAGGTTTTAATAGGTAATTCCAAGTAACATCTCTAGTTTGCTAGATTCTGAGTGTTATATACTGTCTTGGTCCAGTTGAGGACAATATATATTCCTAAATGGTTTTGGAAAATTTTACATCCATGTACCATAAAAATATATGGATTTTATAAAACCGTTACACATTGTTTCTGAAAGTGTCTTAGAATGTATTTACAAAACTACTCATCATCTCATCTGTGCAATTTGAAACCCAAAGAAATTAAATGATTTACTTACAAGATTAGTGGTAAGGCCTCCTCAATTTTTAGACATCATTCTATATGGCAATGGTTAACATATATATGAACATATATGGACAATTGATGAGTGAATTTAACTAGCATTAGACGTTTATTTTCTGTTTTGTTTTTCTTTAGTTTCTATACCAAGCCTGCTCTGTAATCCTTTCTAACTCAGAGATTTCCATGTAGGTAAATCACTTGAGGGTACATCAAGGAAGTGCATTATACCAAATATTTATATTTAGTAATGCTTAAATAATCTCAATTATTAATTGTCCTCAGATGTAAACGCAATTGGATACTTTATTTTGTTTACCATGAAAATACTTTGGAAAAAGCTAAAATATGCTTAACACAATTACTGTGATAGACTACAATCTCTTCAAGGACTAACATGCTTTCTGAAACAAAATTGTTATGCAGAGGAACATTAAATCTTTACCTTAGAAACACATCCAATTGCTGATTTTAAGCTACACTTAAATATCTCACAGGCATCTCAAATTCCACATGTCAGAACAAGCAAACAAACAAATAAGCCAACAAAATGGCCTTATTACCCTATATACTTGCAATTGATTCTTAATACATAACACTAGCTTCAAGTTGTCCAAATAAAAAAATCTCTTCTCCTATTACATTTTATTATTCTCCCCCTACAGTTGATTCTACTTTGTATTCATGTGAATATTTCAACTTTATTATATTCTCATTGCTGCCAATTCTAGTTTGAGGCAGACACATTTCTCAGCTGAGCTCCTACCTCATTTCCCTGCTTTTTCTTTTACTCAAAAAACAACCTGAAAAGAAATGAAAGAAAAAAATTCAGCAGAAACACAATTGATTGTTAAGAGTTCCCTGCTTCAGTTTTGTGCTCCTCCCTTAAGATAAAATCCCTTCTTAATGTGGCTCACAATCTAGACTTTACCTACCAATGACTCAGTTTATGCCATTTTCCCCATATATATTCAAGCCTCTATTTTTTTCAATTTGTAGAAAACACCTCTCTCTGTATTCCCTTCTCCCTTCCACTCTCCTTCTTTTAGTCTCCTTAAAGATTGATTTATTTGGCATTTAAAGAATTCGTTTTCTATTAAAAGAAAACTCAGAACTAAACTGATTATCTCTGCCTTGTAACATTGGAATACATTATAATATGATTTTTTTTTTTTCAACTACCAGGGCCCAGGAATGGGCCTGGGACCTCGGATGTGGGGATCCAGTGCTCAACGACTGAGTCACATCGGCTCCTTTGAGTTGATTTTTTCGTTAGTTTGCTAGTTGTTTATTTTTGTTTTTAGGAGGCACCGGGGACCAAACCCAGGACCTCCTATGTAGGAAACAGGCACTCAACTGCTTGAGCCACATCCACTCCCCTATAATATGATTTTTAAATAAATTCTTTAAATATATTCACAACACTAATTTTTTTCCCCTTTTAATAGAACTTGGGGGTCAGATGTGGCTCAACTTTCCCCATATGGAGGGACCCGGGTTCGATCCCTGGGACCTCCCAGTAAAAAAAAAAAAAAAAAAATAGAACTTTTAATTTTGACATCAATATAGATTAACATGCAGTTGTAAGAAATAATTCCAACAATCCTATTAAATCATTTACCAAGATTCCCCCCAATGGTAATATTTTCCAAATCTATGGTATAATAAAAATGCGAAACATTGTCATTGATACAGTCTATTCATCTTATTCATATACTTGTTAACTTTTAAATTTTATCAGTTGGTAATTGTTTTTGGATGTATCTATAAATTAATACATTTTTAGAATAAATGATCCTTTATTCTTATCTTGAATATATTTTGGAAAAACCTATAATATAAGTTACGTGCAATTATTATCTACTACCTTCTCCCCAAACCTTGACAACCAGCAATCTTTTTGTCTATTTCTATAATTTTGTTATTTTAAGTGTTATACAAATGGAATAATACAGTGTGTAGCCTTTTGAGATTGGCTTTTTTTTTTTCACTGAGAATAACTCCCTTGAGTTTCACCCAAATTGAGAACCAGTTTCTCTAGATTCTCACCAGCACTTGGTGCTGTCACTATTTGTTATTTTAGCTATTCTGATAAGTATGTAGTGATATCTGATTGTTGTTTTATTGGCTATTGATGCTGAGCATCTTGCCTTGTGCTTATTTGTCAAGTGTATATCCTCTTCAATAAAATGTTTATTCATATCCCTTGCTTAATTTTAATTGGATTGTTTACTTGATTGTTTTACTGTTGAGTTTTGAGAATTCTTTAAATATTATAAATAAGAATATTTTGTTGGATGTGTGACTTGCAAATATTTTGTCCCAACTTAACACCGTCTTTCACAAAGGCAAAACTTTTAATTTTGATGAGGCCCAATTTACCATTGTCTTCTTATGGAGAATGTATTTGGTGTCAAGTCAAAGAACTCTTCATCAAGTCAAAGAACTCTAGATCCTGAAGATTTTCTCCTATGTTCTTTAGAATTTGGTATGCATAGTCCTATTTGAAGAACAACTAAGTGTCATCTCAAGGTCATCTCTAGCCTCATGTTTCTCATTGCTGTCATTCTGGCACAGGAAAACCTGCTAACTCAGTCAGGTAGTTGTATTAGTTTTCTATTGCTATTGTAACAGATATATTTGGTGGTTTAAGACAATGCAATTGCCTTAAAGTTTTGGAGAGAGAAATCTAAAATGGGTATGACTGGGTTAAAATCAACTGTTAGCAGTGCTGCTTTCCTTTCTGGAGGCTCCATGGAAGATTCCCCTGCCTTTTCCAGTTTCTAGAGGCTGTTTGCATTCCTTGGCATTTAGCCCCCTTCTCTTCAAAGCCAAAAATGGCTGATTGAATCATTGTCATATGACATCATTCTGGAATTTTATCTAAACAGATTATTCAGAATTACCTTCCCAGTCCAATGTTAACTGATTAGCAACCTTATCTCTATCTTCGGTCTTAATTTTTCCTTACTATGTAATATAACATATTCACAGGTTCCAGGGATTTGGATATGGGCTTCTTTAGGGGCAGGGCAGTATTCTGCTTATCCCAGTATCTATCTATATATATATCAACAAAAGAATTGGGCAAAATTCAGTGATCCAAACCAATTACCTGGTATCATCTAGCTATAGACACAATAAAGAAAGATCATAACATAGTTCAGATTTTGAATATTTAATCTCACTTCCTTACATGCTATTTGAAATACAGATTATCACTTGATAGTATTAGTTTGGGTGGCTATAGCAATACCTAAAGAATTCACTGGCAGACTGTCTTCAGTTGAGATTAATATATAAGAATCGTGAGCTGTTCCTTATTTTCACTTTTTCTCCAGTCTATAATATCAAACAAACTCTGAACAGGCAATGACAGAGGAACTGTGTTAGTTTACCAGGCTGCTATGACAAATACCATACATGGGTTGACTTCAATAAGCATTTACTGGCTCACAGTTTTGAGGCTAAGAAAAGTCTAAAATCAAAGCATTGGAAGACCATGTTTTCTTCCTGAGGACTAGGAGTCTGTTGCTGGCTTGCCAGAATCCTTCAGGTTTCTTGGCTTGTACTTTTGCCTTCTGCCATGCAGCAATGTCCTGCCTTTTTTTTTTTTTTTTTTTTTTTTTTTCCTGTGACTTCCTGGTTCTCAGTATAAAGGCATAAAGGCTCCAGTAATACAGATTAAGAACCACTGTGGTTCAGTTCACCACTCCTTAACTAAAAATAACATCTCCAAAAGGTCCTATTTACAATGAATTCACTTGTACAGGGATGCAGATTAAGGTTAAACTGTGTTTGTTGGGGTATATAATTCAACCTACTCCAGCAATGCAGGTAAAAAGGATCATTTGAGGGTGGGAGATTTTCTCCCAGGAGCTTTTAAGCAGGGATAGAAAAATAGTATTGACAAAGTGCATGAAGGGTCATAAAGAAACAAGAAAAGGCTATGTTGAAACTACTCCTTTAAAGCAATTCTATTAACCCTGGGTGAAAATATGTTTTAGGCCAAATTGCAGAATATCCAGACTATCCTGGTTGAACAAGGCGTAGACTACAACAGAACAACCTCCTAGGACTATTAGTCAAGTCTAATATTAGCTCCCAGGAGAATAAATTTTAAAGGAATTGTCTATGTTAGGTTAGAATTGCGATGCCCTTTTGCGTGTAAAGCATAACATCTGCTTTATTTTGTATGTCTTGAGTCTAGGAAAATAGGAAACATAAATGACTGGCAATAAATATCTCAAAATATTTAGGGTAAAACTTAGCCTTAATTGGTATTTTAAATTCTACATCATTGTTTCTTAAGTTTTATAAAATAATATATATTTTTTACTTAATAAATACTCCTATCTAATTGGCATTTGAACTTTTTTGCCTAATTGTAATGTAGATTTTTAGGATAATGCTATTGTATTAGTTTTCTTGCATATTATAACAATAACAAAACTGCAATAATCAAATTAGTTTTAAATTAAGACTGCTTTTCACACATATTCCATTTGGGTTTAACTACATATTTATATAAGAAATGGCAACTAAGCATCTACTTTGTTTCAAGTTTTGTATTATTTATAAAAGTGGATATAGCAAGGATAAAATAGAAAGTCTCTTTCTTTAGTTTGCATTCAAATGAAGAAAAGAAAGAAAATAAACAAATCATCCTATACAATTTTATATGAGATACTAAAACAAGTATTTTAAAGTACAGAAAAATTAGAGAATGGAAAGAGATCTATTTTATGGTCAGAGAAATTCTCTCAGATATTATCTCTGCTACTTTGTGGTTGACATAGAGCAATCACAGACAATATGTTCTTTAAAACATTGCACAGATAAGTATGCTCATCAACATTACTCTTAAGCAATAGAGACTCAGACTCCAATCATGAACTAAAGTAGATATTTATTCTAAAGGAGTTTTGCTTGAATATGCAAAAGAATATGCAAAATGCACAGCAATTGCCCTATAACTAATTCACTTAAAATAGTCCATGAAATATGCAATAAAACATGAAAATTAAACTTTAAACAGTCACAAAATTAAAACCATCACCTGTTACATTTAATTTTTGCTTTTGTCATAAACCATTTTTAAATCCAAAAGATTTTAATTTGCATATATTGTTAATCCATGGTTTAGGAGACTTCAGCTAATTTTCTGTTTTGAAAGAAAATGAAAGCAAGCACAAAAGAGATAGAATAAAGAATTAAATGCCAACATTATTTCCAATAAATTTTGTGCTTTTACTTAAATGTTCACTAATATCAATGAGGTAGGTCAAGGGCATAAACTTGGAGGAACAGTTGCAAAGGCCCAGTGAAAATATGGAAAGAGATGTCATTTTTATACCTGTATTTGAAACTAATGTTTTCACTCAGCGTTTTTGCCTCTTCAGTGATTCTCAGTTCTCATATGAGTAAGTTGAAGACATGATACAGAAGTAGGTCTCAGCCCCTCATATTACCCTTCTGGAGAACTAATATCGGAGAGTTACTCTTGGTCTTGAAGACTCTCAGGTGACCTTAATTCCAGAAGATATTTAAGACTTGTGATAATCAACTGAGATAATCCCTTACAGGTGTTATTCTTAAATATAATCACAAACATTTATTTTAAACAAACAAACAAACCAAAAATATCAGAGAGTTACAAATAAACTAAATCAAGGTTATTGTGGCAGAAGTCAATCTGACGTAAAGAAATGTATGGAAGAGTAAAGATCATTTAAGAATAACTGAATAGCGATGCCTTGAGACTACTAAAATAACAAACAGTGGCTCAGAATAAATCAATCATTCAAATATTCCTCCATTCAAATATTGAACAAAAATTACTGCATTTCTATATTACAACCAATACTCTGGGCATAAGGGGGCTAAAAATTTATGAGATTATCATTTACTATAAAGAGCTATTTAACTAATGATAGATTGATAAACAATTTTTATTTGCCTAGCTTTATCTATTATAAGTGGCTGCTTAGAGCACTCTGTTTTATTTCAATCCCACCTACAGTGAGTGTTGATATGATTGTAGTGTATTATATTTGTGGAGCCTAATCTAATGTAGTGTTTGCAGTTACTTAAAAAAAGTCTATGTAAAGTGAGTAAAAATTAGAAAATCATTAGGAACTTACTATGGAAAGGTAAGTATGGGGGAAAAATTGGTTTCAATGAGTCAATTATATTTAAGAAGAGTTGGAGAATAGAGAAGAACACATTATATGAAAACAAAGTGACAAATTTCATTCAACAAAATTAATAACTGTCTGCACTCCAACATGTATCCTACAGGTGAAAGTAATTTTTATTGTTATTCTTAATAAAAATGTCCAACAAATATAAAAGAAGCTTTAGTCATACCTAAGTAAATTCTTCATTATGATTAAGTTGCTTTAGGTAATTAGAATGGGATTTAACATTAACATTTCAATATTATATATTTAATTACATTCAGTTTCAATTGCAATTACTAATTGATGCAAAGCCTCTAGTTTAACTCCGAGAGTAATCAATTTTACCATGGGAATGTCGAACAAGTAATTAAATCACATTAGTCTACTAGTTCATGTGTACTAGAAAGTTAGATAAATTTCATTCTACTAAACTTCAAGCAAATAGCTATGAAATCCCGCTCATAAAATTTCTTCCAAAGTTATCCATATGTATGGTTTTTACCTAGAAAAGAGAAAACTCACCAAGGAGTTTTATATTTGGTAATGAATTCTTCCAAAGTTCTTAACAATGTCCTGTTAATTAGTCTTTTTCTTCTCCACTTTCATGTGACAATAACATAGTAAATCCTACCCAAGCTTGTCTTACTTTTCAGCCTCTTTCATGTCATCAGTGCCTGTTGTAACTTGTAGGGATCCTACTGTGGTATTAAGGGATTAAGAATAAGAGGAAGACACAGAAATAAAAAAGATTTCTCAACAGTCCAAGGTTTCAACCAATAAAATAGCCTTGGATTTGTGAGTAAACAGGGTTGTGGTGTTTTTTCTTGCTTGCTTGCTTGTTTTATTCAACTTTAAGCTCTTGGGGTGAGGCATTAGATTTTGAATTTTGTATTTTGTTGCACATAAGAATCACTGGATACATTCTTAAAATATAGATACTAGACCTTTATTCAAAACATCTGGCTCAAATGGTTGGGTGTCCATCTCCCATATGGAGGGACCTGGGTTCGATCCCTGGGACCTCCTGGTAAAAAAAAACAAACAAACAAACAAAAAAAAACATCTGATTCAAGAGATCTGTGGCTTGAGCACAATTTTTGAAACACAGCCCTTGAAAGGAAGACATTGTTACAGGTACCAAGAATTTGTCACCTTGAGGTAACTTAAAAAAGTGAACAGAAAAACTTGTTCTGACTAGCTATGGATTTTTCTTTTTCCTGTCAAGCCAAAACATCACATCAGGAAAGCTGTAATAGTTTCTTAAGCCAGTCTAGATGATGAGCAATTTGAATCAAAATTTGCATAAATTCTAATAAAACCCTTTATGGTATATCATTTAAAAATATTCTCCCTAGCTCAGAAGTTTCTTAACCACCTAACAACAAATATTACGGGGACTGGGAAAGAAAATTTCATAAACGGGTGATATAAGAAATTCTTGACTTTCAATTCAGAAATGTGTGTGCTCTTTTTTGTGAGCATTGACTCAAATAAGCTGGTATGAAAACAGATGTGGGTCCCTGCCTCAGATCACATGCTCAGATAAATAAATAGTAATAGCATCAGACATAAGTGGGAAAAATCATGTCCATATCAAATATATTTAAGTTAAAACGTATTCTAAGAGTAAAGAAACACATAAATAAGGCATACTTTAGGGAACTTAAAATTCCATAAACCTGATGCCTAATATGGGTGCTAGAATCATGATCCCAATTACAATTAAAGCTCTCCTAAATGTATGTTCTCACAAAAACTTGATTTATGTTAAAAATCCTGTGGCTACTTAATAAGTTCCCATTTTCTTCACTAATCTGAAACATCATATCTATTGTAATATATAGAAACATATGTACACACATATAAACATATATAGTAATTTATGTAGTTATTTTCTAAATAATATTAGTTTATGTATGTAATATTTTACAATAGTGCACTATTTATATAGTACATAACAATCCATTATATTAGTTATTTAAATATTACTATACTGTTTTAAAATGTGTATGTCCATGAATATATGAGAACAAAATATTTCATTTAGAACTTGTTTGGGTACAAGTGACAGAAAGCCTAAATTCAATTTCCTTAAACAAAATAAAGAAATTTACTGACAAATATAAATGAAAAACCAGGACTACAGTTAGATTTGAGCACAGCTGTAGTAAGAGTTGAAACAAGAACAAAAAGATTTGGATTCACTATATCTGTTGACATTGCATTTCTCCCCTCAATGTATTTACCTCATTTTCAGGGCTTTGTGGAGGTCTGATGTACTTAGATGTTATTTTTAGTCTCCTAGTTTCAAATCTATCAAGAATTATTGCCCATGGTTTTCCTAGCATTACATGTGGAATCTGAATTCCTTAGATTGCTTAGTTTATTCCATGAACCCAGTCATGAATTCCTCGCTGTAGACAGAAGAATATCCATAAGAGGGAAGAAAATATGTCCTCTGAGTCAACGACAGTCCAGGAATTTCAATGATGAGATAATTAGATTCTTCACAACTTGGATTGCATGGATGATGCCTTTTACAAACATTGGGAACTTTGTAAAAAAAAAAATTATGCTACCACAATCATAGCCTTTATAAGTTTGAGAGGTTTTGAGAGTATAAAGTAGTTACAGTGTGTAAATTGTTGATTATATGGATCTAGAGTGCTGAAGAAATGTCTAGGCAGAAGATATAAATTTAAGAATCATCAATTAAGTGTTATTTAATGCCAGAATTAAAACCTTAGGAACTATGAAGTTAAGAAGAATGCTGAAGTAAGATTAACAAAGGAAGACAGAAAAACAAAGACAGAGGGGCATAATTTTATGAGTGCTCATGCCCAGCTCTTTCGCCGTGGTAAAATAAATTATGTAACTCAATTTAGACATATTCTTAATCTTAATCTGCATTCTTGTGGATGTGAACTCATTGAAAATTGGACCTACTAAAGATTTTGTTAGTTAATACGTAGCCCAGTTAAACAATGTGGGTCTTAATCTGTATTCCTGGAGTCCTTATAAAGAGAAAGCCACATGGAGCAGCCAGAAACAGGAAGTCAGCAGGAACCCAGAAGACAAAGGAGGGGACATGGCCCTGTGACAGGAAAGCCAAGGAACACAAAGGATTCCAGAAACCTTTGGTACCAGAACACCAGAGTCTTCAGGGAGAAAGCATTGCCTTGCCAATATCTAGATTTTGGACTTCTTCTAGCCTCAAAACCATAAGCCAACAAATTCCTGTTGTTTAAGCCAACTCATTGTGTGGTATTTTTGATAGCAGCTTAGGCCAACTAAGACACCTTCCAACTGAGTACTAATACAAATCCACTTCCCGGTACCCATTGTTGTGTGGGGCTAGAAGATTGGTTCTGCCAGTGAAGCCCTGTGATCACTTGTGGACTCTAGCATTTAATTGGTTGAGATTCTTAAAAATTCTCTTATTTCTTCTTTCCTTCTGCAGCAAATAGCTCTTCTAATTGCCTGGACCCATAAGTAACTCTGATTAGCAGAATTTCTTTGCTAATCAACAATGGATATGTAATTTAAATAAGAAATAAATGTATGCTGATGTTTATAACAGCATAACCCAGACTATCCTAGGTGAAACTTCCTGAAACTCAGATAGCAATAGAAATATGTATTTAAAGAAGGATTTTGCGATTAACAGTCTGTGAAGGCAAATTGAAAATCAAAACATATCCATAGATTATTTAACAAAAGTGAAATGTTAACAGTGATATAGATACAGATACATCAGGGGGAGATTTAAATATTTCATATTACTATGTTTTTGTTGTTGTTTTACCTCACCAACTACCTGGAGACAAACATATTATTGATAGCATGCGCTGTATCACAAACCTTACATTGGTGACTTCTGTTGTGACCAATTAGAAAATCGTTTCTCACATGGATAGCATCATAAATAATCATGGCAAACCTCTTACCGACACTGCTTCGAGTAATTTGAAATGAACCCTTTGCATTTAGTCTAAATGGCCACTGGATGTCACTATTACGTTATTCCTGTTGATTACTTATTTTTGTTAGTAATTCACTGAAGATATTTCATCATTTAGAAATTATCTTTTAAAGGAAAAACTTCACACAAAAATAAAAACTCATATTAACTTAAAAATAATTTCTGTTTAGATAATATAGCATTTAAGGTCCATTAAAATCTATAAGGATTTGTTTTATATCTCTAACTGATGGGAATTGTAAAGAATTATTTTGAAAATACACAGGCATCTTTTGTTTTGTTTACTATGCCTTCTTTTTCTCTTATTAGCTTTAGAGTCAGTAAGAAAGTTTCCAAAACTAAACCATATCTCTGTTTCCTTGCCAATATTTTTCAATTACAAACACAAAGTTAAGGTTCTTCTAAAATTGGTGAGCTATTTGTTAAATTTAAGTTGACATTTAAGATTTATTGAAAAAAAATGGCATTGGTCTTAAAATATTACTTTTTTCATGAAAAAGCCTGCAGATTTTATGAATACATCAACATAAGAGAATTTAAGAATAATATGAAATCAATACTAAATTCAATTCTTATTAAATTGTGTATAAAATATTAAAGAATCTAATAAAACTCTTGAGTTAAAGAAATTAAGCTGTAATTCTGCATTTTAAGTGACATCTACTTGTAGTACATCATGCCATTGTTACTGGCATAAAAATGAATATTTCTGATTTCATATCTAAGGTTTTATTCATATGAGTGAAGTAAATTATCATGATGTAAACTTTTCAAATTGCCACCTATGGTGACTATATTTTGATGTGACTGTGACTAGTTTTCATGAAAATTTGTTAGAGAAAATAGTGCTTATTAGTATTCTGACACTCTGGTTATAAGTGATTTTATCCATAGATTATATTTTCTGTACTTAGTCATTCAGAGTATTTTATTTACTTTTAACACTTATTTAACAAAATAAGTAAATATACATATTAGTATAACCTAATATGATAGTAAGATGATGCCAGTTTATTTGATGGCATTAAATCCAATCATTAAACTTGTTGATTCAATAAAATGTTAGATAAATTTTAACATACTAAATCGTGTTTTTACTTTGAATCACTCATGTATATATTGTAAAGATGTAGTCTGGTAGGCAAACCTATTAATATCACTTAAAACACTCAACATATTATATCTTTTTTTTTTTTTATCTTTTTTAACTTGCAGCTGAAAGTTTGATAAGATATAAAGTATGCATGTGACACATGAAAGTGCCAAAATTGCTCATTTTCTTTCTTCTATGGCCAAGTACACGTTGTGTACAGGAGCACTTCTTGTGGGAACTATGTACAAGACTGTGGGCTGTGTGAGATTTAACAAACTTTAGATAAACAGAAGGTACAAGAGGTATCACTATATTATCAACAGAAGTGAGGAAAAATGCATTTCAATTATTATACAATTTTATTAAATTGTATCTATTACATGTATTTTGTTGCAGTCAATGCTGAGGTAATGTTTACCCAAGCCAAACCTTGCCTCAGGCGTTTGCGGGGCACTACGCCCCACCTTCTTCCCGGACCCAACTTCCCTATTCACCGCAGCCTATCACAGCACCCCCTCACAGCCATAACCTTATTTGGACATGTTGGCCTTCTCCTCTAGCCTCCCCCCTCCCTCCCAAATCTTCCCCCCACGCCCAGCAACAGCTTAGCCCTATCAGAAGACAACCCGCTCACCCCCGCCCAACTCTGCCTATAAAACTGCGCAGCTCTCCCTGAATAAAGGTCTTACCTTCCAGCAAGCAAGTGAGTGGTGTCTCTTCATTTAGTACTGTCAGGGAGACCACAGGGCACCAAACGGCGACCCTGTGACAACTTCTCCTTAACCCCCGTGAAGACCAGGGAGCCGGGCCTGCGCTCTCCTGACAACTTCTTCACCCCCCGCCGTTCCCGGAGTGCACGCCCGACGGTCCACAACTAGCTCGTGTCGCTCCCCGGGCTGCAGCAGGGCTGATCACCCTCAGGCCCGGGAACAAAGCGGCACAATGCCTTGACTCTCACTTGAGCTGCCAAATAAGTTCTACTTACCAAATAAGTTTAGTAGAAATATGGGGATATCAAAGAAAAAATTATTTAAAGTAAAAGACAATGATACACAGGCAGACCTCAAAGCAACCAAAACTGGAAAGTTAAGAAATTGAACTAATTACATCATCTTTTATGAGACCACACAGTCTACCTTTCTGAGTAAAAGTTTTCAATTTCTATACTTCCCTCTTATAAGGCTTCCCTCTTATAAAGGCTTCTTCGAAGAGTTTTGACTTGCCATGGTATCGATTATGGTACTGATTCCCAGATTTTCGTTACAAGTATACCCATTATCTAATTGATGGAATGTGTTGAATACTAACTACAATTTCCTAGAAGAGAGACTCTGGTTGGCCTACCTGGTCAGATTTTTGTCCTCCATAAAATAATCTATTCCTAAAGCCTGTGACTCTCCTATTCTGTAACATTTCATCTTCTAAAATGTTATCAGTAGTACCGGATCTCCAATTAGGCAATGTGGTAAAAGAAGGTTATTATTAACTTATCTAGTTCAATTGTTGAATTAAAGATTCTATGTATTTGGATGTGAATGTTATGCCATCACCTCTTTCTTGGTTCAATATTTAAACATGTTAATCATCAATATTTATTAAGTATAAAATTCAGGAACAGCCTAATAATGTCAATATATAGTGAGCAAGAGAAAAAGAGAGAGAGAAAGAGAGAGAAAGAAAGAGAAGGACTTATTTCATAAGTTATACTTCCAAAACAATGTGTGACTTATTTTAAGTCAAATTTAGCCCTTGGTTTGAAAATACACAAACATAGAAAGAAATAAAAGTGGCTGTCACATGGAAAATGTTAATTTAGACTAATAGAAAATACCTATGATATCATTTGAAAGGAAAGGTAAGGTATTACCTCCTATGAAAAGGTTATCTCTGATTCAATTTAGGAAAAATTCTCATGTGTTCGTATAACAATGTGTGCAGACACCTCTCATAACACTTACTGCTCTTTATTTATTATTTTATTTAACTCTTTACATGTAAAATTCCTTCATTTCTATGTAAAATACATGACAGTAGAGAACATGTATTATTCATGATTCTATCACCAACATCTGTAGCAACACTGGTTTTATACACACAAAAACACACACAGACACAATCCAATTATGTACTCAGTTGAGTAGCAGTCATGTGTCTGGGTGCACCCCGATTAGCCTGAGTCAATGGAAGCAATTTCATTAATTCAGGGATGAGAAAATAATGAAAGTGTAATCTCTCAGGATATTCCTTTGGCCATAGAGAGAGCTCACATTTGGGCATGTGACCTGAGTTGGTCAAATCCAGGTGAAGCTCCAGATAATACATTGAGGGTTAGCAGAAGTGAAACACGCTTCTAGATGGTGTGCTATGAGGACTTGAGGCCTGAAGCAGATTCCGCCATGTGACCATCGTGAAGACTTCTGATTGGAGAGCAAAGCCAATGAAGCACCTGGTTCTCTACTGTTCCCTATGAGTGCACAGAAAGAATTCTCCATAAAATCAACACTAATTCCTACATTTTCAAGCCAAAGCAAGTCATTGGCCCTATCTGTCTTAACTTTTCAACAGTGTTTAACAAACTTACCTCTCTTGAAACACTTGCTTTCACCTCTTGGTTTCTGTGATTCTATGCCCACATTATTTCCCTCCTGCTTCAAATTCTGTTCATTTTCATTCTCATCACAAAGTTGTTTTTTTCTACCAAATATAAAAATTTTGGACTGCCTTTCATCTCTTAACTTGATTCTTTCAATGTGTAATCACACTTTTGAGGGGGTATAAAGGCATATGAGATTTTTTCCTTTTGGAATAATAATAATAAAAACATTCTAAAATTGAAAAAAAAAAAAAAAACTGTATACTGATGCCAAAATATATATCTCTATCCCTTAATTCTTCCCAGTTCAGACTCATGTGTCTTACTCTGTTCAAAAATCTCTATGAGGATGTCTAAATTGAAGGTAACACTTAATGGGTCCATGACAAAACTCTGGAATTCTGCTTCCTCACTTGAATATTCCATCCAAGTACATGGCGTTCACAAGATTATCAGGCTAGAAATATAGGATCCATAGTTGATTTCAAATTTTCCCTCACAGTCTCCCATGCCACCAAACAATAAGCCATCAAGCCTGATAAATTCTAATTGATAAATGTAGTCCAAGTCCTTCTACTTATCTGCTTCTCTACTACCATGAATCTAATAATCTATCAACTCTCTCCATATCCACAGTCTTATGTCACCATATCCTATACAAGAAGTGACTTTTCCAAAATGTAAAATGTTCCATAAAAATAGTCCTTATCCATATTTTCAATAGATTCCCAGTCCACTTATAGAAAAATCAAGCTTTAGTGGACGGGCTTCATTAGCTATAAATAATGTTATCTACCTCACCATCTTCATCTCTTATCCCTCACCCCTCACTTTCTGCAGTTCTAGAATACTGAGCCTTTTTTCCACTTCTTCAAACACACTGATTCCTTTTTTAACTTCAGGCCTTTTCTTTCAGTATTCACTATGTCTGGAAAGCTTTTTGCAGCTCTTTACCATGGTCAGTTAGTTAATCAACAACCTTTAAGTGAAATTCAAATGTGAATTCTGCAGTGATGTTTCCCTCATTTAATTTTTCTCACACAAATCATAGATATATCCTTCATAGTTCTTACCCCAATGTACAATTATTTTATTTGCCCATTTCTTCACTTATTGACAGTCTTTCTCATTGGAGCATTAGCTTCACGAGAGCAGGTAATTTGTCTCTTTTGCTCCTGCCTGTCATAAATAATTCCATGGCATAAATAAGTATTTGTTAAATGCATGAATAAGTTTATCTGAAAGTGACTGATAATATAGAGTGGAATAGGGAAAGACTGCTGGATGAAAAACTAAACTCTTTGGGCATTGAATTAATTTAAGAAATAAGTAGGGATAGTGGTCTAATGAATATAGTGGCAAGGAAAAGCAGCCATAGCTCATGTCCCATAAAATGCATGCACACAAACATACACACAAGCTTTTCTCCTTTTTCCAAGTACTTTGAGACAGACTGTACCTGCTTAGAATTTCAATGTATGACAATCAGTATTAATAGTTTGAATAAGTCCTGGTACTACTGATGCTACTTTTCAATGGTCCATTTTTAAACATGAAAATGAGTATTACATTATTATTTCTGGTAAGAGTCACAACTCTTGTGTCTAATGCACATTAACTTACTTTCATATTATAGTTAATGCTTTTTATTACAGGGTGTATTTCTCTAGAAGTAGACTTTGATAAAGAGTTTAGTATGCAGTATGGTTGTTAAGAAATATTTTAGAGATCAACACGTGGGAGGGAGAAAGATGTAGGACTATAGGAAGGGAGAATGTGAATTGTGATGCAGTCTCAACAAAGACCCCAGTGAGCTTTGGATTCGGGATGACCTTTACATTGTCCCAAGTGAGAGTAAGGGGAGCTGAAAATATATACTCCTACAATGATCAAGCAGCGGAAGTAGCCTGTAGCTGAACAGAGGGATAACATTGGATGGAAAGTTTTGTCTCAGCTGTAGGCAATACAAATAAGTTTTAAGATCCAGGACCACCTTATGGCAGCCCATCCAGCAGTAGGGGAAAAAATCCTTTATTCTTAAGTGAAGATCAGATGGCATATGACAGCATATGTCACATTCCTTATCCCAATTTAGAAACATTATATTATATTTACAGAAAAATGGTTTAGATGTTGCTACTGCTGCATAGTGTTTAATAATGAGGGAAATCATATTTTATTCACTTATTAAAATTTTTGTTGCGTTATGATTAATATAAAATTATATTGGCCCATTTAAATGATAAAGTTCAATGGGTTTTAACAAATGAATACAGTTGTATAAACATCATGATAAATAAAATATAGAAGATTACTATAAGTCAAAAAAGTTTCCTTATGTCCCATATCGTCAATCCTCTCCCCATAACTCAAGTCCTAGGCAACCACTCTTTTCATCACTTTAATTTTTCTTCATTTGTGAATTTAATATAAACAAAATCATATAGTATGTTGTCTTTTGTGTATGGCTACTTTCACTTATTGTGTGTTAGAGATCCATCCCTGTCATTATGCATACCAATATGTCATTTATTTTGATTGCGGAGTACAATTTCACTCTATAGATATGCCACAAATTATTCATCCATTCACCATTGGATATACATTTGTGTTGTTTCCAGTTTGGGGCTGCTACGAATAATTCTATTATGAACTTTCTCAAGCAAAACTTACAGTGATATATATTTTAATTTCTCTCAGGTAGAGCCCTAAAATTGGAATTGCTGGGATGTGGTAAGTGTATATTTAAATTTATTAAAAGTTGACAAAATGCTTTCCAAAATGGCTGTATCATTTTACATACCCACCAATAAAGTATGCAAATAACATATCCTTACACAAACTTGTTATAGTCAGTCTGATTTTTTTTTTTTTTTTTTTGGCACTCTATTGTTTGCAGTGTGTAGTGGAGCTTCATTGTGTTTTAATTTGCATTTCTTTTATGATGAGTTGATCATCTCTTGATGAGCTTATTAGACATTCATATGTCTTCTTTTATGAGCAGGTTTTCAAATATTTTGCCTTGCTTATATTTCATTGCCAGCCATCTTATTATTCAGATGTAAGAATTCTTTATATCTATGTGATATAATTAACTTACCTGGAAGAAATTTTTTAAATTAATAGAACATACAAGGATAGATATATTTCTGGACTCTATTCTGTTTCATTGTTCTGTATATCTATAATTTTATCAATATTACATAATTTTGGTTACTGTAGTTTTATTGTAAAGATGGAAACCGGGTAGTATCATCCTATTAATTATGTAGTCTTTTTTTTTAAAAATTGTTTTGACTTTTTAAAATAATTTGCATTTCCATATAAATATTAGAATCAGCTTGCCAATTTCTAAACAAAATTTCTGCTGGGATACTGGTTTGGCATTTCTCTGGTTTTATAGATTAATTTGGACTATTTACTTATAATAATATTTATTTTATTTATGGCTAAGTATAAAAATAGATAATATATTAATAATATTGAGATTTATGATAAATGAACAGTGTATATCCATCTCATTAGAACTTTTAAATTATCTTTAGCACAAACTTGTAGTTTACCAGGTAAGAGTCTTAAGCACCTTTTGTTAAATTTGATCATAATAGTGCTTTTCATACTATTTAAATGAAAATTTTACTTAATTTCTGATTGTTTATTGCTAGTATCAAAAAATGCATTTAATTTTTAATTATTAACCTAGTTTCTTACAACTTTTATTTTTTAATGCTATGATGTTGAATTTTGTCAAATACTTTTTCTATAGTTATTCAAATAATATTTTATTTTCTTTATTAAATTGATACGGTGAATTTCAATTTTTAGCCCAATCTTGCATACCTTGAACAACATCAGTTGCTCTTATCATACTATTTTTACATTGCTGTGTTTGTTGTGATAAAACTTTAAGGACTTTTGTGCCCATGTCTTGGTAGTTTTGTTTTCTTGTAATGTTGTGTTTTGTTTTTTGTACAAGGGTATTACAAGTTTTATAAAATTGATTGGAAGAGGTGCTTCATCTTCTATTTTCCAAAAGAGTTTATGTAAATTTGGTATTATTTATTCCTTAAACTTTAAATAAGAATTTATCATCAAAGCAAACTAATATATAGTTTTCTTTGTAGGAAAAGCTTTAATTGCATATTTCATTTCTTCAATTGATATCAAGATATTCAGAGTTTTAATACCTACTGCAGTCAGTTTTGGTAATCTGTGTCTTTCAAGAAATTTTTCTATTGTATTTAAGTTTTTAAATGTGTTGGCATAAATTAATAATATCCATGTATTTAAGTCTAATTATCACTCAGACGTGTTATACACTCTTTTTTTCCTGATATTACTAATGTATATATTCTCTTTTTCCCCCATCAATCAAATAAAATGTTACACTTTTATTGACATGTACAAAAAATACATTTTGGTTACATTGATTTCTTTTTTATTGTTTACTATTTCATTCATTTCTGCTCTTATAATGCCACTTTCTTCTACTTATTTGGCATTTAATTTACTTTTTCTTTTTATAAATTTTTCAGTTGGACGTATAGAAGATTTATTGGCTTTAAACCGTTCTTTTTTTCTAATATAAAATTTAAATGTATAAATTTCCTGTAAGCACTTCTTTCACTCTGCAATACTTTACCAGTATCCTAGACATGTAGATATATCATGTTTTCATTTTTATTCCATTCAAAATATTTTAAAAATTGCCTGTGGTTTCTTTGCTTACCCATGATATATGTAGATGTGTTTTGATTAATGTTTAAATATTTAGAGACCTTCCAGTTTTTTGGTCCAATTTTTACATTGTTACCTGCAAGAGGAATCCCTCTTTACCACTATTCAGGAAGCTCCATGTGAAAATGTATTCTTTAATTTATATTTTGCTTGTTATATGCTGAAGATATTTTATTGATATGATATTTTTAGAATACAAATCAGAAAGAAAACTCAACTCATAACTTTAAAATTTGCATTGCTTTATCATTTATTGTAACTCTAAGTCATGTTCAGTACTTTGCATGGCTACATGTGTGTATTCCTCTAATTTCCACAATTGGAAATAAATCATTTTATATAATTTAATGCTATTTCATTTCATATGTTGTTTCAAGTAGGCATCAGTGTTTGTATTTTTTTTTGCCATAGAAATTGTTTAGCAAATGGAATGTTGGTAGTAGTGACACAGTGCTAGTCAAGTCAAGTTCTTCTGAGGTTTGTGTACACTGCGTGTTTCTCTAGCACCTCTTTTGCTTTTGCCATCTGCCATGGGAGAAGTATGTTTCATACTTCATAATGAGCAGACTGAAATGGAGAAGAACTGAACCCTCATTAAATCATTTCGGGGTGGTTGATTATTCATCATTATCACTGCAGTAGATAACTAATTTAAAAAGTAGTTAGAATCTCCTGGGGAAGTCACAGACACACTTAGCTGCCATCTCCCAGCCCTAGCCTACCCCCTCAATCCTTTTATTGTGTGCAGGTGTTTCAATATGTTTCCTTTCCACAGCCCAGTGGAAATGTTAGATCTAATGGAGCAGCCTGACCATACCTTAAACCAGAAACTGGAAACAAGTAGTTCCAGCTGCTTATTGGGGCAGGAACTCTCAGTGGCAGAACCCCTCTCCCTGGGTTGTATAAATACCCCACTCTTGAGTAGAACAAATTTGTCTCTCCTTTCCAATGCTAAATGGGGGCATGTGGATCTGTCATCCATGGATTGATCCTGACCTGCAGCTGGCCTCTCCCGGAGACCAGCCATGATGGGATGGGATCCCTTCTACTGCTCTTTCAGGAAGGTTGGCAAGAAGGGAGCCATGATAGGATTGGAAATTAGGTAACACCTTTTTGGATTAAGATGAACCCAGGCTGGCATACCCATTTGCATTGTATTTCAATGGGAAACCATGGCTAAAATTGGCAAGAAAGAATCACATCTGAAGGGTACAGGTGTGGTTAGGCTGGCAATAAGTGCAGTACGGGAGACATGGCATCAAGGGCATGTTCTCTGAAGGAGTAGTGAAAAGGTTGGATGTGTAGTTTCCATATATTGCCAGTGCTAGTGAGCTAAGGCTGGCAGATGTGCATGCATATGGCATCATGGCACAGAAACCCATATTGTAGAGATGTGATATGAGGGGAGGGATGTAATGTATACACATCAAGAAAGCCATGATACGGTGGTCACCAGGGAACTGCGCACAAGGTGTGTTGCTCAGGTGAAGTGCTACAGGATATCCCACACAAGTGCTTCTTTGTGGCCATATGGTTAGAAAAAGAAGAAGCAAAATATGGCACACCAGAACTTTCATTTATATCATGTCAATGTGAGCAGCTTCATGGATCCACTGCCCATTGTCACTCATAAAAATTATATATATATATATAGAAAGATTTCTCCTCAGAAAGATAAGTATAGAAATACCATATGACCCCACAATCGTACTTCTAAATAAAAAGTCATACCTCATTTTATTGTGCTTCATATTATTGTACTTTGCACACATTGCATTATTTACAAATTGAAGGTTTTTGCCAAAACTGCATTAAACAAGACTACCAGTGCCATTTGTCAAACAGCATGTGCTCACTTTGTATCTCTATGTCACATTTTAGTTAAGATACATGCATTATTTTTTAGACATAATGCTATTGTACACATAATAGTCTACATTATAGTGTAAACATGATTTTATATGCTTTGGAAAGCTAAAAACTTTGTGACTTGCTTTATTGCGAAATTTGTTTTATTGCAATGGTCTGGAACCAAGTCCAGAATATCTCCAAGGTAGCCTGTATAACAATGGTGGTTTGAAGCTGTATGTACACCAGAAAAAAAAATGCTTTAATCTAATCTACTTCTGTGGGTGTAAACCAATTGTAAGTAGAATCTTTTGATGAAGCTACTTCAGTTAAGGTGTGACCCATTTTATTCAGGGTGGGTCTTAATCCTATTACTGGAGTCCTTTATAAACACATGGATACAGAGAGAATGAGACAGAGAGAAAGTCATGGAAGCAAGATGCCAAAAGCAACCAAGGAAAGAAGAGAAGGGAGAGACCAGTAGATGCTGTCATATGCTTTCCCATGTGGCAAAGGAGTCAAGGGTTGCTGGCATACAGTCTCCTGCAAAGAAAGTATCACCTTGATGATGTCTTGATTTGGACATTTTCATAGCCTCAAAACCAAAAGCTAATAAATTCCCATTGTTAAAGTCAATCCATTTTGTGGTATTTGCTTAAAGCAGCCAAGAAACTAAAACAACACCAAAAAGAATTCACAGCAGAACTTGAACAGGTATTTACACACTGACATTCATAGCAGCATTCTTCACAATTCCAAAAAGATGGAAACAACCCAAATGCCCATCAACTGATAAATGGAAAAACAAAATGTGGTATTTACATTCAATGGAATATTATTCAGCCATAAAAAGGAATGAAGTTCTGATACATACAATGACATGGATGAACCTTGATGACACCATGTTGAGTGAAATAAACTAGACACAAAAAGACAACTATTATATTTTCCTGCTGGTATGACATAATTAGAATAAATAGACTCATGCGTCAGAATCTAGAATATAGTTTACCAAGGGATGGGATAAGGTAGTGAATAGGGAATAAGGCTTAAAAGCTACAGTATTTCTATTTGGAATGATGAAAATACTTTGGTAATGGATTGTGGTTATGATGATATGACATTGTGAATGTAATTAGTAACACTGAAATATATATCAGAATATAGTTATAAGTTGTATATAAGTCTTAAGATATGGGGGGAAAGGGACATTACCCAGACTTGCTTTAGTTTATTATCTAAAATTACTATTTTCTAAGAAAAAATTATGAACCATGAAAAGAAACAGGAAAGTCTGACCCATAGATGAGAAAAAAGAAGGCAACAAAACTGCCTGCATGAGTGATCAGATGTCAGATTTGACAGACTTTAAAGTAATCATTATAAAAATATGTTCAAAGAAATGAAGGAAATCATGCTTCAAGAAGTAAAGGAAGTTATGATGACAGTGTCTCATCAAATATAAATACCAATATATAGAAATTATTTAAAAAGAACAAAATGGAAATGATAGAACAGAAAATTACAATAAATGAAATGAAAAATTTAATGGAGAAATCAACAGTAGATTTGAAAAGTCAGAAGAAATAATTAGCAAACTTGGAGATAGATCAATATATATTATGCTAACTGAAAAATAGAATATAGAGTGAATAAAAGTGAACAGATCCTCTGAGAAATGCTGTATACCATGAAATGTACCAATAACGTGTAATGGGAAAGCCAGAAAGGAGAGAGAAAAAAGAGGAAAAGATTACTTGAAAAAATCATGGCTGAAAACTTCCAAATTTGAAGAAAAACCTTAATCTACGCGTATAAGATAAAAAAACTTCAAGTGGGGTAAAAGAAAAGAGATCTGCAGACACACCATAGTAAAAATGATAAAAGAAATGATAAAATGTTTTTTTAAAAAATGATAAATGGAAAAAATCTCCAAAGCAACAAAGGAAAATGTAATCATCACTTAGAAGAGAACTCCAATAATATTAACAGCTAGCTTCTCATCAGAAATAATAGAGGCCAGAAAACAGGGGGACAACATATTCAAAGAGCTAAAAGATAGAAAACTGTCAACCAAGAGTCCTAAATCCAGTGAATCCATCTTTCACAATTAAAGGCAAAATGCATTCCCAAGTAAATGAATACTGAAAGAATCCATTGCTAGCAGGCCCAACTTAAAATAAATACCAAAGGAAGTTCTTGTGGCTGAAAGCAAAGGTCCCCAAATAGTAATTTGGATCTACATGAACAAATAAAGAGAACAGCTAAAGGTAATTATATAATAATAAAAAAAGAAAGTATAAATGCATATTCCATTTCCTATCTTCACTTAATTAAAAAGCAACCGTATAAAATATTACGTATATAATTATATTCTTGGGCTATAATATATAGAAATGTAACATATTTGCCAGTAACAATACCAGAGGAAGGGTGGGAATAAGCTGTATTAAGCTAAGAAATTTTCCAGATGATAATGTGAAACTATGGGGACAAACGAAGAGAACTAAATTTGAGAAACAAGAAAGCTAATATAGTAAAAGCTGTAAATTATACTTCTCATCTCTTCTTTCAACTCCTTTAATGACATAAAATTACATATAGTAATAATTATAACAATGTATTTTTGGTTTTTTAACAAATTTAGCTTTAATGTATATCACAACAACACCACAAAATAGTAGAAAAGGAATAGAGTTATATAGAAGTAGTGTTAATATCTCTAATTGTGATTGAGGTATTATAAATTCAGTTTGTAACATTTACCAAAAACTATTATGGACAAAATAATTTGTTAATTAGTTTGCATATTGTGGTGGTTTAAAACTTTATGGACCTCAGAGAAAACATGTTCTTAAATTTAACCCATTTGATGAGGTTTTCAGTTAAGGTGTGGCCTAGCCCAGTCAGGATGGTTCTTAATCCTATTACTAGAGTCTGTTGTAAGAGACTGAAATTCAGACACAGAGTAAGAAAGTCACGGAAACAAGAAACTGAAATTCAATGGAACCCAGAATAGAATGGAGAGGCCAGGAGAGGCCATCATATACCTTGCCATGTGACAAGCTAAGAACCAAAGATTGCTGGCAGCTAGCCTCAGAATGCCACAATCTTGGGGATGAAAGCATCACCCTGATGAGGACTTGATATGGATTTTCCCCAGCCTCCAACCATGAGCAAATACATTCTCATTTTTTAACTGCCCCATTTCATGGTATTTGCTTGAGCAGCCTAGGAAACTAAAACACATATGTCATCTAATCTAGTCCTCATAGATATTAAATAAAGTAGATATTATTATCTCCATTTTAAAGATGAGATAATTGAGCACTAAATAGGCTAAATGATTTAGACAAGTTCAGATAGCTGAGAAGGAAGCAGGTTTGAAGTTAAGCTGAAAAATAAACAAAAACAAAAAAACAAAAAATAAAACAGTGACTTGTAGTGACTGTAGTTAGAATTTTATAAAATACCTATTTAACTCATTTCTGGACATAAGCCCACTAAAGTCTGAATAATGCTACTAATTTTAAATTCAGAAATTTAAACAAGAATATTTTATTTAAAGTGTAGCATATTCCTTCCTACTTTGATTGATATCGTTGACATAGTGCTCAGTTACTCACTTTTTTTCTACTGAAGATTTTAAGCCCAGTCTTTATGAGATGATATGACTTTTTTTTCCCCTAACGTCTTCCCTTTCCTGCATATCCAACATAACAAAGCAAAGGGACACATATTAATGTGACTCAGTCCAGTGGTGCAGATGGACAAATAATGTCAGTGTGTTTTGAGGGCTCCAAAGAGCTGCTCCTCTTTCCATCCATTACCTTCTACCCCAGACTCTCAAAGATTAGAATATGTTGGAACAAAATGACAACTTCAGGGTCTTGACTCTTCTATTCAGCTTACATCTGAGAAAAGTTGCAAGATGGAGTCCAATGTCAGGGTTTATTTAGTAGAAGGGAAGTAGTCCTTGAGAGATGGCCCCAAATTCTATATAAAAGGACCCATGACTGGAGAGAAGCTGGAGAAATGCTCAACATATAGAGAAACTATATGATCAATACTTTTTTACATGCCATATATATTTTTTTTTTTTTACGCTTTCTTCCTTGTTTGTATTTTCTAAGGACCAAGTCACAATCATGAAAACAGATCCTAACCTAACTTGGCCAGAAGGGCAGCAAGGGTTTGTGGGTAAGCTAGAAAACAGGTTTAAGAACAGTGTGACAAGTTGAATTTAATTTACACAGTAGCTTTGAACATCTTTATGCATTGTAATTTAGTAGATACTGTAGATTTTCTTGCCAAGCATCAATTCCAATCCCTTTCTACCATATGGAGACAACTAATTTAAAGAATATTTCCAAGACTACCATGCAAGATTAGTGATGTAATTTAGTTTCCTCCCCTCAAGGTTTTGATCAGGAACTAACTATGTGGGAGGATGGAGGGAGGGAGGGACGGAGGGAGGGGGAGAGAGAGGGAGAGAGGCAATAGATACAGGACATTAGCTGGTATTTTGTTGTCACAGTTGTAACCAAGGTGCATGATTCTGGAACTCATGACTGTAACACTTTGTGTCTTATTTTGTAATTGCTTTCTTTTTCCTCCTTTGAGATGGACAAATGAATGTTTGTACTGTAATTCTCCCACATCCTACTTGGTTACTGTGGGACCTGGCCAGACCATGTGAGATGGCCATTCTGCTGAGACGATGAGTAGGCTTTGCTGGCACTGGATTTTATTCCTACTCTGAGGATCTTGTCACTCTTAACATTCTATCTAACGTGTTTTTTTTTCACACATTTCATTCTTGTGATTTAGGACTTTTTCATATATTTTAACTCACATATTTATGAAATGTTTTTGAAAATAAAATATATTTATTATTAGTTAAAATAGTAGCTATGAAAAAGCATTGCAGGGGGAAGATTGCTTTGTGTTTTTTTTTTTTTTAAGATTTATTTTTGTTTATTTATTGGTAGACAGAAGCCCAATTGCTTGAGCCACACCCATTTCCCTACAATGTTTTATTTAAAGGCATTAATTGTTCATGTTTTTATATATTCTCAATGAGAAAAATTTTGTCTGAAAAATATCTTTCTAGAAATAAAAAATGTATAAGAATCTATTATAAATTTAGAAGTGCATGATTAACTTTTTCAACCCTTTTAGTTTATTTTAAAGTAATATTACTTTAATTGGAACTTTCCAGTTTACATAAATATTTTCCAAATGATTTCAATGCAAAATCAAAGAATCTAAACAATTCTTTTTTAACATATTTTTAAATATGATCCAAGGTATAGTACTAGTCACAAAATGTCTATATAACTTAATTGAAGAAAATTATATCTTCTAATAATTTATTTTTTAGGTATTTGAAACTTAAATGGCCAATAACCTAATGTTGTTTTAGAATAGTTTTCATGCTTTTGACTAAATAAATGTGGATTGGTTCACACAGATTAATTGGACCACAAAAGGAAGATATTATTATACAAAATTAATAAGCATCAAAAAGGTGACTTACATCTTTTTCAGGGAAAAACATTCTCTTCACTCAGCAAGTTAGCAGTCTAAGAGGCAAACAAGGTTACACAGGCAGAGGGAGACTGTGGGTGTCCAGGACAAAGATACTCATTTAGATAACAAAGAAGGTTTTGTAAAATTGAATTCCATCTGAAATACACAATAGTTTAAGATAAAATAATGTTATGCTGAATATAAAAATGTTTGCGTTCCAAAACTCTTCCACAACTTCTAAAATTTTTATGAAGTCTAAGTATCTAAAGATAATTACCTCCTTTATATTTTTATTAGAGTAACTTCAGGTTATCTTATATTAGAACACAAAAATATAGCACAGATAACATTCTGTAACTGAAAGCAAGGAATCTAGCACAGCTTCAAAAAGCAATTTCACAATCATAATTGGAGAAGTACCTCACCTGAAACTTAAATATCAACATGATGTAAACTTGTCTTAAGGATGAGAGAACTTGGGATTCTCCATTTGAAAGATTTGTTGAGGTAAGATAACTGTATTTTCCAACTTCTTATCACCTTTTTTACATTCCTACATTCCTTGGCTCACTCTTTAGATATGTCTTTAAAACCATTCTTAGATATTCAGTAGCCAGGGGGGCATGGATAATCTTGTTGAAATGGAGAGGTTTCCTATTGAGGCACTATGTCAATTCCTGGTCTAAAAATCAGAGTGACTTTACAATATATCATTTACCTTTCTTGTAGAGTGGGAATTTAGAAACAAATAACTGTGTAGAGAGTTTCATCAAAATAGAAACATTAGATTGGCTCTAAATCTTTAATAATAATATGCATTTTATTTTTACCTCAATTGTGCAAATAAGCATAAATTGAAATCAATTCATTCATATGTGTTCATTAATTCAATCATCAATCATTGAACTGCACTGTCTGCCAACTATTCTGAATTAGATATTCATAAGGCAAAATCGTCTTCAGAAAGGAACTTGAAATCTGGTAGAGGCATCAAGTCACGGAGCAGAATATAACACATACAAAAACACAGGAATGTGTGTATTTGTATGTGTCTATTTACCATACACTTTGATAAGTCATAAGAAAAGCATAGGAACAGGAAAAAAGTAGAAAGTGAAAGATAACCTTTTGTTAGAGAAAAATGGCACTCACTGGGATGCAGAGACTGATGATTGTAGGCAGAAAGGTTATTGGAAAGCTCTCCCAACGGAGGGTATCTGAAGAATAGACTTCAGCTCCCCCACAGCATGGTGGGGGTCTGAAGAGAGACTTCAGCCTACCCGTGGAAGGTGGTGGATATGAATCTATACAGTACATTAATAGGCAGGGAAAACGAGTACAGCCTGGGGCCAAATGGCCAAGGGGGAGTGGGCTAGGAGGTCTTGGACTGAGGGAGGAGTTAGGGAGGGAGTGATGGCCCTTATCTGTTTCATTTTGTTTATTCTTGGGAAGGGATGAGCTGCCCATAGGCTATGGCTTGCTCAGTCTTGGTTAGGTGGCTTATGGCTGGAGGCTGCCTTTCCTCAACCTATGCCACAGGGGCATTGATTCACGGTCCTTTGACCTGTCAATCATTGCAAACCTTGTAAGGGGGAAACTTAACACCTTTAAACTAATTGATGCTGATACTATCTTCCTTCACTTGATCCCAGATGTTCAAGCTATTTTGCTACTACCAACTGAAAGAACTGCTGACAGCAGGAGTTTTCTGCTTAAATTTAGTTTGCAGTTCTGCCACAGAACTGAACTTTACAGGAACTCCTATAGGTGTTGGTTCTGTGCAAGGAAGCTGAAGAGTGATGTCTACTAAGAAGACCCCATATAAAATAATTTTCAAACCTGCATTTCTACAAGTCTGTTGAGAACCAACATCCATAGATTGCTTAACAAGTTGTTTAATTAACAAATTGTTCCATGTCTCTTCATTTTAGGTTAGGATAAAGTCAAAGTCCCTCTCTGAAACATACCAAAACCACGCAGGGGCAAAAACTGGTAGAAACATTCTATGGCTCTTAGAGCTTCAGTTTAGAAGTGGGTTCATGTCATTTCCCACACATTTAATTGTTGAAGGCAGACTTTCTAAAACTCAGCACTACTGACATCTTGAGCTAGATAATTCTTTATGGTGGCAGACTGTCTTGTGCATTATTATTCAGCAGTATCCCAGGTCTTTATCCACAAGATGCTAGTAGTACCTCCCCCAAATTGTGAAAATCAAACATGTCTCCAGAAATTACAAAATGTTCACAGGTGTGGTATGGAGTAGGGGAACAAAACTGACCCTGGTTGCAAAATATAGATCTGAAGAATTTCAATCATCGTGCCCATGGGGAGGGCCAGTAGATAGGGACCTGGTAAGGAGGGTTTCCAAAGAAAGAAGCTTGAGAGGAGGGCAATGCATATTTTTACAATATGACCCACCACATCTATAAAGAGGGCACACACACACAAACTTTAGTGAGCTTTAATGTCTCCAAAGAGAGATTGAAAATTAAGCAATTCCAGCTTGCAACTTCATGTGCCCCAATCATGTGTTGACCATGAAATAACTGAAGGGACAATAAAGTTTCCCACAGAAGATTATCTATTTTTAAAAATTTGTCACACAGTTAATTAATTAAATTAACTGTGAGGCTACTCTGAGTCTGAGACCAAAAATAAAAAAATTAAAAATTGATCAAGACAAATTATCCAAGGTTTTACAATGGGATTAAAGATGAAATACAGATACTATACAAATAAAATTCCAACTGTGAGGAGATGTCCTACAAATGAGGTTTTATAAGTGTCAGGGAAAAAGTGATGATTTCTCATATATTAAAGTATCAAAGGAAGTAAATCCTTGAGGTGAGTTCAAAATCCTTGATGGAATAAATTCCAAAATCAGATAATCATTCCAATATAAGTTAAAATATAAATAAATCAAATTATATAATCATTAAATTAAATTGCAAAAGACTCATCCTGAGTGAGGTGAGTCATACCTTAACTGAAGTAGCCTCATCAAAAGGTCCTACTTCAATGTAGTCAATGGGTCCACACCTACAGGTATGGATTAATTTTAAGAACATGTTTTTCAGGGGTACATGGCTTCAGGTGGCTTCAAACCACCACAAATGTACATACTATCTCAGGGAATTAGTGGAGACTCTTCTAGATTTTAGTGTTGATCTTATTGTTTTACACATGATCACAAGTATTTCTTGGCTTATCAAAAAAGTCCAAGAAGTTAGTCAGGAAGGACACGCCGATACACAAGAGATTTAGTATACATTAATTCCTGGGGCTAGACTATTCGTGGCAAAATTATATTCTAATAATCTAGAACCTAGCATTGCCCCCCAAATTGGCAGAGTATCAATGGTATGTTAGTTAAACAGATTCGATACAATATCTTTTGATTTCAACTTTACTAGCATGTCCATATTCCTATGTCAGTTGCTTAGAGATCAGGACCTTGATATGTAAATTTAACTGTCAGAAAAACACCCCTAGAGAGTATATTTATCACACATTGTTTACCATATCCAGAAGACACTACACCAAGACATATGGTCTCCACTTTCAGACACATTTGAGATATTTCTGATGCCTTGAGAAATTCAGGCCTATATTGGAATACCTTTCTCTTCAAGCATATTCAGAACTTCTCATTTTTCTTCTGAATTTTGTTCACCACAGTGTTGAATTTAAAGGGAATGCTCTAGTCATAGTCAAGCTGCAGTATACCTTACCCTTAAGTCTGCATTCTAAAAATCCAACCACACAGTTTTATGAAAGTAGCCTCGTGGTACAATATAATCCACTAGAATCCTGCACTTATTTTGCCTAGCCAAGCCTCACAAACTTTATGAAGGCAGATACCTGTGTATTTCACTTCCTAATTCCATTCTGTGTTTCTGTCTAGATTCACAGATAAATGCAATATAAATTAAAAGAAATAAGAACTAATTTTTGCCCCCTTAATTGTAATCTGCTTTTATTAATTGGGGGTCACAGTTTTCAGGCAAATGGAATGAAACGGTATTTATAGTACTATAAATGGCTGGGGTTTCACACATGGCTGGAGAGCTGTTGGATTTTAATAAGTAAATTGGTAATGATCATGTTGCACCCCAGATTAAGCATACCCATCAAGGGACAGAATTTGCTAGTAAGCAAAGGATTCCTTAATGGAAATCTGTTTTACTAAATCTAATCCATGGTCTAGAAAGGATAAAAATATTTCCTCTGGGCATACCTGAAGGGAATGAAGGAAAGTAAGTTTAAGTCAAGCAAAATCAGCTTCTTCATTTTCAGGTAAAGTCAGTCTTCTATGGAGGAAGAGTTCTATACACATATAAAAATATGTCTCTCTCCCCCATAATATCAAAAATATTTTATTGAATGTTGTATTAAAATTTTTACATGATAGTTATTAATATAATAAAAATAAAAACATTTTGCAATATAGGAAATACTTAGAACTTTGTAATTCTTTTTCACCTTTGGATACATACTATTAAAATATCTATTCATGTGCTCGCTTCGGCAGCACATATACTAAAATTGGAACGATACAGAGAAGATTAGCATGGCCACTGCGCAAGGATGACACGCAAATTCGTGAAGCGTTCCATATTTAAAAAAAAATAAAAATAAAAATAAAATAAAATAAAATATCTATTCGGTATAATGATACTCAAACATACAAGACATGATTTTTAGTGTTCTTATGTATGCATTTTTTGATGGATATATTAGTAAGAAAAGAATAACTGAGTTGTAAGTATGAATATGTAACAGATAAGCCAAAGAGTTTATCAAAATGGTTGAACAAATTTAGTCTTATACGAGTGGTGAGTAAGAGGTCCAGTTGTTGCTCATCAAGGCAAAAACTTGATTCTTTCAGTTTATTTAATTTTAGCCATTCTAATTAGTGTAAAAGTGTATCCTTTGGGTTCTATTTTCTTTTATTTTAAATCAATATACCATAAAATTAACTTAAATTTTTGTCATGCATAGACCCATGAAACAATAACAACAATAAAGATACAGAATAATTACCCAAAACACTTTAGAGCTATATCTTTATAGCCACACTCTAACCCAGCCTTAACCCCTGGCAACAACTGATATGTTCTCCAACTTTATAGTTTTGTTTTTTTTAAGAATGTCACATAAATAAAAATGCAAAGATATAAATATAGATAGATGTTTCTTATCTGACTCTTCCAACTAGAATATAAATCCCATGAGGACAGAGATATGTTGGGTTCCTTACTGAAATGGCATATAGTATAGCCACTTCATGGATATTTATTGAATGAATTAATAAACGAATGAGGTTTGTTAGTTTATTTCAAACACTCTTCTGAAATTTTAAATAAAATGAATGTTTTTCATTGCTACTATTTATTTATCCTTTCCTCGATTTATTAATTGCCTCATTCAGAAGCCATTCCTTGTATATTTATTTTCCAAAAATATTTAATATTATTCACACTTTAAGTTGTATACATGGAAGCTAAAACTTTTAGGTGTTTAAATATCCCGATTTATTTACAACATAACAGCACATAGTCTATTCTTAATATATCTACTATGCTATACCACAAAATGTCCAAATATCTTCAATTAGATGGGTCTCTTGAAGACTGGACCTACTAATTGGTAATATAATCAGGCAAAACCAATAATAATCAAAATGGCAACAAAGAAGGAAGCAGAAAACACAACTAATTTACATCCAAAGAGGTACAATATTAATTAAAAATTAATTATCTCTGTGGAAATAGAAATTTGACTGGAAGAATTTACAATATAAAGTAGACTGTGGTCTAAGGAAAAGTTGTTAATTGGGAGCATTGGAGTAATAGGAAAGTTGAAAATATAGAACCTATTTCAAATGTGTAGAAGAGTGCTTCAACTGTGGAAGTCCACAGAAGTTTAAATAAGGTTAAAATACTTAGGTCAAAGCACTATTATTCCAAGCTGTATGTGAAAAGCATATTATAAGTGATACCAAAATACTATTAGATTGATTCCATTTATTTCCATGAATGAATGTGCTTCTAAGATTTGTTTTCTTTTTTAAATCCTGGAACCAAGAATTTCTTCATTGCCTTAGTTATACTCATCCTACTTAATTCAGCCATTGATGGCAACTCAACCAACTTTTTTTTTTCTTTTTTTTTTTACCGGGAGGTCCCGGGAATTGAACCCGGGTCCCTCCATATGGGAGACGGACGCCCAACCAGTTGAGCTACATCCGACCCCCTCAACCAACTTTTTAAGACTTCTCAAGTTAAAACATATATTATCATTTAAATAATTTTTCAGGGATCCAGAGAAAATTGCAAGGGGCAGGGATTACCAGTTAATTTTACGTTCACTAAATAACTTCAAATTATTTTTTTTGAGTTGCAGATACAAATATTGTAAAAAAAATTTGTGTTGTTTTTTTCCGACATAAAGAAACTCCAGGCTAATTAAACTAGTAGGTAAAACAATTCAGTGAGTCATAGGGGATTTTATTGAAGAGGACAAGACAAACTAGTATAGAGAACATAAAGAGCTACCAATAGGAACTGTGATGTTTAAAAAGAAACAAGGATTGAAATAGGACAGGCAAATAGTACCTATGGGAAAGAAAATAAAAAGGTCAAGGAATATGTTGTAATCAATTTTCAAACACAGTATTTGAAAGCAGGTTCTCTGTTATACTGATTCTATCAACAGCGGGATAAAGGTCAGACTGTGGCAAATTGTACAAGATAGTTTTTAATATTACCTTATATTCTCAACATCTTTCACTAGGTAGCAGTTGATGCAAAATGCAGGTATGGTCACTCAGGAATTAATAGTTTCTATAGAAATGCTATTTCATGTTCATATTAAGCAATACATAGGTATTGATAAATCTCATTGCCATATGTGTACATAAAAGAGAAATAATATGCATTTATTAAATGTATTAAATTTTAAGTGGTTTTGGTGTGGCTTTAAAGCCCATACAATACTTTCAATACCAAATTAATGCAGAGTATCTTCAAATTTATTATAAAACAGAAGAGTGAAGAATTGTGGGGAAAGCTGCCTTTGTTTAAATTTGAATTTGACTCTTCATATCGAAGTTGAAATAAGTCAATATCTCACTGCTTAATTTTCTCCACTTACAAAAGACAGGTAATAAAAATACAGCATAGGATTTTTGTTAGTTTTAAGATATTATGAAACCATTATTTTGGGTAATATCTGATGTATAAGTATTGCTCAAATACTAGTTATAATTAATACTGTCATATGATTTGTCCAAGGGGGGTTGAAAGAGGAAAAAAAGTTTCTACTTTCTGCTATAAACTGAAACCTCTCATCTTTGAAAGGCAGGCACTGTCTGTATGCTTATGTCTGTAATGTTTTGTGCTGGAGCTGACTGCATTGTTCAAATGGCATTTGTGGTGGTTACATACTGTGGTGACTGTCCCCTCCAAATAAGTCTCACCCTTGTGTACTTCCTTTTCAGGATGGGTGTGGACAGGCCCTGTGACTTGATTCCAAACAATAGATTGTGGCAAAGGTGATGGAATGCCACTGACATGATTACATTATGTTGTATGTCAAAGGTGAAAGACAGTGACAACCTCGAATCCATCTAAATAAACTAGAATGTGAAAGACTCCCTTGCTGGCCATGAGGAGGTAAGCTGCTGTACTGTGAAAAGGTCATGTGGCAAGGAACCCCAAGGTCTCTAGCTGCTAAGAGGAACCCCCAAACAACAGCCAGCAAGAAAATTGGGTTCTCAGTCCTACAGCCTTGAGGAGATGAATTCTGCCAACAATATGAGGGAGCTTAGAAGCATAACTTTCCCCAGTTGAACCTCTGATGAGACCATAGTCCATGCAGACACCTGCACTACATTTGGATGAGACCCTGAGCAGAGGACACAACTAAGCCATGCTGGACTCCTGATCCTTGGAAAATGAGATATTATATGCATGTTATTTTAAGCTGTTAAATTTGTAGCAGTGTGTTATGCAACAGCAGAAAATCGATACAAGATGAGAGGAAATTTATTCATTTGGGAATCTCAAAGTTCCCCATTTATTTTATGCTACAGTATGTAGATAAACATATATTTAAGTGTATTTGTGCCCATTTGTGTCTGTTGATGAGGGTGTTTGGTGACAACTCTATCACAGTTATAAAAGAACATTTTACCACCAACTTAGAATATGTGTGATTAGTGGTATATCATGTAGACAAGCCTAAGGAAGATAATCAGTTCCTAGTATGCACCATAAATGTTATTTCAATACTGAGGCTCTGTGAAGGTTTGTGTTTCCAGACTGAGATCGGCTGTATGGCAAACCTTTCATTTGTCTATAAATCTGCATTTACTGTCCTTATATGTTCCCATAGAGTCCTTAGTGAATAAAACTTGGTGACTAAAAGACTCTTTAACCATTAGCTGAATTCAGCTATGAATTCTTAAATTTATGGGTAAATCAATATATATTACCCACTAGAGAGACAGATTTCCTAGACAGAATTTAGTGAAAAATGAGAATAATTATGCATATGTCCAAAAAATACACTCATCTTCAGATGATCATCAGAAGGGGGATGAGTGGAACCTTGGTTGATAACACCCAAGGTATCACTTCACTTTTCCACTTCATGTAACATGCATTCTGCAGGTTGAGATCTTAATGTCCTTCAATATTCACATTTAAGAAGAGTCTTCTCTAAAGTAGTATGGCATTACTATTGCCTCATAACAAACAATCACTCCAAAATTTAGTGATATAAAACCACAACAATTTTATAATGTCACAGATCTGTGGAACAGGAATTCGGAAGAGGCACAGAGGGTAGAGCTTCTCTCTGCTCCATCTCTGCCCCACTGTATCTGGGTCTTACAACTGGAGCCCTGAATGGCTGAGGACTGGACAATTGTGCCTGGAGGATTTACTTCCCAAATTACTTCTTTATTGACATGGCATGCAGTTCACATGTTTGGATTAGCTGGGATTGTTAACTAGAGCATTTATAACTGGCTTCTTCATGTGGCTTGAGCTTCTCACAATATGGCACCTGCATCTGAGTTGAAATACCTTGAGAAGGGAGTATTCTGAGAGCCAGAATTCCAGGAGAGCCAGGTGGAAGCTGCATGTTCCTTCTGACTCAGCGTATTTTATCAATTTTACGTGGTCATAAGTCCAGACTAGATTCAACAAGATAGAAATCAGAGCAATATTTCAATTAGAGGAGCTGAGTAGAAGAGTGTGTAGGAAGGGAGACAGTGCTATGGAGGACAGCTTTGGTAAGCGCTGTCCACCGCACATGGCATGTTAAAGCCTTGAGTGAAAAGCCAGAAGATTTGGGCTTTTATATTTCTTTTAACACTAATATAGGAAAGTCATTAGCCACCTCAGTGTTTACTTTGCCGATGTGTACTCTAAAGATTTTGAATTAGATAATCTAAATAGTTCTTTAGCACTCAAAGACTATAGATCCCGAACGTAACTAGATATAATCTCTCCTTTTCTGTTTCCCCTAAGTACTGCAGGACTGCTGGGATAATTATTAAATTTGATCACTACTGGAACACAGAAAACGTAAATAATATGTAATTTTATGGTTACTAAAGCAATTATACATTATGTAGATACAATGTTAACTTGAGGAATAACAGGGTTAAAAAAGTTCTGCCCTTATTTTATTTATTCAGCACTTTCAATTGTGTGTTTTTGATGTCATTACAAAAATTATACTAAAATATAAATAGATTTTTATTACAAGAATATAATTCCTTAATTTGCAATTTACTACTTCAATAAGACATCACGGTAAAGAGGCTTCATTTTTATTGGTTTGTTATATAACTTTATAGCTTGGAAAATAAGATAAATTTGCAATTATTTGGAAGTTTTAGTAAGATCCTGATAATGGTGCTTATAAATATTCGCATTTATATTGTAATTATTTGAGTAATAAGAATTCAGTGAAAAAGCACAGATTGGGTTTAATGCTCAGGATTTATTTAGGTTTATTAAGTACCAAGTATAAGATATAGCAAGATATCCCTTTTAGAAGGAAACAAATATTTATGATGTAGCTATTTCACAATAGCATAAGCAATACTCAAGAAGGTAGGATATCAACATTTAATTCTTCATTTTCATACTTGATAGCTGTATGCATTTTGACAAGTTATTCAGACTTTAATTGCTTCATTTGTGAAATAAAACTAAGTTACATTTGCAGATATTAAAGGTCTCTTACATCTCTAAATTTCTATGCTAAATAACATAAAAAGAATAATTAAAATCTCAGTCCACATAGTGTAAAAACTGACTTATTTCTACATCTGCTTTAATACTTTCAGCATTAAAGCATAACAACTACATCTCTATGTCTACCCCATATCTATTTATATATATTGTTATTTATCCTATAATCACAAATAAATTATTAGATTTAGTATTTTCCAAACTAATCCTGTTTAATGGAATAAGTAATGTGCTGTCTATCACCAGGAAAAAAATAATGCATGTTTACATTGGCTAATTTAAACCTTTAATTTTATACTAATCTATATTTTAGAGAGCTGGTTGTGGGAAAGGATAAGTCAACTTAAACTACTTTCCTTTTGTTCTTTTCTTCAAACCTTATTGGCAAGACACTTTTTGAAATGATTTTGGGGCCTTAGTCCTTTTCTGGAAGCCCATCTGGGGTTTATCTAAATAAGGCAAATTGGTAAAAACTGCTGGGAATCAAACCAGAACCTGGCAAGTTCATGCTTCATATAAAGATCCAAATTACTGGTTTATGCAAAATCTCTTAAGAATCACAGATAAATTAATGAAGGGCTTTAAGGTCTTATCCTTAAAGCATCATATATTCTGAGGGAAATTTTCACAAGATTGGAATCAGAAACTCAGTAACGGTCATGAAGATAAAAAAGAAAAAAAAAAAAAAATCCAGGTAACTTCACTAATGAAGTGATATAGTGATGTGCAATTATAGTTTCAAACTATAGATGAGTTTTGACTTTCTGAAATGTAGAAATGTAGTGATGCAAGACAGTTTCCTAAGAATTTTGATTTAAGGAGAACTGAACCAATTTTCTACAAATTATAGTTTTGGGGGATAGCATTGCTGTACAATATCTTTTACTTATATCCTAGAGAATAGCACATGTCCTGTAATATCAAATTCTAAAAGACTTTAAAACATTATTTCCATATTCCTGGGCTAGGAAATATTTTCCATTTTGTGGGCATATCTTGAGTCATAGAAGAAGACTGCAGGAAAATAAATTACTGTTCCTCTTTGATTCTCCCCAAACGTATACACAGACTCCAGAGGAATGCTGAATAAATTCTAGCATTGGAGAGAATTTGGAATCTAGTCATCTGTGAAAATCTTATTGGTGTACTTAACAACTTAAATAGACAGCCACATCATATGTATATGAATTCCCAGCTATATATAAGGATGTATTACATTATTTAATTGTAAAACTCACTGAGGAAAATATGAAATATAAAGAAAGAAAGAAATTCAATATAAACAAGAGTTCTAACATGTTCTTTTTGCATGTTGATGGATCACTATATACTCTCTGAGGTAGACACCTCTATTGGGAGACTACAAGAGTATGTGAATGAGGGAATCTCCCAGTTCACTATTATATACTTGCTCTTTTATATCCTTATTGAACACATTTTATGTGACAGTGTAAATTTAATTAAACTGATTAATTCGATCTAATGAGAAGAATTTATGAGCCACAGAAGAAATTGTATTGTCCCAGGGACTTCCTAAGTCAGAGCTTCTCCTCAGCTGTTCCCTCTCAGTCCAGAATTCTCTTCTCCAGGTCTCTCTTCTTTCAGTGCTGGCTAAAATCCTTCACTGACTACAGATCTGATGTACTGCATGGATCCTTCTTTGACAGAATAAATTTGAAATAATAGTTCCACCTTCTTATTTTAAAATTCTTTATTTATGTTTTTAATGAGATTTTGTAGTCTGGCTGAATATCATTTATCCTGGCAATGACTTAGTACTTTTCTTCCTGTCTGAATTTACTAAGATATTTGGGAGTTAGAATTATGCTTAGACCTTGTGGCAGTTTGAGATTATTTATAAATCCCAAAAAGAAAAACTTCTATTTGTAAACAAATCTATTCTTCTGGGTGTGATACCCTTTAATTGTATTAGATTCAACTGAGATGCCCTTGATTAAATTACCTGTTAAGATTAGGGCTTTGATTCGACCACTTCAGTGAGGTGTGACTCACATTGAGTCTCTGCCCCCTTGGTGGGTTGCTATAAATGGACACTCACTCAATAAGACACATGGGAAGAGAGAGCTCTGTCATGTTTGAGGCCCAAGGAAGAGATGGACCATTTGCCCAATAGCTTACAGCTGACCTTGGGAAGACAGACAAGACTGATATAGGAAGCCCTGGCAGATGAGCCCTAACCAGAAGATAGAGAGGACTGGAAGCCCTGAGGGAAAGGAGAAACCAGGCAGGGATCAGTGACAATTTTGCTTCCACACGTGGCAACTGACTTTGATGAGAAACCAACCTTAAGTTGGATTCTCTGCCCTTGTAACTGAGCCTTTACCCCAAATAAATACACTTTATAAAAGCCAACAGATATCTAGTATTTTGTATCAGTACCCTTTGGCAGACTAATACAGACCCCCTCCTTCAGCCCAACATAGTGTTTTTATAATAATCACTTGATAAAGATTTTTTTCATACTCATTACATGGTTACATTATCCATTTTGATACTTGAAAAAGTTTTCTAACATTTTGTTAAATATGGAAGGATTTATTTGAAATCATATTATTTCTATTTGTTCTGTTCCATCCGATAGAAATAATTTAAATAAAGTTTGCACACAATTCTTGTTGTTATTTTAAATAAAATGCAGTATTAGTCAGCCAAAAGGGTGCTGATGCAAAATACCAGAAATCTGTTGGCTTTTATAAAGGGTATTTATTCAGGATAGAAGCTTACAGTTACCAGGCCATAAGGCATAAGTTATGTCTCTCACCAAAGTCTGTTGCCATGTGTTGGAGCAAGATGGCTGCTAACATCTGCAAGGGTTCAGCCATCTCACTTCCTCTGTTCTTCTCCTGTGTGTTTACATACTGGGGCTCCAGCATCAAAACTCCAATTCTCTCCTCTGCCTAGTCTTTTTCTCTGTGAGTCCCCACCCACCAAGGGGGCAGGGACTCAATGTCCTACTGAGGTGGCCAAATCAAAACCCCAATCTTAATTTAATCAACTAAAAGTGAAAATTCTGAATCTAATACAATCTGATATGCCCAGAGGAACAGACCAGTTTACAAACATAATCCAATATTTATTTTTGGAATTCATAAACAATATCAAACTGCTACACATGCATTGACATTTTTTCCCATTTTGGGGACATTTATAATATTTATAAGTTTATACTGCTTATTATTTTAATTATATTGCTATGTAATGTTTGCATGATGAAGGCATTTTACACATTAATTAAAATTTAAAATATATCTTTAGGTAAGTATGTATTGTTTAACATTTTATTTGGTATAACATTAATATATAGTATAACTCACTAAATTCAGTTGTTTTCACAGAGATTTCTATTCACATATTTCAACATTTTCAAAATTATGATAAGGTTCTTAGAAATCCATAAAAAGCTAAATTATAAAGAGTTCATTACATCTTTCATTATCAGAAATCTCATGTAATATTAATAATGTAGGCAAGACAGAACACTTATCACAGAACCACATACTCACTAGTTCTTAGAAATATAAAAATGTGAAATATAAAGCTGTCCCTAAAGCAATAAGCTGAATGTTTTGACAGAGCAGAGTAATCTTTGGTTAGTAACATTATATCAGTGACACAAGGGAGAGCCAAGATAAGACGAGCTGAAAAACCAGGAACTAAGGTGTCTCAGGCAGTAGGACGCCTCTCTCCCACATCAGAGATTCCAAGGATCGAATGCCAGTGAAGACAGGAGGAGAAGGATGAGAAGAGAGGGCAGGAAACGGACACAGAGAGTTGCCCAGCAAATGGACACAAAACAGCAAAAACGGGGGGTGGTGGTGGTGGTGGTAAAAATGGATAAAAATAAATAAATAAATCTTTTTTAAAAATCCACTTAGAATGGTATTCACATGTGTGAAATCCTAACCTATGTAAATGGTATACTTAAATACACAAAAGCTATATTAAATGGTATAATACTGCTTTTCTTAAATGTTTTAAATATTTTCAGATGGCACTAATCTTTAACTGTAATGTTCTCTGTAATATATAGCAAGAACATGCATTAGTTTTAAAAAAGTAAAAAGCCATATCATCTATGTTGACAAATGACTGACATCTTATTACTATAAGTAAATAAGAAGAAAGTTTAGTCAGTCTGTCAGATGCAAGGGTGCCCAAACAAACAAGCAAATAATTGGGAATGAGGGTAACATTTACAGATCCCTGAGATACAGGCATAGAGTTTAGCTAGCAATACTTGAGGCAGACTGTATGTTTTCCACTTTACAAAATTGTTAAGGTTAAATTGGTGTTTGTAGTTGACATAATAATGAAGCAGAATTACCCTGTGTATTTGCAAGGAAAGTAGATCATATTTTATGGCTAGATCAATAAGAAGAACAAAATTTTAATAGTCTGCCTTGGTACCCTTATAAGAACCTGATTGTGTTAAATTATTTTTTGAAAAGTGAAAAAGTTTTTTTTTTAATCAAACTCATTGAGATATAATTTATGTGCAGTAAATATCACTTTAATTGTCCTTTATTATGTTTCTGTGAATTTTGATAAGTGTACACTATCATGTAATTGACATCATAATCAAGATATGGAATATTTCCATCACCCAAAAATGATCTCTTACACCACCACACATACCTCATGGTCACCCCACCTACCATACACATATATGAGCACCATCATCAAGATTCTGTCACTCACTGATTTGCTTCTGTCCCTATTACTATTACTAATATCCAGTATACAATTACTGTTTGTATATTGAACTCATATCATATTACCTTACTAAACTTAAAAATTCTAACAGCCTTTTTTGCAGATTTATTGGCACTTTCTATGTAGACAATTATGTCTTCTATAATTAAAAATTATATACTTCTTCCTCCTCAAAATATATGCCAATTTATTCTTCTTATCTTATCCCATTCTTTAAAATGTTTAGTATTATTTTGAATAGGAGTAGTAGAGTGGATACCTTTGTCTTCTTCTTGAACTTACTTTCACCAAATTGTATGACTTCAACCATAAAGACTTTTAAATATCATTTAGCAGTGTAAGCAATTCAATCCTATTCCTAGATTGCTGAAAAAAATTCATCATGAATGGAATTTAAATTTAAATGCTTTTTCTGCATCTAGTAAGAGGGCAATACAGCTTTTCTTATTTAGTCTATTGATATAATTAGTTACAGATCCTCAGGAAGGATCTTCATGCTGCAGTCTTGAAGCAAAAGTTCTTCTGGAAACTTCAATTCTTGGTTTTAAGATCTTCAACTGATTGGGTGAGGCTCACACACATTAATTAATTATGTTTGTTACTTAAAGTCAACTGATTGAAGATGTTAATTATATCTACAGACTACTTTCAAAGCAAGACCTAGATTAATGTTTGACCAAATAATGGACATCATAGCTTAGCCCAGTTAACACATTAAGTTAACCATCATAATAGTTATTCCTTCTTCTTCTATTATCTGGAATGGTTTTTGAATAACTGGTAAAAAAAAAAAATTTCTCAATCTTTGATAGAATTTACCTGTGAAGTTATCTGGATTGAAGTGTTTTTTTTGTTTTGTTTTGTTTTTTTTCTCCTTCAATTTCATTGAATAATAAAGGATTACATGTTTATTTCTTCTAAGATAATTATGAGTATTTGCATATTTCAAGAATTTTTTTTCCATTTTATCTGTTTCAAAAGTAATTGCCATACATTTATTTATAATATTTTCTTATTAGCCTTTTAATAGAATGTATAGAAATATCCTCTCTCTTATTCCACATACTGCTAATTTGTATTTTATCTCTTTCTTGATAAGTCTTCTTAGAGGTTTATTAATTTTGTTTATCATTTAGAAGAACTAGGGTTTAGTTCAATTAATGTCTATTTTTCTTTCAATTTCATTGATTTTGATTCTTGTGTTTATTATTCCCTATATTTTCTTGCTTTATTGTTAATTTGTTTTTATTTTTCTAAAATTCTATGAAGTGTTGTGCTTTCATTTACATTCACTTCAACAATTTTTTTTTTTATTTCCCTTGTGACTTACTCTTTGGCTAATATATATTTTTTTAAGAGTACGTTGCTTAATTTTTTAAAAAAGGAGGGGATTTACTAGACATCTTTCTGGTATTGATTTTTAGTTTAATTCTATCATGGCCATAGAATATACTTTGTATGGCTTAAATTTGTTGATGTTTGTTGCCCTATCTTGAAGTAATTTTATGTGTACCTGAAAAGAAGTGATGTTTTGCTCTTTGGAGTAAAATAGTCTATACTGATTAATTACGTCCTCTTGGTTGATAATGTTTTTCAGTATTTCTTTATTCTTATCAATTTTTTATTTTTTTCAATTATGTACAGTTATGTTGCCATAACTCGTACATCTGTCTTGTAGATATTTCCTATTCTCTTTTCACTTCTAAACATTTTTACTTGAATTTTGAAGCCCTGTTTTTAGATGTTTTCACATTTGTTATTTCAAATTGGTGAATTGACCATTTAAGTCCTTTTTTGACACTTTTAAATATCCCGAGTTTTGAAGTCCACGTTGTCAGGTATCAATATAGACCTTTGATTTGTGTTTGCATGCTATATATTTTTCTACTGTTTAATTTTTTTTGGCCTTTTTAATAGACTTATTTTAGAACATTTTTATTTTTACAGATAGAAAACATTAATCTGAAAATATAAAATCTCCACAAAATACAATTATGATAATCTCAAACAAATCCACACCCAAACATATCAAACTCAAATGGTGGAAAGTCAAAAACAAGAAGAAAATCTTGAAGGCAATAAGAGAAAAATGACTCATCATGTAAGACATATCTCAAATAAAATTAACAAATTATTTCTCATCAGAATCAATGAAGTCCAGAAGTTAGTGAGATGACATATTTAAAGTGCTGGGGAAAAATGTCAATCAAAGTTTTACATATAGCAAAACCATAAAATAAAAATAAATTCTAAGTCAATTTCAGATAAATAAAAATTGAGAGAATCCACTGGGTAAAGGACCAGCCTTACATCAAATAGTAAAATAAGGTCTTAAGGCTTAAAGCAGGGACATCAGGCAGTTTTACAAATCCACATGAAAAAAAAAACGGAGTGCCAATAAAATAATTATGTTGGAATTTACAGAAGAAAGTATAATCACATATTTCTTCTCCTTTATTCTTAATAATTTTTTAAAAAGACAAAGACAGTTACCTAAAACCATATGTACATAATTGTATCTATGGACCTATAATATATAGAAATGTAATATATTTGACAATAATAGCAGAAAAGGAGGGGAGTGGGAATATTAGAGTAAGGAATGACAACAGATGGGAATTCATATGCTCAGGAAAAAAAAAAAAAGGAAGAGAGCCAAATAATAAACAGTAATGTTAATATTATGAACTCTATAAATAAGAACAAAAATGAGCTTATTAGCAATCAGGAACTTGGCTAATTTTAGAAATTCGAAGGCAAGGAAACACAAGTAAAAGAATTATGTGTGGATACTATTATGCAAATATTCAAAAGTTTTAACTCATTGTGGATGAGCTAAACTTTGCTATATAAAGGAATAAACTTTCAGATTTGACAATCATGTCAATTGGCAAGCAAGTGTCATTTGAGTGAAGTGGTGCAAATTCAGGACATTTTGAGTGCTAGCCATTTTTGTTGAGATTTCTCTACATCCTACAGTGAAATAAGAAACTTGTCAAACTACTCAAGTTCAGAAAAGTAAAACATTTATATAGAAAATATAGTGATGCTCTCAGACATTTTAATGTTCAGTTAATTTTTATTGGGTCTAATTAGAGCATTAATAATGTATTCATACCTTTTCCAGGCACCAAATGCATTCTAAATGATAGAAAAATAATTTCTACTTCTGAAAATATTAAAGAAAGTCAAATTAATTACTGCTAAATGGACAAGTATGCAAGGCTTAAGAGAAGGAAGCCACATTCATATTAGCTATATTAAGAAATGTCATTTGCAAAGTGAGATTTAATCTATGTTGCTGAATTCTCATTATGTGCAATGATAAGTGAGACTGAATTCTGCTGTAGCACTTTTCATCTTCAAAGCTCTCTATAAACATTAACTAGGAGTCATTAAGGTTACATTTTGCAGCATAGGCATATTTAGCTAGGAAATAAAACAGAACAGATTACGTAAAAGTTCTCTGTAATGAAGGTTAACTCTAAGCCAATTTCTACAACTGCCAGTATTATTGGCTGCACATTAACTCTTCATGAGTTTTTCTTGTTTAAAATTGAATTATTATATATTTCAATTCTATCATTGCATTTCATTTTAACTCACTAGTGGGGAAAAACACAGCAAATGTACTTTCCAAAGGACGTAATTTAATGCTATAGAAATAAAGCAACAAAGTGAGTATTTTAGAGTTGCTTCTATAGAAGCCTAAAAGCATACCTTTCTAAAAGAGACTCAGAATACTAACTAGAGGAAAACATTTTGAGAGCATCAAGTCCAAAACCACATTATTGCTTTTTTTTTTAATCCTAATTTTATCTTTTCTTTTTACATATTGGAATATAGCATTTCAAATCTAGTACAGAAGCAGTTTCTTTTGAAATGAATATGTTACCTAAAATGATAATTCTACCACTAACTAAAAAGAGAGATTTGTTTCCAATTCACAAAAAATACCCTCTATCATTTAAGTAATATAAATTAATAAAATATTTGGTGTGCATTGCTTTACTGAAGCAGTTATAAATTTTCATGATATTCTGAATCTATTTTGACTTTATTAATTCAACAAATTGGAAATCCATATGAAATATTTTGTCCTATAATCCTCATTAATAATGTAAATTGACATGCTTCATCTGAATTACAAATCATTTGTTTTTACTTCATCCATACAATCTCTACCAACATAGTGGTTTATATGTCCAGTAAATTAATCAACATTTGTTAGACCTACTTATAAAATGTGGTTGCATGAATAAGAAACAAACTGCTACGGGATTTGAAATCAAATGACTTAAATTTATATTCTGTATAAAAGTGTCATTCATAATATAATATTTAAGTACATAAATTAATTTATTTGATTATTAGTTTAGATCTAATCACAGTAGCTCCAAACAGTGCATTTGCAAGCAACATGTCATGAGACTTTCTTATATTTTCAAATTTTCCAATGACAATAAAACATAAATGGTTATGTATTTGCTCATGAACTTCCCAGAATCTTTATGGTAATAATGTGATGGTATATATTAAGCACAATAAATAAAACTATACAGTTCTCATGTGATTGTGCAGGTTCACTTACTTGCCACAGGACTACTCCACAAGAATCAAACTTATAGTAAAAACATTTCAGGTTCAGGTAAATTGTATTCCCTTCATTTGTAGGTTTCTTTTCTGACTTATATTTTTAGCAAAGACCACTCCTTTTTATGTATACATATATACATCTATATGTATATAAACATGAGTTAATTCCTCATATATAATAATTTTGGTGAGGTTGAGTTTTGAACTAGTTTGTGAAAAACTGAGATGTGTTTTTTAAGAGCAGGAAAGAAGACTTGCAAATTGCAAGAGTGACAAGAGCAAAAGTCTACTCATGACAGCAAAAATACTTTGAAGAACACTTTTGATTTTTGTGCTGTTTTTACATATATTAGCTCAACAAATGATGTGTGGTAGATACCATAGAGCTTTGGTTGGGTGGAGCAAGGAAGATGGTTTAGGATTGAATAAGAGAAAAGGTTGGAATATTTATTAGGATTTACAATATAAAAAAATGACTCATGTTTTTATTGAAAAAATATATATGTTTATGTTATGGTTAGGCTAATGTGTCAATTCGGCCAAGTAATTGTGTCCAGGTGTTAGGTCCAGCAAGCACTGGGCTAAATGTAATACAAGAGCATTTATGGACTTCGATCACCAGTGAGTTTACTGAGTAGATGGCTGATTACATCTGCATCAATCAGGGAGATTGCATCAGCAATGGGTGACGCTTTTATCCAATCAGTTGAATGCCTTAAAAGGGGAAGTGATTTCAACATTCAGAGAGAATTTCCCAGCTCCTCTTTGGACAGCCAACTTCTCCCAGAAACTCATCAAGGACCTTTCATCGGACTTTCTTCAGAGCCCCTGGTTTGCAGCCTGCCTGCGGAACCTGGACTTGTGCATCCCCACAGTCGCATGAGAGACTCTTATAAAATCTCATATTATTGACAGATATCTCCTGTTGATTCTGTTTCCGAAGAGAACCCTGAGTACTACAGTATATATTCTCATACTTTTAATGATTTTGGTTTGAGGTTATCTTGAATTCATGGATATGCTTAATCATGGCTCTGATTTAAAACAAAACAAAACAAAAGTCAAACATGAAACAATAACAAAAAAATCCTGGCATTCAAACAAGATTTTATATTTCCAAGTTTGTTGTTCCTTTTATTTCATCATGCTGGCCCACTCATAAGTCAATGTGAATAATAAGATATATTAATATGCAAAATGACTTAGGACTTACACAGTAAGTTGTGTGGTACCTATGCTGAACCTCACAGATATAATATGGTATGTTATGGTGAAAATTATAGACTATTATGATAGTAATATAACAATTAATTATAATAAAGATGATAGAGCGTTCAGTATTTTCAACTAAGGTACTATAGTTTATTACTGAGAGATGAAAGTCATAAGAAATATGGAAGTAAGAAAAGGAAAAGACAATGGAATATGCAATAGAAAAAAAGTAACCTAACTTAGTGATTCAAAAGGTATAGAAAGTAAAATAGTTGTCAAAAGTATTTACAAATCTGATTTTCCAATTAAAAAATGGAGAGCCCTAAAAATGTTAATAAGGGGGAAGGTAGAAAGATGTGCTTATTGGGAGCAATTCTTAATAACTTGATTTATAATATGTTTCTTTTTTTAAATAAAATACCCAAGTGGTTATTTTATACATAATTAGCTTAAAAAATGTATAAATTTCAAGATTTAGATTTGGAAGGTTCCTTTCTTCAGGTACAGGAATGGTCATAATGAAGTCTAGTGAGAGAAAAGAAAGAATGATTAAATCAATATTTCCTCTCTTTGTTTTCCTTTAGGCTGGTTTGGGGGATTAAGGAGTAGTTGATGGTAAAAGGGAAATAATGAAAACCAAAAGTAAAAGGATTTTCATATAATATATAAACTAACCAACAACATAAAAAAACCTCTCCATCCAAGAAGTTACCTATTAGCACTTTCCTATTTAATTAGTAAAGAAAAATCCTCAAAATCAGAACAATCATCAACAACATTTAAGTAGGGGCCACTTTATCAGGTTCATCTCACAGAATTTAGAATTCAGGTTTTCTGGACTGACAATGGAGTTCATAGAAATTAAAATGAGTACTAATTTTTACTGTGATATAATTAAGGGAAAGACTAAAATGAAGGTTCTCCCTTAGGTATAAATTGACTAACTTTTTTGGAGGGAAAGTTAAGCAAAAATTTTATGAAACTACTCTAAATGAAGAAGGTAGAATCTTATGATGATTATGGGATCAGTGGGACTACAGTGGCTCAAGTAGGAAACCCATTAGCCTATAAGCTCCTTAAGGACAAGGACTGTTGTCTTTTGAATGTTGGTGTCACGATACTTTACCCAGTGACTGCACAAGGTATACACACAATAAATATTTACTAAAGGAACTGGACTAATAAAAATAATAATGGTTACAGAGATTATTTGAATATTTATATTGGATAATTTACATTTTCTACAAATTGCAGATTTTTTATTAATTGTAAACTTTCTCCTTAATATACTTAAGGAGCTATAATCAAGGAAATACAATTAAGGGATTCACTTTTTGAAATATATCTCTACTGACTCCTCTAAAACCACTTCTAAAGAACAGACAGAGATTCCAAATAAGATGTTAATGAATGACTTAGACTTCTTTAGGAAGCTTCTCTTCCATGGGTGTTTTTTCACAAGTTGTTCTATAATACTCTAATCAAGTATTCGTAAGCCCTGAACTGAGCCTGAGCAATTTTGCTTCCTGAAATTCAGTTGTTAATATTTACTTAATCTCTTTACAACCAGAGTTGTCAACAACGATTGCATATTAGAATTAACTGATGTGAATATTCTCACTGTCCTGATTTTGTGATAAGCAGGGTAGGCTAAACATTCGCTATATTAGAAACAATGCATGTGTCCCCAGACCTAGTTTTTCTCCCTAGGCCCACTCATAAGAGTGGTTTTTAGAATGCCAGTGATAAACTAAGCCTGATTTATTATATGACCATCCTGTATGTGAAAAGACTGTAACTTTGGTTATCTTTGGTCAACCTTAAGAGATATAGCAGGGGGACAGATGTGGCTCGAGTGGTTGGGCATCTGTCACCCATATGGAGGGACCTGGGTTTGGCCCCTGTGACCTCCCAGTAAAAGAAAAAAAAGAAAAATATAGAAGGCATGTGGGCCACCAGGTCCCATGTGCAGGTGAGCCACCAGGCCCCGCGAGCCATACAGCAAGATGACACATAGCAGGAGAGTGACACAAAGGAAAGCCAAGAAGACACACAGAAAAACCAGGAACTAAGGAGGCGCAGGCAGTAGGACGCCTGTCTCCCACATTGGAGATTCTGAGGATCGAATCCCAGTGAAGACAGGAGGAGAAGGATGAGAAGAGAGGGCAGGAAACAGACACGAAGAATTGCCCAGTGAATGGAAACAGAAACAGCAAAAACGAGGGGGGAGGGTAAAAATGGATAAAAGTAATTAAATAAATAAATCCTTTAAAAAATGTATAGGGGAGGAAGATTTGGACTATAGTTAGTAGTAATACTTTGATGATACTCTTTTATGATTTGTTAACAAATGTTTCACAACAATGCAGGGTGTTTGTGGGGGGGTGACATGTGGGAGCCCTGTATGATGTTATGCATGTTTGTTTTGTAAGTTCACGATGTTTACTGAACACTTATAGTTTATGTATGTTCATGTATGAATGATAGACTTCAATAAATTGTTTTTTTAAAAAAAGAATTAACTGAAAGGTTTTAAATAAAATATTGATGTTTGGAACCCACAATTAGAAAGGAGCCATGGCACCTTAAACATTTGTTGAATAATGCTTAAATGTAGCCAGGGTTAGGTATCACTGCTGTAAAAGTGGAGTTTTAGCCTATCAGTCCAGAGTAAGCCCAAAAATGCCGACACAAAATCTGTTTGGGAAAAGGATCCATTAATTATGCATTATGAAAGAGATTAATAATTATCACTTTATTTAGTGTGTTTACACCATGAATGATTAACAGTGTTAGCATTTGAGATCATATTACTCATTATTCCTAATTCTTTATTTTTATACTTTGCTACATTGGCAGTGTCTTTCACTGGAAAAACATGAGTGCAGTCCAGAAAAGCGTCTACACAGCAGGCTTGAGACTACTATCCTCATAAATGCCTGCGCACAAAGTTGGCTCCCAACTGGAGTCAGAACTTGACTGGTAAAGAGCTCTCTACAATGATATGAAAAGTTCCATAAATGATGAGTGGCTCATTGTGGCCAAAATGTTCGTACAAACAGTTTGGTTTATACTGAACATCTGCTTTTCTTTGGGAAATCTGGAATTTTAACACATGAATAGCCCTCGAAAAACAAGTAAACGGAACAACAAGAAACCCACAAAAAACCTTAGGCTTTGAGTTTTACATGTGTTATCACAATTTATTGCTGAAGGAATTAAGCACGCCCTGTGTGATTCCATGGGAAAGGAATCTTGAAAACTTACACCTGGTTTCCTCACCCATATGCCTTTTCATTTTCCTGACTTTGTTTTATATCTTATCACCGTAATAAATATTAGCCATGAGTAGGACTATGCTGGGTCACCTAAGTCCTTCTAGTAAATCTCTGAAACAAGACAAATGGTTTGACTATATTAAAAAGGAAAGCTAGACCACATATAAATAATTCTTTTAAATGTGGTTTAAGGAAGATAGGCAAGGATTTGTTAAGCATGATTTTCAGCTTTTGACTGAAAATCCAGGGTCTGCTTCTGTTTCAAGTTATCTCTTACTTTTAACAATCATTTTCACTTTATTTTTCTCATGGTTCTCTATTCTTCGTCACATAATTTAGCAAGAACTAATATACCTATGAGTAATTAGGTCAAAGTAAGCAGCTTACTATTAACAATCAAGAAACAATTTACCCCGGGACCTCCCGGTAAAAATAAAGAAAAATATAGAAGGTGTGTGGGCTGCCAGGCCCCATGCACAGGCAGGTAGGGCTCCAGGTCCTGCAGAGCCACGCAGTAAGATGATGATGTAACAGGAGAGTAACACAAGATGGATAAAAGTAAATAAATAAATAAATCTTAAAAAGAAAAAAGAAAAAAGAAACAATTTACTATACCAATATATGGGGATAGAAATCACAGCCTGACATGCTGGTTCTGAATATGAGCCCATAGCTAATATGTGAATCTTGGTAATTGAAGCAGAGAAAAAATAGCAACATTATGAAACAATACTCCCTCTAGTACTTCTAAGGCCAAGGTTCATAATATCTAAAGTCAAGAGGGTTCTTTGTGCTGATATAATGGGTCAACAAAGGAAAGTGTTGCTCAAGCCAGTGTCCCTGCAGTGATAAGAAAGATGTGTCAAATATACTTGTAAAAATTAAAACACATTTCCATATACTTAAGAGCATTCGAGGATTTTGTTGAAAGTTTTAATGAAACTCAACCAAGTTATTAAAAGGGAAAAAAACCCACAAAACTGAATTTGTATTACGATGAAAGAGTACTACAAAGTGCCTCTTGCTCTAGGCATTATCTAGTGCATAGTCTCAAGTGGACCTTTTATTCATATTTAGATTTTCAATTTCTGCTAGGATGTTTGATGTATCTTCCATTCTTAAAAACCATTAACATTACCCATTGCTTAGAGAATAAAGTCCAAACCCATTAGCCCTTCACGATCTTTCCTCAAGATATATTTCTGGCCTTATCTTCCAAACAACCTTCCACATTTATAATTTCATTATACTTGAATGCTTCTATTTCAACATTCAATGACTTTACCCCATGTCAAAATCTTATTCACTCTTGAAAGGGTGATGCAAATGCTTCTATCTATGTAAAATATATTTTTCCAGACTCTTGAAAAATCCCAATTCAAACTTGCTTAAGAAAATATTTTTTTAAAAAATAGATAGCTTCACACAGGTACAAATTTCCAAGGGGGTGGGCTGCCTTTAACAATGACTAGTGCTCTTTCTTTGTCTTGGCTGTACTCTTTCATGTGATGCTTTCAATCTGAACAACTCCTTCATGTGACAGCAAGGTTTCTCACTTACTCACTGGAGCTTGGGACAGCCATGTGTCCCTCGAAGCTGCCTAAAACCACAGTAGAGGAAAGAGAAGACCTGAGCCAAGAGGGCCTTGCGAATCAAGCAAAGAACCAAACACTCTATGCAAAGAAGGGCACAGCACCTGAGCCAGCTGGGCGGGAAGTGTCTTCTGAGAAGGAGCCATGGACTTGGAGACAGAGCTCGCCATGCATTATCATTGGTCAGAACTGGATCCCGCAAAATTTATGAATAATGCTAAGTATCTACACAGCTTTAAGGCTTTGGAACTGAAACATGAAAAGGAAGACCAGAAATAAGAAATTGGGAACCTGAGTAGCCCTACAAAAAAACAAACAAACATCAAACAAGCTTACATTTCCTGTGGTTGTGCTCTAGTGGGGGTAGTGGGTCCTGCCATTCTGGATGTGTGTGTGCCGTTTGGTCTTGAGAGAAATAGAACAAAGGGTGGCCTCTTCTCAAACTGAATTCCCTGTTCCCACTTATCTAATCCTCCCACATTCTTGGTGGCTATGTTTCAGAACTTTTCCCCGTTCCCGCATATCTAGCCCTCCCACATTCTTGTTCAAGTCACTTCCCCAAAAACCCACGTCAGTAAAGGGGATGAACTTGGACACTGAGAACCTACCCCTACACTTTTCTTAGAATTGGGTTAGTTTCCGTGCCTAAGATTGTAAGCCCACAACTCCCAGTCAATGGGAGATGGGTAAGGTTGGAAAGGGAGGGGAATGGGACATTGCATCATGGGAACTATATAATCTTTGTTCTTGCACTGATCCTGTGCACTTGCCCACTTCCATTAGCCTGGGCATGTGCCCTTTCTCATGAGAAAGAAATAAATTACTGCTGTCTCTAGTCCAAGTCTCTGTCTTCAGAACTTTTATTTTAAGTAAGTGGTCACCGTCCCTCTCAATTGGGGGCTCATCCGGGATCATGGGAATGAGGAGAGACCCTTGAACCCCGTCTCCGACTGGCAGGATGTCCCACCGAAGTTTTACAGGGCCTTCGGCATAAGAAAAGTTGGGGGTCTCTCCCCCTCACCAGACCCGAAGGAAGCAGAGATTGAAACAGATGCACAGGGAAAAAGGTCCAGACCTCAAAAACTGAGATAAAAGAAGTCACATAAGTCTGTGCACAGACCCAGGTAGGAGATTTTGTGTCCGGGGCTGGGTGACTGGAAGAGCGAAGACTTAGTTCTGAAAGATCCTGTTGAGTCAGCGAGATTGAGTATAATACAAAACATCTCAGGCAAGATATGTTGAGCCAGTGCAGGCAAGATACGTTGAGTCAGCGAGACTGAGTATAATACGTGAAGTCTCAGGCAAGATATAGGGTGAGAAGGAAGGACTAGGGGCCTGTAACTCCTCAGAAATCTCAGGGAAAATGGGAAAGATAAATTCTAAAAGCAGCCGGCAAGAAACTTTACCAGAGGTACCCATTAGGGACAAAGTTAGAAAATCAAGATAATCTTCCAAAATATAAAGGAAAAAGTAAAAAACAAACAAAAAAAACCACATGATAAAATATTGTTATTTAATCTGGGCTGGAATTCCCCTTAAGAGTGGAGCTGTTCACTGGCCAAAGCTCAGCTCCAAGGAAAAGTGGGTTTGTCAAGCCCTAGATTTGTAAACAATGCCCTTTTAGAGAAGTTCTCCTAGGGCAAGGGGAAATTAGGTTTGTGAATGCTCCCTTGAGTAGTGCTGAAATAAGTTTCAAGAAGGAAATAAGAAATCTATTAGACAATATACCAGAAATGGGTTGGCTTTAAAAAAAAAAAAAAAAAAAAAATAATCTATTAGAAAACATTTCAGGATTAGCTGACCAATTTAATCAATTTCTCAGCCCAAATGTTTACACTTAGACCAAACTAATGTCCATTTTAGATCATTTCTTCTCTAGAGAAGAATAAGGACAAATTAGAAGAGAGGCTAAGAAGACCTGGGATGATAATCACCCAGGAACCCAAGGGGGACCCAGAGGGGAGCAGAAGTTTTCTCTCCAGGACCCTAATTGGGATCATAATAACTCTGCCCATAAGAATAGCATAAGAGATCTAAAAAGTATAATTGCCCAAGGAATTAGAAATGCTGTCCCTAAGAGTCAGAATTTAAATAAAGTTTCAGAAGCAAAACAAGAAAGAGAGGAAACTCCCACAGCTTTCCTGAATAGGCTAAAAGATTTGGTGAGAAAATATTCAGGCTTAGAAACAAATGATCCAGCAGCCCAAAATCTACTTAAAGTATACTTTGTAACTAACTCATGGCCTGATATTAATAGGAAATTACAAAAAATAGAAGGATGGACAGGCAAGCCACTAAATAATTTATTATCTGCAGCTCAGCAAGTGTATGTAAGAAGGAATGAAGAGGTGAGGAAAGAGCAAACCAAGGTTATGATGCAGGCTTTAAAACTGCAACAGGAAGGACAGACTAAGTTAATGTTACAAATTGTACAAACAATGACTAATGCTTTACAGAGACCTAGTGCTAGAAGGGGCAAAAGCCTGCTTCCGGACCAGAAAGGGAATGCCCCGCGCCTCCGGGAAAGAAGGTCATAAGAGAAGGGATTGCCCAGAGAAGACAATGGAACAAAAGATCTTCTCTCTGATAGAATCAGAGGATTGAGGGAGTCAGGGGTTCAAGATAGACCCCCACCCAGAACCCCTGATAAATTTAAAGGTGAGGAATAAAAAGGATAACATCATCTTCCTAACTGAAACAGGTGCAAACAGATCCTCCCTTATTATCTTACCTAAAGGGGACAAACTAAGCAAAAAGAAACTCATAGTCTCAGGGGTAAAAGTAGAAAATTTTGTTGTTCCTTTTATAAAACCATTACAAATTTAATATAGTTAAGAAAACTACTTAAAACAATTTCTTTTCATCCATGAGGCGGGGATCAACTTATTGGGTAGAAACATGATCACAAAATTAGGCCTAAATTTAACAGTCAAAGGAACAAAGATTGTTCCAACCTTACCCTCCGACTATGTGTTATGAAAGAGAAAAAAAAAAAGTAACATTGACCCACAAATCTGGGTTGGACCCCGGAATGGAGAAAAAGTAGACATACCCCACCCTCCCCCAAGGATCAAGCTAAGCGGAACTCAACCAGAAAATAGAAAATAGTTTTTGGAGGATAGGAGAAAAATAAATAAATAAATAAAGGCATTGCTAGGGGGATCCTAAATCATCTTCACCAAGACAGCCACTAAGATGTCCAAAATGTTTGCGATGGTGTTCTAACTCATTATGTATGTATCGGCCTCCACTCTGTAGCCTGCCAAGTAGTAAATGTATCATCTATAGAAAAGTAAATAAACAATGTCTGAAGAACAAACCCCTAAGAGGGCAACCCCCAGAGCTCAAGCCTTTTCAAAGCATTCAGGTGGACTTCACTGAAGTACCACCAATGAGAAAACTAATATACCTCCTAGTGGTGATTGACCATCTCACTTCATGAGTGGAAGTCTACCCATTTCCTCAAGCGACTGCACATGTAATTAAAATGCTATGATTCCTTCATTGAGGGTGGTGGGCCACACTGTGGGAGATGTTAGTGTGGGATGTGGTGGGAGGTGTGGGAGGTGGGCAACATGGGAATCCCAGTGGGTTCCGTGTAATATTTTGGGTAATCTAAGCACCTCTTAAAATATATGTATATATATTTATAAATAACATTTTTGTAAGCAAATACACATATATGCATATATATTTATATATCATTTTGCAAATATTTGTATGTATTGTGAGAATTTTGATTTTTACCCATAATAAAAAAAATAAAAAAAAATGCTATGATGGGAAGCGGCTGTGGCTCAATCAGTAGGGCTCCCGTTTACGATATGGGAGGCCCTGGGTTCGGTTCCCAGGGCCTCCTGGTGAAGGCAAGCCTGCCCGCACGGCGTGGTTAGCTGAGCCAGTGAGCACAAGCAGCAAGGGGGGGATAAATGAATAAATAAAAAAATAAAATCTTTAAAAAAAAAAAATGCTATGAGAACACCTTATCCCTAAGTATGGGCTCATTGAAAACATTGATTCAGATAATAGACCCATTTCACAGCTTGAGTTCTACAAAGGTTAATGAATTAGTCTTGCTCATCCAAGGTCTGCTAAAGTCGAAGTGAAAAATAAAATTCTAAAGCAAAGGAAAATTATTTTAAAGCATTGGGGACATTTTGGTTTTAATCAAATAATTAAAAAAACAAGACAAAACTATTGTGCAAAACTGCATAGTCACAGTGCAAATTAGAGTAACTAAAAAGAGTCTTCAAAAAGGTCTTTTAAATGTTATCTTACAGTTAAACTTGTTTTGTAAGAGAATGAAAATTTTAACAGTTAAGTCCTGTGCTTCTGTGTCAAACTATTCATGTCTGCCTGTTTGTTCAGTGTATGACTCCATACATCGGGATGATATCAGATTGGAAAATGAAAGTTCTTAGATGAGCTACATGTGAATAACTATTCCTAGAGCCCAAATTGGGCTAAGCAGGATGGAAAAGTAATATAGAAATCCAAATATAGAAACTTGAGAAACAAAAAGTTTTTCCTAAGTTCTTTAACCTGCCTTATCCCCAAGGCCTTCTCTTTACAAGAGCTATGGGAAAAAGACAAGGTTTAACAGATTGAAACTCTATCTTCTAAACTAGGGAATTAAAAATCATAGTTTATTCTGTAATTCCTCAATTTAAACCTTTTAACACCCTTAAAATAAGGGTGGTTAAAAATCCTGTTACCAAATATCAACAAGTGAAGAAAAAATCCTTGAAAACTATAGAAAGATCTTTAAAAACAGTTTTCCAGAACCTGGCAGTCAATGCTTTTAAGATTATTTACAGTTTATAATTTTAATAAAGGAGTTTTGGCCTCCTGCAAAAGAAAGAGGGAGGCATTCCTTGCATAAACTATAACAGTTTCGATTTTATTTAGCTTAAGTGTTATCTCCCTAAGTTTATGAAACACCAAGTATATAAATTTATTAAATCCTTAAGGTGATGAAAGTTAAGTTCATATCTAATGAAATTAAGTTAAAGAAATGTAGATCTGTCCTCTTTTAAATAGATAAAGTAAATTCCATTACTTGCTAATTATAATCTAAAGTAAATTAACCAGTCTATGTGGTTGTGGTCAATTATGGAAAGTTTATAAAAAGCATCTTCTAAACTGAAGCATTTGAATGGCTAGTTCCAGGAAGCTGTTACTAACTAAAAGCCTGAATTGATGTTAATGGCAAAAAGTGACTTCGTAGCAGTGAAAAGTGTCAGAGGCCACCTCAATCTACATATTCAAAGAGTAGTATAAAAAAAAAATGATCTTGATTCCATTAGGAATCTTCAGTTTTCATTAAAAAAAAAAAAAAAAAAAAAGGAAAATAGTTTTTCCTGTACTGCTAAAGTAAAATACCTGCTATTTAACGTCTTCATGGTAAAAGTGTTGGAAATAAAACGCATTGCATTGGAAGTGTTTAAAAAGTGTATAAAAATCAAGAGATAGACTTCATCATTGTCAGATTCTCTTGTGCATCCAAACCAGACCTTCAATACATTGCAGGTGTATTGAGTTATTGGCTAAGTTGGTCACTGACCCCTAAAACAATAAACGTGTCTACTACATCTCTAGTTGTGCTCCTGAAGTGGATGGTTTCAAACTCCTGCAGCAGCCAACTATGGCTCGATATGGCCAAATGTACAATGGATACCGCCTCCAGACTGGCACTGTTTCATAGTGCCAAAGAGTGCTATAAACCAGACCAGTGGAATACTGGAACCTACTTTCCTAGCTTCTCTCTAGAGTCAACAGTGCTGCAGCATGCTGCTATGTGAAGGGCATACCAAGTGGAGCAATGAGCACCAGAAGACTGTGAGTAGAACTTAAACACAATTGGCATTATGGCCTGCTCCCATGGAGGGATAGCATGTAAGGTATTGCAAACCTGAAACTTAATCAACTAATTACAGCTCAAAGAAAAACAAACAAACAAAAAAAAAACCTTATGCATTGTGTAGTACATTAATTAACGTTAGGTACTGTACCTATATCCTATTCTAAATATATGCCTAATGATTACAGTTATATCTTTTCTATTCTAGATCATACACAGAGGAACATTGAACATGTTAAAAGTCCTGGTAAACTTCATTTTCTAAGTAGTTAATGAATGTGCTTAACCCAGGTATGCCTCTTAACCCTTGTTCCAGAAAGTCTTAAAAATCGACTGGAATTCCCATATTCCCTGGCATCCACCCTCCTCAGGGGAAGTAGAAGAGATAAACCAGGAGCTTTAAAGACAACTTACCAAACTGATGCTAGAAACTGGCTTGCCTTAAACTAAATGTCTGATACTTGTACTGTTAAGAATTAAGGTAAAACCTAGGAAAGACCTAGGTTTGTCCCCACAAAAAATCCTGTTTAGACACCCTTATCCTGCTAAGATAGAATCTCCTTTTCAATAGGAAAGCAAAGATAAATTTTTAAGAAAAGATGTACACTCTCTTGCTTTAACTCTTTCCTCCCTACAGAAAAAAAACTGATCGCCCAGACTCTTCCTCTTGAGCCTAAAGACTGGGTCTTCATCCACACTTGGAAGGAAGATAAACTAACTCCTAACTGGGAGGATCCATTTCAAGTTTTATTGACCACAGACACTGCTGTAAGAACTGCAGAAAAAAAGCTAGACCCATTACACTGGCGTCAAAGGACCTATCTCTACTACCACACCTGGACCGAAAACTCCTCCCTCCTAGACTGAGTACAGGTAAGCAAAACCCTTTACACCTGCCCTTCAGATCCTCTAAACCTTAACCCGCCCCAACATGAGTTCCCCTTTATTTCTACTCTTACTCAGCCTTTTGTGTACAGTCCCTCACTTACACGACTATAACAGTCACTGAGAGAACTAGCTCCCAAGTCATCCAGCTTGATTTCTGTGCTGCTTGTAGAGGCTTCAGGGACCAAAGGGCACTGAGCTTCTCCAACAAATATCTGTACCTAGAATCTAAAGAAAAGAGGTGGAAAAGAGACTCAGGTTGGGCATGGCAAGATGTTTAGTAGAACACACAGTTCAAAGGTTAGACCTACGCTAGCAGAAAAAAAGGAGGGGGGGGTGTCTGTGTAATGATAGGAGAAAGCTGCTGTACTTATATTCCAAACAATACTGCCCCGGATGGGTCGGTTACCCAAGCCCTGTGAGGTCTCACGCCTAATCTGAAAAATTAGCCAAAAATTCCCCGGGATAGACACCAACCCATGAACCAGTTAGTTTGACTCTCTCTTTTCTGGGCCTTTGTCTCTAATTATAGCTATATAATTAGCTAAAGTCGAAATCTTTATTATACTCATTATCTTACCCTGCCCAGTCCCATGTTTTATTTCCCTAATCCAACGAACCATTCAAAAGATGTATGTAATCCCCATGGAGAAAAACGGGCAATCTAAACCCATGCATGATGTTGCTTAAACAAGCACCCACCAAATTCCAAACAATCCCAATGGAAAATTATCTAGATCTAGAAGAAATGACTGAATCATATATAATGAGTGGCGTGAGAAAAGTCCAACAAACTCTAAAAAGAAGAGGGGGGAATTGAGAGAAATAGAACAAAGGGTGGCCTCTTCTCAAACTGAATTCCCTGTTCCCACTTATCTAATCCTCCCACATTCTAGGTGGCCTTGTTTCAGAACTTTTCCCTGTTCCCGCATATCTAGCCCTCCCACATTCTTGTTCAAGTCACTTCCCCAAAAACCCACGTCAGTAAAGGGGATGAACTAGGACACTGAGAACTTACCCCTACACTTTTCACTTTAGGATTGGGTTAGTTTTCAGGCCTAAGATTATAAGCCCACGACTCCCAGCCAATGGGAGATGGGTAAGGTTGGGGAGGGAGGGAAATGGGACATTGCGTCAAGGGAACTATATAATTTTTGTTCTTGCACTGATCCTGCACACTTGCCTACTTCCATTAGCCTGGGCTTGTGCCCTTTCTCATGAATAAGAAATAAATTACTGCTGCCTGTAGTCCAAATCTCTGTCTTCAGAACTTTTATTTTACGTAAGTGGTCACCGTCCCACTTAGTCTCTCCCATTTCCAAAAGGGAGAAATGCACGTGGCAGCGGGGCACACATGTATATACCTTTCCCCAAAGAAAGGCTTTGTTGGTTCCTAAAATATCTTGGCTTGCTTTAGGAACAGGCTGGCCCAACGTCATCTGTCACGGAGTCCTCCTTTCATAGTGATGTGTTTCTGTATGACCAGGATGAATCTCAAACACATCCAGGCTATCCATAGTCTTTGCAACACTCGTTCAGAAGCCAGGGCCAGTGTGAAGGTGTAATGAGATCAATCATCAGTGATAGTGTATTGTGTAAGACCTCTACATCTTTGTAAATTTTCCTGTATCTAAAAAATAATAAAACCCCAAGCCTCAACAAATCGCTGTGTTAAACAAATCCTAGGTGGTTTCATAACAAAAGTCTATTAAAAAAATGATCTTAATCGTCAGCTGTCTCAGAGAAAACAGTGCAATACTCTCTGATGCAGGGTGCATTTGAATTCCTGAAATGGATTCTGAATAATTGGCCAGAGTCAGACACTCACTAGTCACTTTGGTGGGAGAAGCAGGACTATATGACTGACAGTCTCACCAGAATCACAAGGAATCATAATGAATTTGGAAGTAAGGAATCAGAAGAGGACAATATATATATTTTTTATTGACACTCAAACCAGATTTAAATATTCTTTTATCTGCACTTCACCTGAAAACATTTTTTTCTTGTAAGGTATAGTAAGTTGCTTAAACTAATTTGATTATGAACTCTCTCTTTTGAATATTATAATGCTTCTTTCTCCCATTTAAAACCACTTTCTTTTCACATTATACTCATACAAATCCAAATTCCAAACAATCCCATTTTGTCTAGCACAGCTCCTGATCTAGAGTAGGTTCATATTTGAGCTGAATCAGTAACGTTTCATATTAAAACATAGAGCCCTTATGCCTAGGATCATTCTGTCTCCTGAGTCTGAGCTGAATGTCACTTTCCCTCCAGTGTTCCTTGGCACTTCACCTACCCTGGCTAATCAGGACTGAATTTCTAATCTATTTCATGTGGGACTAACTGTTAAGTTAAACCATATTAAATCACCAACACAAAAATTATTTACTCACAAAATGGCAATTTCACATGAATCAACATACACATACACAGACATATAAGGAACTGTCTTAGCTCAGCTTCCCCAAGGCAGCTCCACAGATGAGTGAGGTGATATTTGGGGATGCGTGATCTTTTTTGGAAGTGTTCGTAGGCACAGCCCTGGAAAGCAAACCAGGGAAGGGGAAGAAGACATGCTAGGGTCTGATTCCAGGCAAATACCAGCTTCTACTTGCTCTTGCAAGGGCTTATCCTTTACCCAGACCTATGAATCATCTTTGGGTTTATTTATATGGGAGGCCAAGGGCCTGGGTTATCCTAGTCCTATGCCAGACACTTATTAGGGAGTAAGGGCCACACCCTTTGGACATTGATTTTTAATAAGAAAGGGCTCCAAAAGCCTAAGGAAAATACTCCTTGGAGAGTCTCTGATGCAAACTCTTGGAAACAAAACCCGTATAGTCTTAAGAGACGGATTCAGGAAAGGTAAAGGGAGTGTGAAGGGAGAGAATAAATGACAGTCCAGGACTGAAAGAGTGAAACTAAGCTATGACTTAAAATGAAAACACAGCCCTACAATTAAGCAGGCTTGTCGAGAAGATGAACACAGATGAAAATGAAACCAGATGCGAATTTAACAAGAAACATTGTTATTGCCAAGGTCATGCACAGCTGCAAAATGCCATCAGAACCTTCCCTTAAAGTGACTAGTGCTCTCTCACTGTACCAAGTAAATGAGTTTGCCAGACTATAGGCTTGCTTCTGGTGGTCTTTGACTGACACAAAGAATACAACAACAAAAACATAAAACCTAAAAAGATAAAAAAATACATATATCCAAAGTTAGTCAATATACCACTTTAAAAAGTCTTGCTTTTGCTTTTTTTTAAAAAAATTATCCCCCCTCCCCCAGTCATTTGTGCTCTCTCTCTGCTCTCTGTGTCCATTTATTGTGTGCTCTGTCTGCTCTTCTTCTCTTTAGGAGGCACCAGGAACCGAGCCTGGGGCCTTCCATGTAGGAGAGAGGCGCCTGTGCCAGCTCAGCTCCCTGATTTGTTGTGTCTCTCATTGTCTTTCCTCTTTGTGTCTCTTTATTGTTGTGTCATCTTGTTGATGTCAACTTGTCATGTCTGCCTGTCATGCCAACTCACTGTATTGCTCATCTCCAGGAGGCAGGAAGCACTGGGAACCAAACCTAGAACCTCCCATGTGGTAGGCGGGAGCTCAATTTCTTAAGCCACATCTGGTTCCCTTGCTTTTGCTTTATACCCAGTCCTGTAGAAGTACAGAGTTCGTTTGCTTTCTTTTGGATTCTGAAGATTCCAACCTCAGTACTGAAATCATTTTATAGTGTTATTGCTGATAGCTCCTTTGCCACCTTCTGTAGTTTTATGTAGCTCTAGGCTTCTTAAATTTTTGACATAGTTTCAAAATGTTTTATGTTTCCTGAATGTGTCAAAATCATATTTACTAGCCACTTGTTATGACTGATTCTATCTTTTAGTGAACTACACATTTTCTGTCTCTGCCTATGATGTAGACATCATAAATATCATAAATATTTTTCTATCAGCATATGCAACAACTGTTCCTGTTTAGATGTGATATTCTATGTGTCATTTAAGTTCCTGGTTTCAGAAATATAAGTGTCTTTCTTTCTTCTCTTTTAAGAGCACAGAAGTATCAAACCAACTTTAAGTCCTAGCTCTACAAAATTTACCATGTTGTTTCTGATACATCATTCAGATAATTTCAAGAGAAAAGTAAAAAATACTATGCAGGCCTCAGTCTTTTCACAAAAAGAACGATACTTTTAACATTATAACATATCAATACTTAATCACTACCTACCCAAATTATTTCCATCTATCAAAGCCTAGTTCAACCTCCTTATTTAATTACTACAGCTCAGTTTGGGTATCTTCACAATGATTCTGAAAATCATTGTCTAGAAAATAGTTATTAAAACAACAATATTGTTAACTGACACTTGTGTAATAGTAATTGTACTAACCAATTATGGTCTTATTATATTTAATCCTCATAATATTCAAGTAATACCTGCAAAGAATTAGAAGCATATAGAATATTTTTTAATAGTGATCTAACATATATGTAGAGCTCTCACTCAATCCTCAGTTTAATCTTAAGTGTTCCATTACTGACTTTTTAAAATATTTATAATGTTTTTACAATAATTTAAATAAAAATTAGATATTTCATTTCATTGTTTTTCTCTGTTATATAAATATATTTTGGTTCTAGGAACAGATTACAAGTTATCTGTCTACAGTAGTGATGGCATATACCAGAGATTATTTTGTACCATAGTCCTAGAGAAGTGATGTGTGTGTTTGTGTGGAGAGAGACAGAAAGAGAAGGAGATCATTTATTCTAACTATCTATAAAACATGCAAATATAAAATTTCCTTTTACTTCCAAAAGCATATCTATTGACTTTGAAAGCTTATTCACCAAAATACATGATTATAAAATAATACAGCATTCAGGGAGAAAGTATTAACTTGATGAATAGTAACTCAGTAAGTGGAAGTACATTATAATATTTGAAAATATTATGGTAATGCAAAATTGTCTTTCACTATTTTCACAGTTTATATACTTGAGAAAAATAAATGGCATGAAATTAAATTACTTAAACGATGTTTTTAAAGTATGTGTATTTCAATTAGCTATTGCTTAGTAACAAACCACCCCAAAATTTTGTGGCTTAAAACAATATCTTTTGCTCAACATTTTGCAATCTGGTCTGTACTCAGCTATGTGGTTCTTATGTTATTCTCACTAATGTCAATTATGTATGTGGATTGATCTGAAATTTACCTGGGTGCTGTGCTCACCTTAGACACTGGAATATCTGGGTTTTTCCCTCTATATGACCTCTTTGGCATGATAGCAAGACTTTTTACATAGCAGCTCAGGGATTCTACAAATACAAGTGGATGCTACTAGAGTTTACAACCGAAAACAACACAGCATTACTTTTGCCACATTATAGTAATTAAAATCAGTCATAGGGCCTGAAACTGGATTCAAGATGAACAGTCTAGAAAGATCACATATAATAAAATGTATGATTATTGAGGAGCACAAAAGTAGCAGACTACCACAAATGAAGTAAGAATCAAGTATAATCTATTTTTAGGAGAAATTTCTAATTATTTTGAGAACAATGTGTAGACTTTTAAAATGGTTACAAAACTCAACCTGAAGTCCTGACTCCTTAATTTAAATGTCTTGCCATATGATTCAGTAAATATATGTATGATTCATTTTGCAACTCAATATATTAATGACTTGAAGTATCTATGAGGACTGTATTAGGCTATGTGCTCTAAATATAGATTTTAGGCTAAGAAATAAGGGCTGGAATAGAGAAGATTCTTTCAGCTCATTTGAACTCTAGCTCCAAACATGAAACCAAGTAACACGTAATACAGAGGAGACCATTGTAAGAAAGCTGAGGTTCATTTTTAGATTCTATATCATATGAATGAGAAGAGTTATATTTATTTGGTTTGGTTGGTGTGGCTTGTGGTCCACACAAGCAATAGGCATAGGGGTTGAAAGACTGAGCAAGATGCTGAATACTCATTGGTCCACTCTTGGCCACATATCTACTTCAAAAGTCAGAACCACATGGATAAAGTTTAGGGTAAAAAAACAACAAAACTTCTAAATCTACATACAAAGCTTTTATTTTTCTCTGGAGTAAAATCCTTTATTTCTAAATGCCTAACAGATACTTCTATCTCATATCCCACAAGAATCTTAAAATCAGTATGTCTAGAACAAAACTTACGATTATCTTCTTCAAAGGGTTGCTTCCTTACATTTCATGTTTCTGCTACTATGTGTGATACTGACCACAACACCCCCACCACCTTCTCCTTCCTCTGAGTTCTTCTGCTTTGCCCAATCCTGAATCTTGAACAAGAAATTTGTTCTCTATTCTTCAGCTTCCCCAATCCACATTTAAGCCATGTCTAAGTCATGCTGGTACTACTTCCCATGAATCTGCCATTTTTCTGCTTTGCCCTTGCTTAAGCAACTTCTGATTGGAAAATAAAAAGAGATTTTTAAAAATTATTTTCATCCCTGCCTCATATCTCACTTGCCAAAAATCAAGTCCCCTAACTTTGGCAGAGTCCCATTTTTTAAACCCCAAATTTAAAACCCTACTTAAAACCTGTAAGAACTTCCCATTGCCCAAATGTTAAAGTCCATATTGCTTATAATTTCTTAAATGTCTCTTTATGATCTGGTTTCAATTATACCATTATCTTTCATAATTCACCTCCCAGCACTCTGTCAGGTCAATCTGAGTATCTCATTTCTCAAACACAATGCATTCTATTATTTCTAAGACCCGATCCTGAGTTCCCCATATCTGGATTGTATTTATTCTCTTTATTCTCAAAGAATACAGTGCTTCCTCTATTTTAATAATACAAGCAGGTGTTTGAGAATGTTCTCTGTAGTTTTACTCCTTAGGTTTAAGTCCCAATCTCAAAATTTTATAAGCTATATATCCTGGGGCAAGTTTCTAAAATGTTTCATGGTACAGCTTGATCATTTGTAATAAAAATGATTTTTCATTGAAGGTTTTGTTTTGTTTTGTTGTAGGATTCAGTGAAACAATGTGTATATGGTGCTCAGGCCATTGAATACCACATATAAACAATTACATAGCACTTACTACTCAGTATCACTCCTTTGTGAATTCTGTGAAACAGGATGAATTTCTGTGCTGTTATCTCAACACTTAACACAGGCTTGAAGTAGAATAAGAAGTCCGGAGTGTCACACAATAACCAAAGGAATATCAAATTCCCATCCTGGGGGGCTCTGCCACACTCTTTAATGGAAAAGCAAAATTCCCCAGTGTTCAGGGGCATGACTAGTGAAAGAGGATGGTCCATTGACAGGCCCTTATTATTGATGACTGTGCCTATGAACCTTTACTCTTGAAATTGAAACTTAGCCTAGTATTATAGGGTACCTAAGAGTTGCCTTCTAGGAACCTCATTGTTGCTCAAATGTGGCCCATCTCTAAGCCAAACTCAGCATATAATATATATAATATATTACCTTCCCCCTAGCATGGGACCTGACTCCCAGGAATGAGCCTCCCTGGCACTGAAGGATTACTACCAAGCACCAACAAGCAATGCAACTGGAAAAATACCTTGACCAAAAGGGGGAAAAGTTAAAGACAAATGAATTTACATGGCTAAGAGACTTCAAAGTGAGTTGGGAGGTCATTCCAGAGGTTACGCTTATGCACATCTCAGCAGGATCTCATGACTGCCAAAGCAGATACTACCCCAAATAGCCAGGCTCCGGAGGGCTCTGGAGACATTCGGACACTAAAGTCAAGGCAGATAGCTCAGGAGTTTGGTGCCTTGCCAGTGGGTCCTGCTTTGGAATTTATGCTCCCCAGAGTGACAGAGTTAGACTCAGTTGTGATTTCCCTACACATGGCACTTCTGTCCTTCTATTTGAACCTATAATTAGTACTAGAGTTGGTAGGTGTACGTCCAAGAGACTTAAGTCTTTGGGCTGTCCATGTGCTAGTTGGGCCCTGAATCTCAACGGAGTTGCAACACTTACTTTCCAGTTCATTGGTCTCACCCAGGACAACTAACATGGAGATGATAATGGACAACTCTCATACCAAGGAACTGAAAGTATTATAACTGCAAGCAAGAGAATCCCATCCATTGGCCCTATGGATCACAGGCCACTCTCAATTAGAGGTGGAGTGGACATCACCATCTCAGCATCCTCAGGATTGGGGAATGAACTAGGGACTAAAGTAGATTTACTGGTATTTTACTATAGACTTATTGTGATTCTAGCAATGGAAGAAATTATATTAATGATGTGGAGGCAGTGGCCACTGGAGGTTCTTAGGGCAGGGAGAGGGAAAAACAGGTGTAATACGGGAGCATTTTTGGACTTGTGAATGACATTGCAATGGCAGATACAGGCCATTATATATCTTACCATAATCCATGGAATTGGGTGGGAGAGAGTGTAAATTACAATGTAAACTTTAATCCACGCTTAGTGGCAATGCTCCAAAGTTTGTTCATCGATTGCAAAGAATGTACCTCACAAATGAAGGATGCTGTTAATGTGGGGAAATGTGGGAGGTGTGGGGAGTGGAGCATATGGGAATCCCCTATATTTTTTATGTGACACTTATATAATCTAAGTATCTTTAAAAAAATTTTTTTTAATTAAAAAAAGAAGTCCAGTCAATTCTCACTGAATAAATATTAATGCCATGCTCTGAGCATTTTAACTATTTGTATTTAACATATAACCTTGCTAATTTTTTTTTTTTATTATTATGGGTAAAAATCAAAATTCTCACAATACATACAAACATTTGCAAAATGATATATAAATATATATGCATATATGTGTATTTGCTTACAAAAATGTTGTTTATATATATATATATATATACATATATTTTAAGAGGTGCTTAGATTACCCAAAATATTACATGGAACCCACTGGGATTCCCATGTTGCCCACCTCCCACACCTCCCATCACATCCCACACAAACATCTCCCACAGTGTGGCCCCACCACCCTCAATGAACTTACACATCCTGGAGCCTTGCCACCAACCATAGACCACAGTTCACACTGTAGACCACACTCTCTCCCACTCAGTTCTGAGTGGTGTGTGCTAATTTAAAATGGCCTATATCTGTTGCCACAACAGTACTCAGGACAACCTCCAACTCCCAAAGAAGCCACTGTATTTCAACTGCTCGTCCCCTCCCTACCCCAAAAATGTCAAGTGGCCACTGGCTCCACCTCATTGTTATAATTTCTTGCATTGCTAGAATCACCATATGTGAACAAGAGAATACCATCAAGTCCACTCTAGTCCATAGTTCTTCCCCCAATCCTGAGGGGACTGGGATGGTGATGTCCACTCCACCTCCAAGTGAGAGAGGGCTTATATCCCATGGATATGGTGAGTGGGATGATCCTGCCTGCAGATGCAGGCCCTCTCCATTCCCTGGGATGGCCATTTCCCATCGTTGTCTCCTCACCAGGTGACTTGGATGAGTCCATTGAGCTGTAGGGTAGGAATTGCAGCTCCACCTAGATTTCATGAACACCTGGCACATAGGTAGGCGGGAGGCTCCAGTCTCTGGAAGTATACCTAAAAACTCCAGCATCGCATTTGGTTTGAATAGAAGGGACTGGTGAACCATGTGCTGGGAGGACTTATTTGAGTCTAATTCTGTCACTCTCAGGAGCACAGATTCCAAAATAGAACCCACTGATAAGGCATCAGTCTCTGGGGCTATCCCCCCTTATATAGGACCAGGGTGTCTCCGGAGCTCTCAGGAACCCCACTGAGTGGGGTGATAGGCACTTAGATGTTCTATGAGCTCCTACTGAGGTGTGCATAAGAGTTACCTCTGGGATGACCTCCCGACTCTCTTTGAAGTCTCTTAGCCACTTGAACTTATTTGTCTTTACCATTTCCCCCTTTTATTCAAGGTCTTTTTCCAGTTGTGTTGCCAGTTGGCACTTGGGAAAAGTTTTCAATTAGCAATAATCGTGCCTCGGATAAACCTCATTGGCTACGATACTGCCACTGTGCAAAGCTGTCAGTTGGCACTTGGTATTAATCCCTTGTTGCCAGGGAGGCTCATCCCCGGGAGTCATGTCCCACGTTGGGGGGAAGGTAATGCAATCATATGCTGAGTTTGGCTTAGAGAGAGGCCACATTTGAGCAACAAGGAGGCTCTCGGGTGGCAACCCTTAGGCACCCCACAACTGCAGGCTAAGTCTCTTTTACAAGAGCAAAAACTCACAAGGGTAGTCATCAACCTTGCTAAATTTTTATTCTTTCACTTTCATTGACACTCCTTACCACTCAATTAATTGTCAATACTTTTTTATTCCCCCCATATATAGTCTTCTGAATTTTCTCCAACTTCTGTATTCCCACTAATCCCAGCACAAGTTAGGTTGACATTGACTCCCATTTGTTCTATTTTCCTTAAATGGATTCCATACAACAGTTTGACGCACCTCTAATCCATTTTTTTACCAAAAAAAAGAGAGAAAGAGCCAAACCAATCTTCTAGGACAACAGCTATTTTCATGCAATTTCTCTAAACAAAATCTTCAGTGTATAAAGCCCAAAGCACCTATCAGCCATTTTAGATGATCTATGATCAAGCCACATTCTGTTTCTTGAATGCTACTTCCAATTCTTTGAATAATATGCTCTGTTTCTGATTGTTCTCTACTCATGACTTCAAATTTTCAGTTTTTTCTTTGTTCTTTTCCTGTCTTTTTTTTGTCCATCCTATTTTCTTGGTCAAAAATGTCTTTCTCTTATGCCCCCAGTTTTAAAAGCTATCTTTCTAAAGCATGAACAAACTCTACTCACTTGACAAAGCCTTTTATTATATTAGCTGTACCCTCTCAACTTACATATAGTTACTTTATTTGTAACTCATAAAACACATTATTTTGATCTGGAATTTTGGTGTTTATGTACATAATTTATCTTTCTGACTATTCCAAACAATCAATCATCCTCATCTATCCTCATCCTTTTTATCTGTGGAACTCACTACAATTTCTCAGTGATATAATGCTCAAGGTATTATTTGTTGAGTCAATAAGCAAATTGCCAATTACAAATGTCATTCCAGAATAATAAGATACATCAAAATATACAGATGTGCTTCTGAATTTGCCATAGTTAAAGTTGTTAACCATCTTGACATATCACATTTAGTTTAAAAAATAATTAACCATACTGGACAAAAACATTGCTAGTTCTCTTTTTTATTCTTTCTATAATTCAACACCTTCTTGCAAAGCAAATGTGTTACTCTTCTGAAATGCTTTCTCTATTCCACATTATATATTTTATATTCTATAATTTGTAATTTTTGGCAAAAGCACAAGATTGTTACTAAAAAAAAACTTACCTTAAAGCTTTACTAAATTATTAAATAATTACCACATATCAGAAAATTCTTTTGCCTTCTCAAACATTTAATTGTCTCAAGTATTCTGTACACATAAATACATCTGTACTACTTATATCACAATATTTCTTTAAAAAATAAATGGAATTTTAGGAGATTCATGACAATTTGATAGCAAAATCAACACTATTGAATTATGCCCATTTTATAAGGCATAGTAAACCCACTACACATTGTGTTAAATTAAAGTAATAATTAGAAAATTCTACCTAATGCTCTAAAATATTTTCAGTGAATCCAAATATCAGTTGAAATCCATTTCATATTAATTATGCCTGGGGTGATTTTATTCAAAGCTGAATTTATCAAAATCATTAGTGCATGAATAGCACAAAAATTTCACAAATATTAAAATCCTTTTCTAGTTTCTGATATTGAAGTAAATATCATGGGAAGATAAGAAAGTACTCATATAATAAATTCCAACTTTGAACAAATCAAATACTTGGGTCAGACTACACTTTTAACTTATATTAACTATTAATTTTGCCAAAGAAAAGTAGTGGTTTATTACTGACTCTAAGCCATTATTTCAAAGCTAATAGTGTCCTGTAATTTTGCATATATTACTTTTGCTAAATTGTTGAAAACTCTTAAAGATTGGGATATTCCACAAATGATCATAAAATCAATGGTATTGATTGATAAGTAAAGCTCATTATGCCTACAGTTTTACATTACTTTTTAACTGAGTTTTAAAATTTTTTTCTATTGATTTGGTTTTTAAACATTTAATTTTCTCCTTTGTTCATTCTTATGCCATTCCTTTCTTTTGTTTAGTTTTTTTTTCCTTTTGATCCATTGTGTAAAACAATTCTTTTAGAAAAAAATTTGTCATCACTGCCATAATGAATCCTATTTCAGTAACCCACACCTGGACACAGCTTGCTATATTGCAAAGGAAACTGTAAAGTGAAATAAGGGTCACCATATGAGAAGTGAGACTGGATTATTATAGCTTTAATTAGATCAGTCAAAAGCCTTGGTGAATACTGTTCAACAAAGTATTCTGCAGCAGAGGAAATTTTTTTTATAAGGAATCTTCTGTTCAAAAACTCAATCCTATTATTGCTAAATATAAAAGCACAGAAGTTCAGAGCATCAAACCAATTAAGTTGGATTTTTTCCTACCATATTTTAAAATTTTTTCAATGCTAAATATGCTATCTCTTTTCTCAATTATCCAATGCAATATCTGATTATATTTGTAGAATCAGCTTTATTTTCACTGAGAATATACATATCTATGTAAATAAAGAAGATGAAATAGATTTAATACCTTTATTATTGTAAACCATGACATAACTCTGATGTAAAATTTAATAATTTAATGAGCATTTTTATATCAGTTAAAATACAAAATTCTTCTAACAGACCTAGAATGAGTTAAACATTAATTCATTGCCTCTACCCTCAGAGTAGAAAATAATGTAAAATTACAGGAATCAAACTATTGGGAGTCAAACAGCAATCTTGTTGAAAAATTTACTTTAAATTCAGTTGACAAGAGATAGAAACACTTGTATTTAGCTTTTATATCTATGTTTTTCAAATATTCATGGACAATTTGACTGTTTCAAATATCCAGGGACTTACTTATTCCATTTATCTTCCTATAGCTCTTTTTCCATATCTATGTTTCCTTCAATGACTGAACATTTTTGATTTGACATATAGTTATTCAACAAAGAGTAAGACAAATATATTTTCTCTTAATTGTTTTATTTTATGTTATGTATTGTTTTGCTGTTTTGTACCATGTGTGGTCTATTATACTTTTTGTTTCTTTTGTACATTTTTTCAGAATTAGAAATTATTGTTTTTTATTCTCATAAGTAGAATGTTGATAATCTTCAAATGTTTTAGATGACATCTGTTAATTTCCTGTAATAAATAATGATACAAGTAATTTAATTTAGTTTTTCTTTCTACTCTTCTGCTTCTACAATGTGAAGTACAGAGAAAATACATATGACAAAAAGAAATAATCAGACCCTCAATGATGTGTATAATAATATTTCATGTAAATAAAGTATAATCCCACAAGGTGACAAGAGGCACAATGTGAAATAAAACATATTTCAAGAAGGAAAGTCCTAAGAAAGTAAAAAGACAGCCAATAGAAAAGGAGAAAATTGTTGCAAATCATATATAGGATAAGAATTTAATATCCAGAACGTATTAAGAACTTTTACAATGCAACAAGACAGACAAGCATCTCAATCAAAAATGGACAGAGTACTTGAATAGACATTTCTCCAAAGAAGATATCAAATGGCCATAAGATAATGAAAAGATGCTTAAACATCATTAGCCATTAGGGAAATAAAAGTCAAAACCACAGAGATACCACTTCTCTGTCATAAAGGTGACTCTTATTTACAAAAAAAAAAAAAAGCAGACTACAACAAGTGTTAGAGAGGATATGGAGAAATTGAAACTCAGTATATTGTTGGTAGTAATGTAAAATGGTGTTGCCACTGTGGAAAACAATATGGTGGCTCCTCAAAAAGTTAAATATTGAGTTACTAAATGTTTCAGCAATTCACATTCTTATATATACCCAAAGAGAGTGAAAACAGGGCTGCAAACAGATACTTGTACACGAATATTTAATGCAGCATTATTTACAGTAGCCAAAAGTTGGAAAGTATACAAGTGTCCATCAACAAATGAATGCATAAAATATGATATATATACACAATGGGATATTATTCAGCTATAAGAAGGAATGAAGTTATGAGACATGCTGCAAAATGGAATAACCTTGAAAATATTATACACTGTGAAATAAGCAAGGTACACACATAATTACACACATTGGATAATATCACTTACAAGGGATGACTAGAAATAGCAACTTTACAGAGATAGAAAGCAGGTTAGAGATTACTGGCGGATAAGGAAAGGAGTAGGGAAGTATTTGTAAAAATAAAACCAATGATTTTTAAAAATTTCCTATGTGCAAAGTGAGGAAAATACTATTGTAATAGGGATGATTAAAGTAGATAAATAAATATACATATTCAAAAGCAACAACTTAAAATTTTGCAAATTTTATGAAAACTAGTAATTCAGAAATGCACTATGCTCAATGGACTCGAAACAGGATAAACACAAAGTAAACACTCTGGAGTACCTGATGGTCAAATTGCTGGAAAACAAATATAAAGAATTCCTAAAGTCATTTGGGGGGTGGGGTTGGGGGAAGGCACAATACATGTAGGGGGTGATGATGAGAAACTGTAAATTCTTATCAGAAAAAATGAAGACGAAAGTGATAATATTAAAAGGGTGAAAGAAGAAGAAGGAGGAGGATGGGAAGTAGATTATTCTAGAATAAACTTGTGAAAAATATTCTTCAAAATTGAAAGAAAAATAAAGACATTTGCAGATATACAGAAGTTGAGATAAATCATAAACAACAGATCTGCAATTTAAAAATTTTAAAGGGATTTCTCCAAAGTGAAAGAGAATGATGTGAGTGAAACATGAATTTACATAAAATATTACAAACATAGTCTATGACAAATCTGATATATATATAAATGCATGTCTCATTTCTTAATTTCTTTAAAAGACTTGTTTTAAAGAACAGACAATTGTGTAGAAATTGAAATTAAAAACATAATACAATTTAAAATTGCTCTAAAGGAAATGACATATTTAGGTATACATTTAAATTATTTACAAGTCTGGTATGTTGAAAAATTACAAAATGTTGAAAGAAAACAGAGAAAACCTAAGTATCTGGAGAGACATACCACATTCATAGATAGAAAGATTTAATATAGTATGATGTCAATACTCCTGAAATTGATCAATAGTTTTCAAGCAATTTCTATAAAAATTCCAGCAAGGTTTTTTGTAGACACAGATAAGCTTATTCTAAATTTAAATGGAAAATGAGGGGCTTGAATAAACAATCCTGAAAAAACAAAAAAATTGGAGGAATGACTCTACCTAAGTAATTAACCAGGCTTGATCATTGTTTATAGTTACAACAATCAAGGCAGTGTGGTTTTGGTAGAGGGATAGATGCATGGATAAATGGAACAGAATAGAGAATCCAGAAATAGATCCCACAACTTATTTTAGACCAGGGATTCTTAACAAGGGGTCCATGAGCTTGAATTGAAATTTAAAAAAACAACAGCATTATTATTCTTGTGGGGCTGTGTTGGTGGTGCGGGTGTGATATATTTATTAAATAATACACAGTATAGTGTGGACTTAGTATGGGGTCCATGGTTTTCACCTGACTGGCAAGGGGTCCTTGGAACTAAAAAGTTTAAGAACCCATTTTAGACAAATTTGAAAGCAGTATAGTAGAGAAGGGATAGTCTTTTCCACAAATGGTTCTGGAACTATTGAAAGTACATGGGAATAAATGAACCTCAACCTAAACCTTAGACATTATGCAAAGTTAACTCAAAATGGATCATAAACATAACTATAAAATATAAACTCTAAAACTTTTAGAAAAAGTAGAAAAAAAATTTCAGGACTGAAAACTAGGCAAAGAGTTCTTACACTTGACACCAAAAATATGATAAACAGTAAAAAATAGTAATTCAGAACTCATCAAAATTTAAAACTCTATAAAAGACCCTGTGAAGAAGATACAAAAACAAGCTACAGACTGGGAGAAATCACTGGTAAACTACACATCTGATAAAGGGCTTGATTTCAATCATAGAAAGAACTCTCAAAACATTATAGTAACATATTATCCAATTAGAATATAGCAAAATTATATGTATGGTCATTTAACTGAAGAGGAATACAGATGATAAATAAACATATGAAAAGATGTTCATTGTAATTAGCTGAAGGGAAAATGAAAATTCAGTAAAAAATGAACATCACTATATACCAATCAGAATGGCTAAAATTAATGCTCTAATAATGATTGAAGTGATGCATGAACAACTATGTGATTATATCAAATACATTGATTGTACACTTTGGATGAATTGTATGCTTCAGGAATAATTAGTAATAAAAGTGATTTGTTTAAAAATAGTGAAAACACCAAATGTTTGTGAGGATGTAGAGAAACTTAAAACACACAAACATTGATGGTGGAGAAGTAAAATAGTACATCCACTCTGGAAAAGAGCATGGCATTTTGTTTCATAACTAAACATGTATTTACCATACAACCCAACATTTGCACTCCTTGGCATTTATCCCAGAGCAATGGGAATTTATTTTTATGCAAAAATCCTTACTCAGATATTCTTAGCACCATTATTCATAATCAAAACTGGGAAGAACCGAAATATCCCTCAAACAAACTGTTCTACATCCTTAACATGGAATATTTATTCAGCAACTAAATGTTGATAGACACAACAATTTGGATGGATCTTGAAGATATTATGCTGAGTAAAATAAAGCCAATCTCAAACATTGCATTTTTAAATTCCATTTATATAAAATCTTGAAATGACAAAATTATAGATATAGAAAACAGATTGGTTGCCAAGTATTAGAGAGATGGGGAGGTAAGGGGGTATATGTGACTGTAACAGGTAGCGGAAGAATCCTTGTGATGGAATTTTTCTGTATCTTGACTCTGGTGATAGTCATGAATCTACACATGATAATTTGTGTAGAACTAAATAAAAATAAACATACATACACACAAATGAGTATATAAGAAACTAGTGAAATACAAATAAGATGAATGAATTTTATCAAGGTCAGTTTACTGGTTTTGATAGTTACGCAAGTTTTTACCTTTGGGGAAACTAATAAAGAGCTATATTGAATCCTGCTGTATTATTTCTTCCAAGCATATGTGAACTCTCATGCCACTTTGCATTTATCTCAAAATTCAGAGTTTTGAAATATATAAATAGACTAAATGGTTGGAATAATAATCTTAATTTGATAGATTTGATTAAAAAAATGCAAGAGCTACCAATAAAAAGTAAATTGTCTACAGGAGACAAACTGTAAATAAAATGATACCAAAAGGAAAAGATATAGCTTGCTAACAAGATGGAAAATATATACCATGCAACAGTAAACATCAGGAAGTGCTTCAAGACAAGAGATAATGAGTTACATTATATAATGATGAAAGGGTGAATATATCAAAATATGATTTTAACTGAGAATACACTTAAAGAGATTATAACAGATAAAATCAAAACTGACAGAAATAAAGGGTGAAGAAAAATCCAAATTATTGTTGGTAACTTTTAAAATCAACCTGATCAGAGCATAGTTTATGTATAATAAATACATGCATTTTGTATATACAATTGAATGAATTTCACAAATGAATGTTGTCATGTAACTATTACATAAATCAAGATATAGAACATTTTCATTATCCAATACTACTTTTCCCTCATGCCACTTTCCTCTAAATCCCTTCACCTCAGCTCAGTAAACAACTAATGTCCTTTTTTTCCCTACTATAGATTACTTTTGACTCTTCTAGAAAGCATTATGAATGGAATCATTTAGTACTCACTATTTTAATTTACTTCTTTGGTCTAGCATATTAGTTTTGAGATTCATCCTTTTTATTGTTGAATAGTATTGTCCAGTATAAATATACTACAATTTGTTTATTTATTTATCTGTTCAGAGAAATTTGGATTATTTGCAAAGGACTTAGGTAGCAAAAACAATATTGACAAAGAAGAAAAATGGTGGAGGATTTACATTGTCTGTTTTGAACTGTTACTATAAAATTAGTTATCCAGTATGCCATATTGGCATTAAAGTTTTAATAAATGGGTCAGAATAGAGTCTAGAAATAGGCGCCAAAGAAATTTAATGGGGGAAAAATGTCTTTACAAACAATGATGTTGATTTAACATATAGCTATATCAGAAAAAAAATAATTTGAAGTGAATCATTGTTTTATACACAAGCAAAAAATGCAAAACTTCTATAAGTAAACACAGGAGAATATCTTTGCAATTTTGACATAGGCTAAAGTTTTACAGAACACAGGAAAAACTAACCATAAAAGAAAGATTAATAAGTTGTCCTTCATCAAATTTAGTAAAATACTCCCTTAAAACACTGTTAAGGAAAAGAATATGTAAATCACAGGCCAGGAGAAAATAGTCATTATACATATTTCTTCCCAAGGAATTGCATCTGAATATATATAAAACTCTTACAACTCAATGAGAAAAAAATGGAAACAATTCAATAAAAAACAAAGGAAATACTTGAAAAGATGCTTCACAATAGAATATACAGGAAAGATCAGTTAGCACATGAAACAGTGCTCAGCAACATTAGTTATCAAGGAAAAGCAGAATAAAATTACAATGACTTTTCACCTCACACCCACTAAAATAGTTAAAATTAAAATTATCAAAACATTAGTATTTAGCAAGGATGAGGAGCAACATGAACTATTTTATTTCCAATGGAATAACTAGTGGTACAACTATTTTAGAGAATTCTTTGGCAGTTTCTTATAGAAGTAAACATGCATCTAGACTAGGGGTTCATAACTTCTTTTTGTTCCACAGACCCCTTTGCCAGTCAGGTGAAAACCACAGACCCCTTACTAAATCCACACTATACTGTGTATTATTTAATAAATATATCACACCTGCACCAACATGTCCCCACAAGAATAATGTATTTTTGAATTTCAACTCAAGCTCATGGACCCCTTGTTAAGAACCCCTGATCTAGACACTGACCCCAAAATTCTACCTTTAAGTGTTACAAAGGGAAATAAAAATATATATCCTTAAAAAGCCTTGTATGAGAATTTGAATAGCAGCTTAGTTCATATTGGCCCCAAACTGGAAACAGTATCCATGTCTATTAGCAGAGAATGGATCCACAGATAGAGCATTTTGATAATACAGAATGCTCTTGAACAATAAAAAATAATAAACTATTGATACAGGAAAGAGCATAAATGAATCGGGAAACACGTTTTTGGTGATTTGAGTCCTGTCCCTAACAGAAGATATGTCCAAGTTGTATTCTGTATTCCTGTGGGTTTGACTATTTGTAAATGGGACCTATCAAAAGGTTATTCAAGTGTAGACTCATTTGTGAATAGAATCTTGGAAAAGCCTATTTAAAGAGGCCAAATTGAATCAGAATGGTCCTTATTACATATGACTGGAGTCCTTATAAGCAAATGAAATTTGAACACAAATGTCAGGAGAAACCAGAAGTTCAGAGAAGCCAGATGTCAGCAGAAATCAAGGGAGAAGAAACAAGGAGAAATAGATTTCCATGTGGTGAAGAATTGCCAGAATGGTACAAACTGGGAGAAAGCAAGCCTTGCCAATACCTAGTTGCACTCCTAGTCTCCAAAACCATAAGACAATAAATTCATGTTGGTCTTTGCCAACCCATTGTGTGCTATTTGTCATAGCAGTCCTGGCAAATCAAGACACATGTTGAATGAAAAAATGAACAATAGTTCATACTATAGGAGTCTGTTTATATGAACTTAGCAAATGGAAGAGGAAAAAAAATAAATCATTGCAATAGTAATCAGAAAATGAGCTAATATTTTATGATGATAGAGAATTATATATATTTATTGTGGTTTGGTTTACATGGATGTATGGATTTGTAAATATTCATACAAATTCACAGTTCTCCATCTTACTACATTTACATCTTACTACATAACTCAATAAAATGGAAATAAAGTAAGAAAAGCAAAACAGAGGATAGTAAATGCTATTACTATAAGGGAATGAGAGAGGGAGATGTCACTGGAGTAGAAAAGGTAAAAACATTTAAATTGGTGGAGTCCAATAATAAATCAAATACAGAGTTAAAAGTAGATTAAATATGTATAAATTATAATAAGCATTAATTACTGAGAAAAGATTTGTAACTCTAGCACTGTTTTCCTTTAGAATAAATATTCAATAATATAGTTTTCAGGCTTTCAGTTTTGGGCATGTTCACATGAGCATAAATAATATTAAATGATTGATTATGAAATTATGGTAAATATTATTAGACTTCTGTAATCAGGTATTGTAAGGAACGTTTGTACTTTGCAAATTATACTGCATAACCTTGATATTCTTTAGTGCCTACAGCATGCTGAAATTGTGGTGGAATTAATTCTGAGCCAAAATATACCACCCCATATAAAGCTTTTTAAAATTGTTTTAAAGACATAGAAATTTTCTCATATATTCACAGAAAAGCATATGCAAATTATATTTTTAATCTACCACTTTTGATTTAGTTTTATAAGTAAGAGTACAGCATAACTATAGGACCTCAGAAAGAATCTTTACTTTTCAAGGCAAAACCAATTTTTACTCAAACTGGAAAGAATGAACTAGCAGCAGATATTTATTTCTATGCCTGTTTTTGCTGTATAGTTTTATGTTTCTTTTTAGATAAAATTACCCTAAGTGATGATAACCGCTTTCTACTTGTACACAGTGAGAAACAATTTGTTTTTAATGTAGTAAATGTTAAAACATGAACAAAAATCTTATTGTTGCCAAATACAAAGTGAAATGAACATCCATAGACTGCAGATGATTTGGCAATGTAAAATGTAATTTTTAAATGTTCATATTCTTTGAATAAGCAATTGCACAAAGGCAGTGAAAATGAGCAGTTAGGACAATGTATAGTATAAATTTAATTTAGTAACATGGTAATTGTTAAGGTAATTGCTTAAAATACGTGACATGGAATCTCTAGATTGTCTCTGAACAGACTTTATTTTATGCAGGGAAACATCACATAAAGTTTTCTCTTTGTTTTGCATATATAAGTGGGAGTTACCCATTGTCTTCATGAGACAAATAAGTCTACAGCTAGGGAAGAAAATCAAATAAAAATGAAATACGAGAACTCAATCAAGGTTCCTACTGCCTTATGACATGCTGCTCAGGACGCTTCACTGGTGTGAAAAAGATCACTTTAACAAAGAAACTCAGCATCTTCAGGGAGTAAAAGACTGAGACTCCAAATGGTGCTCCCAAGAATGGAAAAACTTAGTGAGAGAGCCCACAGTGGTTCTAAGTTCATCCATATGGAAAGGACAGAAACTGCCCGTAAAACAAAACCTATGAGGAAGATAGAATGAATGTGAGATGATGACTACAAGGCAAGGGCCTAGAGTAAGGTATGCAAATTGACACCAACATGCACAGATTGATGGTGAGACGTCTTCATGATACTCCACTTCTTTCAGACATTTTTTCATTCTTGTTTTGATGTTTGGTGTTGGATAGACCCTATTTGAAGTTTATAGGCACTGGGACTTCCTTGAATCTTCAGGAGGTAGTAACCAAATGACAGCAATGCTGGATGAACTGCTAATGAAAATCATTTGAGAGAGTAAACTAGACGTGAGAAAGGAAAGCTGGAACTGTCTTTATGTGAAGCTTAAAATACTTGTTATATTTGCATAGATAAACGCAATGCATCAAAATAACAACAGTCCAAATAAACCTTATTTTACAACAGTAATTAATTGTTTAAATCTCTCTCTGGATATATATCAATTGTAGCAGTTGGCATTGCTTATGAATTCCAAAATTAGATATTGGATTATGTTTGTAAACTGCTCTGCTCCTCTGGGCATGATTAAATTATGGTTTGGGCTTTGAATGGGCCATGTCAGTAGGATGTTGAGTCCCCGTCCACCAAGGGGGCGGGGACTTACAGAGAAACCGCACCGCAGAGAAGGGAGGGTGGAGTTCTGATGTGGATCCTTGGGAAGTAAAGACACAGAGAAGCAGATACTTGAGAAAGGAAAGAAGACATTTGCCTGATAGTCTACAGCTGACCTTGTGGAGAGAGCAAAGCAGCTGAGCCCAAAGAAAAACGAGCCCTGGGAAGAGAGGAACCCAGAAAGCTTACAGTTACCAGGCTATAAAGATAAGTTACTTCCCTCAAAAAAAGTCTGTTGCCACATGTTGGAGCAAGATGGTTGCCGACATCTGCAATGGTTCATTCTGCCTTCTTCCTCTTAAGGCTCCATGGTCCCAGCTTCTGCCAATATCAGCTGTAGGCTGGGAAGAGTCTCATCTCTCTCCCGGGGCTCATTTCTCTCCGGGCTCAACTGCTCTGTTTTCTCCAGGTCAGCTGTAGACCATAGGTTTCTAGGCTTTGTCTCCCTCCCCGGGGCTACATTCTCTCTGGGCTCAGCTGCTCTGCTCTCTCCACAAGGCCAGCTATGAACTATCAGGCAAATGTTTTGTCTCTCTTCCTAGGGCTTCTGCCGTGTCTATGGAGCTGTCTCTATTCCTCTTTTTCTTCTCCTGCATGTTCATTTTCTAGGGCTGCAGCTCAAAACTCCAACCTCTTTTCTCTGTGGTGCAGTTTCTCTGTGAGTCCCCGCTCACCAAGGGGATGGGGATGCAGTGTCTTACTGACAGGGCCCTATCAAAGCCTTAGTCATTATTTAATCAAGTAAAAATGAAACCTCTGAATCCAATATAATCTAATATGTCCAGAGGAACAGACAAGTTTACAAACATAATCCAATATCTATTTTTGGAATTCATAAATAATACCAAACTGCCACACCTCCCTCAATCTCCAAAGACATTTACAGAACATAACTTTTAACCTTGAGTCACAAGCTACTCCCACATATGGTCTTCCCCAGCTCTCATTACTATCACTTACTATCCTCCTTGATACTGTTCCTCATTCATTCACCAGAATTTTGTCAACATTGGGTTTACATATATATGTATTATATTTGTTGCATGTTGCTAATTCAAACATGATGTTCCTTTTATGTTATTTTTTTCTTTTTTTTTTTGAGGGACTGGGGCAGGGGTGCTCAACCACTGAGCCACTTTGGCTCCCCTGAGTTGGTTTTATTTGTTTGTTTGCTTTTTTAATAGGCACCAAGGACCGAACCTGGGACCTCCCATGTAAGAAGCAGGCACTCAACTGCTTGAGCCACATCCACCCCTTATGTGGTTATTTTTCTAAAAGTTTAGGAAAGTATGTTGAAGAAAGTAGATAGGAAGAAAATAGGGGTAACATAAAGACAAATGGTATTTTCAGAAGAAGCATTTAGTTCAGAGATATGGCTGTAATTTTTACAGATTTGTTGCATTTCTGATTCACACTGTTTATCCAGGCTACTCAATGTGTTCGCTTTAAAAAAAGTCTTAGTAAATGCTGGATCATTAGAATGATTTCTCTAACTCTATGACTTTCCAGCATTCACTTTACTGAACTATTTCCCATTGTGGCAAATTGTCCTTCTTTGTGGTTTTAAAGAAAATTTTTCCTTAAACATTTTGAAGTTTACTAAAAGCTGTATATTTTAGATAATACTCCCTAAAGCACTTACTACCCAAAATTGAATACATGCTTTTCTATGTAAAGGGAAATTTTAACATCAGTTCTACAATGTAGTCATTAAAAAATGGGGGGGGGTGTTGAAATTTGCTAATTCAAATATATAAGTAAACAAGCCAACATTATGATTGTGTTTATAATTCTATCTGTACTATCACATATGGTAAATTATTGAACATGGAACTAGGCTAGAAATGCAATAAAATAAATGACAAAAACATAAATGCATCATGAAAATTAAATATTTCAATTGAAAATGTCCTTTAAAATTGAAAAATAGTGAATACAGGTAAATGTGAAATAACTGGTAAATATATACACATTTTACCAACTAAAAACAATTATTTATATATATTTCTTGTATATCCAACATTTTTCCATCTTGAATATGACTACTACATTAGAGAAATTGAAACAAAAGAAAAAAAAAAATTCCAGGACCTATAAGATCTGTGCATATAGCATGTTCTTAAAATGTTTATTGCTTGATGAATTATAATGATTTCTCTTTGTGACAGTGAGCAACTAATGAGCTAAGAAATCAGTTTAGTCCATCATAATCAGAAGGTTTAGAAAATGAAATAGAAGTGAAATAAAATAAACTTTCCTCACATGGTAAGAGTTTATCCTGAAACTTTTATATATATACACACACACATATACTGTATCAAGATGTAAAATGTCCATCTTGTGTTGCTTGTTTGTGGTCAGCATATATTGAAATGATTTTTGTATAGATATATTTTAAGTAATTTTACCCATTAGAAGCCTAGATACACATAATTAGAAATTACTTTAAATTTGGGTAAGATATTTACAAAGCCACCAGTAGTGTAAAAGGTGTTGTCTGTTGTTAAAGAACAGTAAAAATGGTCCCCAGTCTAGTAATTATATTAATTTACTCATTTTTTAATTCATTTCTTTATATTAACCTCTTATTGTATACCCTATTGATACTTATTCTTTAAGCTTTTCCACAATGAAGTCTTTGCTTATATTGAAAGAAAAAAGTAAACTTTATACCCTAAATTATGTACATCTATGATCCACTATTCTAAACTTTTACCTTTTTTTAAAAAGATACCCACACTATAGTAAGGGGAATACATGTATAATAAATATTTTTCTCTATAAAATAATTCAACTTGAAGTTAGTCTTCATATTCTATGTGTAAAGAACTGAGGTAGATGCTATTAGAATACAGCGATGTATAAGATATACTCTTTCCCCCTACAGGCTTACCAGTTGTGTTTCCAAGTCTCTGAAATATAAAGTAGAACAAAAGTAAGTGTTCTGGCAAAAGGTCAACCAGAGTACTTTGTGAGTACAGGAAAGAGATAATTAATACTGAGTAGAGAAGATCCATGATCATCATGCCATTTGCTTGGTCCACTAGCAAATTGAGTTAAAACATTTACAGCCACCTAAATGAACCTAAACTCGTAGGAAACATTTCCTTAGTAAGGACAATTTAATAACTCTAACGCTAATTGGAGACCTCCATTTAGCTCATACTAAGAAGATATCCTGAGGGAGAGGGGCAGTTATATGGGAATCCTCTATATTTTTGATGTAATATAAAACTTCTTTAACAATAAAGAAAAAAGTTCACTGAAAAAAATAAGATATTCTTTTAATTATAATAACACAAGAATATGGTAAACAAATTAAAAGAGTGGATTAAGGGGAAGCGGCTGTGGCTCAATCAGTAGGGCTCCCGTTTACCATATGGGAAGCCCCGGGTTCGGTTCCCGGGGCCTCCTGGTGAAGGCAAGCCCGCCCGCATGGCGTGGTTAGCTGACCCAGCGAGCACAAGCAGCAAGGGGGGGATAAATGAATAAATAAATAAAATCTTTAAAATAAAAATAATAATAATAATAATAATAATAATAATAATAATAATAATAATAAAAAAGAGTGGATTAAGATCCAAGCTCTGCTAACACCTATCTCTGTGTCCTGGGGCAAATTCAATTTCACTTTATTTTCCTCATGTGTAAATAGAACTATTGATAGTAATAATCTTTTTGTTTTGTTTTGCATGTGTGCTTTCTAAGGAAAGCCCTTCTCATTTGCATTTAATTTTTTTAATTCCACATTAACATTTATTTTTTTCTTTTATGTATTTGATTATTCACAAAAACTTTTGTTTTAAAAGATTAAGTTGGAATTGCAGATTTTCTCTTTTCCAAATGACTACTTTGTTTCCCAAACACTTAGAGAAAACCCAGTAATTTTTCATGCAGTATTTTGATGATATGCTAAATTCCCATATTTCAATTCTATGCCTCAGAGCTCTCTCATACTTATAGAATCGTTCACAAAAGTATAAAAGGAGAGAAGAAGATATGTCTAGTCTTATTAATAACATTAATATGTTTTTCTATCATTATTGTATTTTGGGAGTAGTGCAAGTATTTTGAATTATGTAATTAGAATAAAAAATGTCTCTATTGGGGGACTGGATGTGGCTTAAAAGGTTGAGCCCCTGCTTTCTGGGTTCAGTTCTGGTGCCTCCTAAAAACAAACAAACAAAAAACAAACAACAAGCAAACAAATAAGAGAAGCAACTCAGGGGAGCTAATGTGACTCAGTGGTTGAACACCGGCTTCCCACATACCAGGTCTGGAGTTCAATCCCCAGCCCCAGTACATTAAAAAAAAAAAAAAAAAAAGTCTATGCGATGGTACCTATTCGTAGAGCTTTATCCCAGTGTTCCACAAAATTAAAGCTTAGTGATAAAGGATTCTTACATATGCTCATAAATCAGTATTGGTGCTATTGAATTAAGTGCATGTTAATGGAGTTGAATCATTAAATACTTAGAGTGTACTGCCAAAAAAAATCACATCATGATAGTGACAGCTGCCACATTTTGGGTTCTAAAGATTCTTTTAAAATGTATTTTGTAAAAGATCTTTAAAAGTGAAGTTTGGGGGTAACGTTAAAAGGAAAGTATGTTGCATAAATCTTAAAAATTTATTTCATGCTAATTCAATTTCCTAAAACTGCATTACAGTACTTTAGAGCCCAACCATTGTTTTATTGAAGAAAAGTGATTAACTTGGAAATACTTTCTCCATAGTTTCAGTCTCCATATATTGTTCATAGTGATACAGCATATAAGTCTCACAGGAACTCTGCAGGGAGTCAAATAACCACAGCAGGAAGTCTCCACCATTAAAAACAACTCCACCATTTCCTATAGGAGAATACTACAAAGGCTTCTTAATATTTTCCAGTTGTTTCTTGGGTGAAGCTCTCATCTAAAAACAATTCCTTGTGCCTGTCATTTCTTTTTTTTTCTTTTTTTCTTAAAGATTTATTTTCCCCTCCTCCCTGTTGATTTTGCGCTCAATGTCTGCTCTCTGTGTCCATTCACTGTGTTTTTCTGTGTCTGCTTGTCTTCTCTTTAGGCAGCACCAGGAACCGATCCTGGGACCTTCCAGAGTGGGAGAGAGGCGTTCAATCTTTTGCGCCACCTCAGCTCCCTGGTCTGTTGTGTCTCTTATTATCTCTCCTCTGTGTCTCTTTTTGTTGTGTCATCTTGGTGCTCCAGTTCTCTGCTCAGGCCAGCTCACTACGTGGGCCAGCTTTCCTTCACCAGGAGGCTCTGGTAATCAAACCCTGGACCTCCTATATGGTAGACAAGAGCCCAATTGCTTGAGCCACATCTGCTTCCCTGCCTGTCATTTCATTATGTATTTTCAGCACATAGGAAACAAATCTGCAATTAAACATGTTCACTGACTAAAGTCATCACTGTAGTACTTTGGTTCATAGTAATTTAGGAATGTGAGAATTATGATTGTTTTCTAAGATTTTAATGAAGCTATTAAATAATGAATAGGAATAAATTATATTTCCCTTTTATATGGAGACTAATGTTGAGTACTCATAGCTACTATGATAGCATAGTCAAAGAAAATTGATCTCTCCAGATAAAGCAACTAGTCTTATTATATTATTGCAATCCAGAAAATAAGCCATCAAACTAGTAAACAGAAAAATAATAAACATCATATCATAATCTAACACCATATTTAAAATGTTAAATGGATTAAAAATATAAATCAAACAATTTTAAAAGTTTTAGATAGATATTAACAAATAGTATGTCATATATAAATAGCATAGGAAATAGCAAGTTTCATTTATTAAAAATATATCATTTTATATGCATTAAAACAGTATATTAAAGAAGAAAGCAAAACCTATGGCAGGAAAAACGTTAATAACACTAACTGTTAGTGACACCAAATAAACATCAACGATTTTACAAAAATTTCAATTAAAAATATAATATATAAATTCCACCACCGAGATAACTCTAGAATGTTCCCCTGTGCTACTTCAGATTTAATAACCACTCCTTTCCAAGAGGTAATCATTCTTCTTACTTCTATCTCCATAGATTACGTGTTTTCATTACTGAACTTCATACAAATGGAATCACACAGTATTTACTCTTTTGCTGCTCACTTCTTTTGTTCAGTACAATCCTATAATATTCATTCTTATTGATGTGTACAAGAGTAGCTCATTCTTTTAATTTATCACACTATTTTAATAATCCATTAAATGAATATATTAAAATTTTTTATTCATGGACTTTTTGACTGTTTTGAGTCTTGGGCTATTATGTATAAAGCTTCTGTGAACATTCTTCCTTAACTTTTTGTTTACATATGTACTATAATTAGAATTACTTAGTTGCCAGTTCTCCAACCTCACTCTTCTCAGTGCCCTATTCAAAAATGTAAGAATATTACAAGAATATAAATTTACCTTTTATACTATCCCTTGCTATTATTGTTTTATATATTCTTTTACATATTTATGGCTCACCCAATGTATCTTTGTTTTAAAGGTGTATTGACATATGTGCAAAGAAAGGGGAAAATCCAGCCTTTTATATTTACTCACATATTTACAGTTTCCAGTGTTATTCATTATTTCCTATAGAGCAAGGTTTCTGTCAGGAGCCATTTTGCTCCAGCCTGAATAATTTTTATTAGTGTTTAATTATTTATTATCTGAAAATGGCTTTATTTTACCTTTAAAAAAAAATGTTTTTGCTATCTATAGGATCCTCCTTTTTTATTTCCTTTTGTTTTGTTCTGCTTATGTTTCAGCATTTTTGGCCTATTTATGTTCACTGAGCTTCTTGGATCTGTATATGATTTATTTTTCACCAAAAAGGGAACTTTTCAGCCATTATTTCTTCAAATATTTTTTCTTCCCTTTCTTCTCTCCTCTCAGTCTGGGAAATGTATATTTGACCACTCTATATTTTCCTACACATGTCACTGAGGCTATTTTTTATTAATATTTTTCTCTACTTCGGAATACTTTCTCTAAATCTTCCTTGTCTTTTTTCTTGCTATCTGGATTGTGTTAGGGATCTGGATTATGTTCTTTTTATTTTAACAGTGTTGAATTTTGTTCTTACAAGCTGTTAATTTGAAAGCAGCTTTCCTCAGTCCCATGTCTTGATTTACTCATTCTTAGGGTTGCTCTGCTGTGTCCCTATTCTCAAATATGCTTTCTCTGATGTTCATTCTGAGTGTTTTGAGACTTAATAAAGTCTCTCTTCTTTCTTTGGAACAGAATTCCAATGCCTTCCAACAATGTCTTACAATACTGTGTGGTATCAAGTATATCTTCTATCTCTTTGAAATTCTAATTGGAGTCTTACCCTGCTTATATGTAGTTAAACTTTCAGTCAAATAACCATAAGAACTCCTCACACAGGCTTCTGGACTCCTGTTCTGAGCCCTTCCCTCCTCTCCTGAATGATTCCCTGAAAGTTTCTGCAAGAACCAAGTCTAAATATTGCCTCCTTCACTTAGTAGTCTGTTTGGGCTCTACCTCCCTGTGACACTGTCAAGAAATTTAGTAGAGACAAAAGATCAGTGTGAACTTAGGGCCCATATTGTCTGTTTCATTTCTTTCAGAGACGACTGTACCATGATGATCTTTGTTTCATACCTGTTGCCCCATATATTTTGTTCTGTGTTAAAAGTTCTTTTTAGCGGGGGGGGGGGGGGGCGCCCCGAGCCAAAAAAAAATAGCCCTTCAACCCCAAAAAAGGAAAAATATCAAATTTTTTTATTTTTTTTTTTTTTTTGTTTTTTTTTTTTTTTTTTAATAGATTGAATAGGATAATCAATTTCTTTCTTTGGTGATATTCCCAATTCTGACCTTAAGTTTTATCAAAGGAAAAAAAAAGTGACTCTAATGCATTATTGGTAATCATTGTGGAACAAATCTTTTCTTTATCTTATTCTATATAGTTATTATAAATTTAAGATCTCAAAATAATATGTTTGAAACCAATACTATTTTAATATTTTTATTAATTTGATTTCTTGCAGTTCTTACAATCTAATTTCTTTTAGGCCTCTTCTGCCTGAGAATACAAAAATGAATTTTCTCATTAGTAGTAATATTTTACTAGCTCTAAGTTGCTACTAGAATACATACCATACAAAAGCATGAATACATGCCTTCCTTGGACATACAAAATACATGAATACATGCCTACAATGTTCCCTTCAGCTATATCTGACTGTCCCCAGAAGTTCCACCCCTGAACTCACAAACAATGTTTGCCACAATATGGCATTTTTGGTATCCACTCTTTCCAATGGTGTATGCTGCCACTCCTATTGTTATAACAGTGTCTTCCAAGAATAAATGCCTGGGCCAGTTGTCAATTCTATCTCATTTCGTTGTCATTTTTTCCATTTATTTTTGAAAGGCTAGAGAAGTACTAAAGCAGCATTGCCTTGTAGCTTAAAAATCTCACTGAGATTTTGATGAAAACAGTTCTTTTTTTTTTTTTTTCCTATGTGAGGCTGAGTCACAGGGAATAAAAACAGACAAACAAACAATCCAAGCACATCAAACTACAGTTAAACAAAGCATGAGGTATTAGAGAAAGTTCCCTTTCGAATGATGTTTATCTGCTTGATTTTCTTTTCTTTAAAGTTTCTAATACTTCCCCAGTAGGTCCCTCAAGCCATAATGCATCTAAAATCCTGCCAGTGACATCTAAGTGTCCACATGCTTCTTTAACTAGTGATCAATAGATCTCAGTATCCAGCTAGTTATTCCATTATTCCACATGACACAGAAAGATATTTGTTATATCAGTACAGGCTAAACTAGTAGTAAAGATAAAAACTGTGAAACTAGTTATCTGGATTAAATTGCCAACTTTGTTTTTTGACTGAGTGATTTGGGGAAAATTAATCTATCTAATTGTATTACTCAAGGTTTCCAGAGAAATAAAACCAACTGATATATATAGGCTCACACGACGTTGGAGATTGACAAGTCTACTTCTATAAGGCAGGCTAGAATTTGGGAACTTTATGAAGGTAACATTGAATTCCCCAGGAGAAGCTGTCTGGAGTAGAGATAGAAATTCTTCTTTCTGACTGATGGAATTATCTTAATGGCTTGAAATCATTCATTGTCCTTTGCATCACTCAGGAACTAACCCCACCTCTCTTCCTTTCCAGAAGGCCAAAAACTAGGGATAAGGCACAAATTAATGCTGTCAGCAATGTGAGGAACAATACCTCAAATGAATTGCCAAGAACTGTCTGAATTTCAAGGATGCTGAATTCTCAGAATGCTTTAGCACGTATTCAGCTAACACATTGGTAGGATGATGCTTAAAAGCTTGGAATAAGGAATGAGCTAATCAAATGGAGTAGAATTGTCAGAATTGCCATAGCAGATGGGAAAAGAAGGCATAAAATGTCTAGAGTTGATATGTCGTATAGTTGGTAAACTTATATTGTTTCTATATTCCATTGGAGGGCCCTATACATATTCCATTACTAATATATTAAGGAAAGCACTGCTAAGCAGGGAGCTAGCCACACTGAGAATCTCAGTAGAAGCTCTTCAATAGGCCAGATCTTCTCATGGTAGAAGATCCCATTATAGAACTATGCCTAAATAGAAAAATGGGAGAAAAATTCTATGAAGATTCAGAGGATGCATATATCAGTAAATTTTTAGGGAAAAAGAAAATCTTGTATCTTGTGTCACCCACCATGAAGAAGGAAGCACATTTCTCCTTGGGTACCATAAGCATATTGCACATGTGGAAATACAGCCTCGGGACCAGTTTTATGGGGGCCCATATCAAGAAAGGTCGCTACAGCAGTTCTGTTCTATGGTACAAGCATTCTTGATACTTAGTGAATACATTACAAAAGAAATCACAGAGATAATGTAATGCTGGTCAGAAAAGATGCTATCTGGATTTTTTGGTCAGCCACAGTAGGACAAAGACAATGTTGACTCCTAGAATTAATTAATTAATTAATTAATTTATTTATTTATTTTAAAGAAACTTTAGATTACATAAATGTTACAAAAAATTTAGGAGATTGAGAAATTTTGGGAGCATGGCATCAGATTAGCCAGATAAGGCTCAGCTTTCACAAAAACAATGGCGAAAGAGCCAAAGGCTGCCAGAGGGACCTGCTTTGGGGGTCAGAAGACCTAAGACAGTGCTTTACAAGTCCCAGGAGGGTGAGGGACAGAGAGATGAAGAAACCAAACAACAAACTAATTGAATAAAAATATGACTAAAGAGATAAAAGATGTTAAGAAGACGCTGGGTGAGCATAAAGAACAACTTGAAAGTCTGCAAAGAAAAATAACTGACCTTATAGGAATGAAAAACACAATGGATGAGATTAAAAACACATTAGAGACACATAGAACAGATTTGAACTGCTTCAAGAGAGAATTAGTGATTTTGAAGACAGAATATCTGAACTGGAAAAGACAGGAGAACAGAAAGAAAAGAGAATGGAAAAAATGTAAGAGGGTCTCTGGTAATTGAATGAATGACAATGCAAAATGCAGAAACATACCATTATTGGCATCCCAGAAGGAGAAGAAAATTTTAAAAGTGGCAGAAAGAATATTTGAGGAAATAATGACCAAAAACTTCCCTACCCTTATGAAAGACATAAATATCACTATTGAAGAAGGATAACACATCCTAAAAAGAATAAACACAAACAGAATTGCTCCAAGAAAACTACTATTCAGAATGACAAATATTAGAGATAAAGAGAAGATTTTGAATGCAAGAAGGGCAAAGCAAAGCATAACATACAAAGGAAACTCAATAAGATTAAGAGCCAAAACCTCATCAAAAACCATGAAGGAGAGAAGAAAGTGGAATTATGTATTAAAGGTATTGAAAAAACTGCCAGCCAAGAAATTCTGTATCTGGCAAAGCTGTCCTTCAAAAATGAAGGGGAGTTCAAAATATTCACAGACAAACAAAAACTGAAAGAATATGTTACCAAAAGACCAGAATTACAAGAGATGCAAAAGGGAGTGCTGCAGCCTGAAAGAAAAAAACAAGGGTGAGAGACTTGAGGAAGAGAGTAGAAATGAAGAATATTAGAAAGGATAAAAGATAGACTATAGTATGATATGACAACAGAAAGCCACCGTCTTACTGGATCTTTATATAAACGGAGACACAGAGAAAGCAAGCTGCCATTTTGACCCGGCCATATGAGAGAGAGGACTCAAGGATTGTTAATAGCCAAAGGTAAAGCATGAAGCCTCCAAGAGGCGGCCCACAGACCAGCTCAAGACAGAAGAGCCATATCATATGACTGATAGCTCACAGCTGAACTTGTGGAAGAAAGTGGAGCAGCCAGGACTGAGAGAGGAGGCCCAGAAAGAAACAAGCCCTATGCCTGGTCACTCACAGCTAGGCTCCAGGAGACAATGAGCCCAGAGCGGAAAGCAGGGACTTTTGCAGAGATCAGTTGCCATCTTGCCTCACCACTTGGCAAGACCCCAGGGTCACCAGTAGCTGACTTTGGTGAGAAAGCATCTCTGCTGATGCCTTGATTTGGATATTTATTGGCCTTGGAACTGTAAGATTTTACCCTAAATAAAATTCCCATTATAAAAGCCAACCAATATCTGGTACTTTGCATTGGCAGCCCTGTGACAAACTAAGACAAAGTCCATCAAAGCATTCTGAAGCTGCTACTCTCAGAATGCATAGGCACAAAGTGCAACTAGGTAGAGTTAGTAATGGACTGAACATGTTATGCTACACCACCCAGATTCCCACTATAGGATGGAAGGATTTATTTCCTTTGCACTAGGAACTTTCTTGGTTAACATGAACCATTTTGTCCAAATTCTTCTCCAGAGCCATCCAATTGCTTGTCTATGTGCGGTTATAAAAGCCTCACCCTTCCACCCTAAGGAGACAACTTTGAAGTACCATTCCAGCTTTGAAGCTCCCATAGGATATATGGAACAAATTAGCTCAACTTCTCCTCTTATTCAATTCTGCTTACTTTCTGTCTTCCTCCATGTGTTTTTCCTAAGAGCACTCCCCAATGTACTTCCTACATGCTGATCTCCTGTGAAACACAACTGTGAAAAGTATCTTATAAAATGCTCTCAATCACTACCTATTATTATTGAATTTTTATTAACTTAAATATAACCTAATAACGTTCATTTGGAGAATATATTAAATTTTAATGAATGGAATCTTTGGATGAATTTTTGAACACTGATTATCTTACTTAGATTCCTTAATATGTTGGATTTGATTTTAAATTAAATATCAGGGGGGGCGGATGTGGCTCAAATGGTTGGGCTTTCATCTCCCATATGGAGGGACCTGGGTTTGATCCCCGGGACCTCCCGGTGAAAAAAAAAAAAAAGATACATTAAAAAAATAAAATAAAATTTTAAATTAAATATCAGTATTTTCAAAAGAACTATGAGAACATGAATAATACGGCAGGAGTTATTCTCAAGAAAGAAAAGCAACTCATTGCTGTGAAGTTAATGTCAACTCATTAAAAAATTAATAATTCCATCAAGCAAAATGAAATATTCTGGCTTGATATTAGAGGTTCATATTTTTATTCCTGTGAGGTAAAAAAACTTTGCCAGTTTTGGTTAACATAGACTTCCCTCCTTGCTTAATGTTTTTAAAATGCCTAGCCTATAGGAGGTTTTTAATAAATGTGAATTTCTTTCCTCTTTTTTCATATATCATACTAAGTGAAATCCCTGCTGCTTAAAATATCATCCTTGCCGGCTTCCACTAAATCATTTAGTGGCACTCTTCATGGATACATTTAAGTTTCAATTTCTCCAAAAAACAAAAGTGTTGAGACTAATCTTTATTTAGGCAGCTGTTTGGGTTTTTTTGTTTTTCATTTTTTTTTCCCCTGTAATCAGGCCAGGAATTTTTTCACTTCATTTCCTTCTTTGCAAAATTATTCTGAAAGAGCCTCTATGGTTATCCCAATCAAATGAATAATTTGTCTCCCAAGAGTATCATCTGGCTATAGATATCAGCCTCTACTTCCCCAATAGTAAGAACCCATAATACGTGCTGCATTTAGCTGAATTTCTTGTCATCTTGTTGGCTGTGTGTTCATTGGGTGACAGTGAGCAGGAGGTTATATGAGCCCTAACTAATTGATCTTTGCATTAGCCACAGACTACAGCATCAACCTTGGCTAGACTAATGAGGAAAAAATATTTTGTTTATAAAGAAAATGTGGGAGAGAGGGGATAACTTATCAAGAAACCCTATAGAAAAATGGGGAAAATGCAAAAATATTAGGGCATTTCTTAGAGTGTGAGTAACATCATTAACAATTTCATGTGTTTGTATCAGTTTTACCCTTTTTCTAACTTACTTTATCCACTTCTTTCTTAAAGAAAGTTGTTTGGAACAGGAATAATCTCTTCTACTTTAAAAAAATATATATGCATATATTTTTTTCAGTGGAGCTGTATCAAATACTTGAGTTAAAATCTTCGGGATGAAACTGCAATGACCTTATCAGAGTTAAAGGAAAATTTATGGAGATGTATTCTTTCACTATACTTTGGAAAAAACAAAAGCAAAGTGTTGTTTGTATTCATAATTTGATATTTAAAAAAAAAACCTCTTATCCACTTTTGGGAGGATTTGGGAAAAGCTTTTGCATGCTCCAATATCTGGAAGGGGAGAGAGTCAAAAATATATCTTCCTGAGTCCACCTACCCAGAGAGTCAGCTCTGTATTGAAAGTCTTCAAGGACCTATGGGTAACCTGAGTTCAAGGATGCCTACAGGATTTTTCCATTAAACATGTATATATATAATTGTTGGTGTGAACCAAAACCAATTTTTCTTTATACCTTTGATAAAACCAATATGGTCTACCATCATTTCTACCACTGCCCTGAATGCTAATCCAAAATGACGTTTAGGTCAAATACATATTGCTCCATATGCTGTATGGAGGGGAAAAAAAGGAAAAGTTATTTAACCTTTTTTGGGCTTAAATTTTCTCAGCTGAAAAAAATGTGATTAATCATAGTATCTGCTTCATAGGTCTATTGTTTGTATTAAATATGTACATAAATATGAAGTGTTTAGAATGGTACCAATCATGTAGTAAATACTATGCTATTAATGATAAATCAACAAGTAAGAAAATGGAAAGGATTATAATGATTTGAAAATGAAGAAACATTAAGATCCTTTATGTTAGAAACATATTTTATTCCCCTTAGTCATAAAAAAATGGATAAGACATTTTTCTCCATTTGCATTTCCATTCAATGACATTTTGAGTGAAAAAAAGTTTATCTGTTCATACAAAGATCACCTTTCAACATAGATCTCATTGCCTTCACTTGAGCCAGAGAGACTTACCTCCTAAGGCATAGGCTTTAATGACTGAAGACATTTTATTTCAAGGAATAGTTTTACTTCTTTGTTGAACACATTAACCAAGAAAAAATAGATTTCTTTCTTTTATAATAATTAAAAAAATTTTTTAAAAGACACTTAGATTACATAAATATTACATAAAAAATATGGGATATTCTAATATTGAAATTTGATCATCCCATGGATTGTTATGGGAGTGACAAGAAGATCTATCTATGATCTCTAAGTAACATTAGTTAGAAAAGAATAAAAGTAGAGAAAGGGAAGAAAGACAAATCAATTTGTGCCTTGTGCCTTGTGCCTGGATGCATTGGATTAAAGTTATGACATATTTAATCCATTACTTTGCCAGTTCACAGTATTAATATATAGTTTGTGGGAGCTGTCATGAAGAGATGAGTGATTAGGTAATGATTCTTAATACAACTGTGATTCATTAGAAACATTTGATATAATCAAAGTTGAAAATATATTTAGAGCATTACAAAAGTCACAGTACAACACAGTTTTTCATTTTACCCTCACACCCCAAATTTGAGAGTATACATACTCATATTTAAAAATAGAAGTCACAACACAATTCATCATGGAAAACTACCAGAATTATAAAAGGCACAAGATTGAAACCCTGATCATAAATTAGTAAGAAAAGCAATAAATGAGCAAAAGACAAGAGCAGACTATTTATGAAATATATAATAAAAACCAATAATAAGTATTGAACAGCTGTGGTCTATCTTAGCAGTAATCAAAGAAAGGCAAATCAATATAATTTTTTTCTTTTTTTTTTTAGCTTTTTTTTTTATTGTGGGTAAAAATCAAATTTTTCACAATACAAACCAATATTTGTAAAATGATATATAGATATATATGCATATATGTGCATTTGCTTATATAAATGCTATTTTTTTTCATATATATTTTAAGAGATGCTTAGATTACATAAATGTTGCACAAAAATTACAGGGATTCCCATGATCTCCACCTCCCATACCTCCCATAACATCTCACATAAACATCTTTCATTAGTGTGGCACATCACCTGCAATGGATATACACATCCTGGGGCTTTGCCACTAAGCATAGACCAGAGTTCACATCGTAGACCACACTCTCTCCCACACAGTTCTGCATGGTATATGCTGATGTAAAATGGCCTATATCCATCGCCACAACGTCACTCAGGACAATCCCCAAGTCCTGAAAAAGCCCCTGTATTACAACTGCCCTTCCCCTCCCTGCCCCGAAAGCATCTAGTGGCCACTGGCTTTACCTCACTGTTATAATTTCTTCCATTGCTTGAATCCCAATATGTCTACAACCGAATACCATTAAGTCCACTCTAGTCCATAGCTCTTCCCCCAATCCTGAGGGGACTGGAATGGTGATGTCCACTCCACCTCCAAGTGAAAATGGGCTTATATCCCATATAATTTAATCATTAAGATTTTTATTTTTCACCTATCAATTCATATTTAAGATAATATTATATTTTGGTGAACATGGTGAACTGTGACAACTTAGTAAATGGCAAGAATATAAATTGGCATGATCTTTCTGTAAATAAATTTTGGAAATATGAATCAAGAAGCTAAATGTATTCATATCTTATGATGATTTAGAAATTCAGTTACTAGGACTTCACCCTTAGGGAAAGATCAGAAACATGGGGAAAGATTTATATAATGAGATTTCATCATGGTGATATTCATAATCAGGAAAAATGAGAGCAAATTGTTCAAATAAGGGAGGAATTGTTAACAAATTATGATACATCCCCTAATGCCAATATTATACAAAATAATGTGCATATATTATTTTTATTTGATTAACATCACTTCCTCAATTTCCTTCTGTGAACATATCCTTATTTATTTCTATAACCTTCTCTTGTCCAGGAGAAGCTCTCATCTATTTAAATATATCTCCTTTCCACTATAGTAATTTGTGGAACAATGGAAAGGAACTCAACATGGGCCAATGCAGTACCTGTTATATCTTGAACTGATGTTAGTGGTGGGAAAAATAGGAAAAAGTAAACCACTTTGGGGGATGGAGAACTTGAAAAAATAAAAATTAGTCAAAGCTTACTGGTCTATGGCTTCTACCTAGGACCAGCCACATAACCTGGCTAGCCCAGAGCAAAATGAAAACCCGGAACCCATTTTTCCAGTTTCAAAATGGCAACAAGAAAGCATTAAACAAGCAGAAGGTCCTTCTGAGCACAGAGTCCTGTTCACATGCACAGTCTGCATGCCCCTTGAAGCTGGCTCTGCTTCTGTCATTTGGAGATGGACTCTGACATTGGGAAAGAAGAGAGCCAATTTGCAGAAACCCTGTGTTTCAGAAACCCTGACTGTGGTTGACCCAGCTACAGAGCTCTACTTTTCCAAATTATTTATGCAAATACATTCCTTTTTATTTAGAATATTTGGAGTTGGATTTCTGTCAATACAACTGAATCAGAATATAACATGCTATCACTATATATTATGTTTGTGAAGAGGTTACAATATTCTGGGGAATTTTTCATGATTTAGTATCCAGTAAAAGTGTAAGTTAACATATTCATTTAACAAATGCTATTGCCTGCCTCTAGGTATCTGGCTCTCTTCTAGTTCTTTTGTTATAAAATAAAAACAAACAAAATTGCAGATTATATAATTTACAAAGTGAATAAGTAAGTATGTAGTATGTTAGAGGATGATAAATTTTATGGTGAAATATGAATTAGAAGTGAGACAGAAGAGGAATCATGGTAAATTGTCATTTTAAATAAAGTGAACCTTCATAACAATTAAATCTTACTGAAAAAAGGACTTTTTGGAAAAGATATGAAAACGATGAGCAAGCAAGCCATGCAGATATCAGAGAAAAGAGTTCCAAGAAGGTGGAGCAGCTTGTATACATGTCCTGAATTAGGAACATGTCTGGTGTTGTAGGGAATATCAGGAAATATCAGCCTTGGTTTATCGGGCACAGCTTGAGAAAGAGTTACGCCACAAGAGACAGGAAGTCATAGGACGTGTTTTGGTAGAGGAGTTAGAGTTACATAACTGGCAATTTTAACAGAATAACTCGCTCACTGTTAATTGAGGAAAGATTGAAGGAGACTAAGGTAAAATATGGGAGGTTTGATAAGAGGCAATACATTCAATCCAGATAAAAGACGAGGGCAGTTTGGTTTGTACTAATGTGCTAACAAGGGAGATGGTGTGAAGTGACCAAATTCTGGACATATTTTCAAATTAGAGTTGATAGGATTTTCTCATGGACGAGCCATGGACTGTGAGAGGAAGCAAGTAGACAAAGATGACTCCAAAGTTTGGTCTTAATGTGGTACAAGCTAAAATATAAAAATATGATAAGCAGTTAATATATACTAGGTAAGGTATTAAGCATTTTATACACGTCTCTCATTTTTATTATTTCAGTTCATTTAAGAAGTATTTAAAAAGTGTTTGTTAAGTGCCAAGATAACATGTACTAAAACATAGAGGCTTAAAGCAACAAGAATACTAAAGAAATTACAAGTAGTTTAATATCATTCTATATTAGTTACAATATTTGGGACTGGACTTTTGATGTAGACATTTAAGTGTGACTGTAATTTCATCTTATACAAAAGAATATGAATTTTAATTAAAGGAAATATGGAAAAAGAAAAAGGAAGAAATCTTGGAACAATGGGAAATTACTTAAAGTAAGAGGAAAGTGAAGTTAATAATACCATGGAGAGTCAATCTAGCATTTAGCATTTAAAACATTTTTGGTAAGATTTACTTCTAACTGTATGACTTTGAGAATATATTTATGAATATAAACTATGGTAAGAGGAATATTTGTTCTGTCCAAAATTAGAAAATACAATTTAGAGAGAAGGAAATTAGAGGCAGTGTATTTCATGCCGTGGCAACTTATCAACCTTATTAAATCTCATGTTGATTCAAGCATGCTTTTGTATCCAGGCTTCATTTACTTTAGTAAATATAATTTTAAACTAACACACAAAGATATAAGGCTCAATTTTCAGTAAACTGGAAACTATAATAATACATTATACATTGAGTTCGGAGTAAATTTTGAGAAAATGTACATAGGGAAATTTTTGTTGTTACTGACACATAATAAGTGTGCGATAAATGTTATAAATTATATCATTAATATTATCAATCACAGTCTCTCATGTCCAGTGATCTCTACTCAGAAATGTCACTATTAATTTTCAAAATAATCTTGTAGGACATGTAGGTTATCTTCATTTTCCAAATGAGGACCCAGAAATAAAGAAATGACTTGCCAGTGGTCTAATAATTAGGAAGTAGGGGAACCAAGATTTGAATTAACCAAATTTCTTCAAGAAAATTTTCTGCTTTATCAAAAATATATCCATAGATAACTGAGAGAATCATAATTCGAGAAAAGTTTTAATAATTCCCCTAAAGTTGACTTAAACTCTTCAGATTTCACTTAGCAAATATTAATTCTGAAATACATTCAACATGCCCATAGCTGATGGAGAAAATAGAGTTAAGTACTGTATACATAACATTACTAATTTCTAGGTTAGAATAAATCTTATATACATGTACAAAAATGAATATATTTTCCTTTGACTATTACAAAGGGTTGGATTCATTTTTTTGTATTATATATATATATATGCAAATTATAATTATTTTCACATTCTTGCTGTGCATACGAGATCACAATTAACCAGTTTAACAGTTAACTCCATGACTCAGACTAATGCAATTTCTATTTTTAATGTAGGAGCAGGAATAATAATTTTGAAATGCCTATAAAATCAATGCTTTCAATAACTATAAAACCAAAGTAAAATAGAGCTCATTAAAAAGTTCTGTTTGAACAGTACAATGCCACACATTTCCCAGAAAAATACCCTTTTAGGACTGAGTTATACACTCAAAACATGAATTTTTCTTTTGAGAAATATCATCTGATTACTAAATGACAGCAATAATAATATACTTAACACAAAAAGATACCGAATGTCTTACCAAATCTTATACTGTAACTTTTATTTTTAATAAACTAAATGTTCCCTAAGATTTTTAAATCTAAGGCAATGCTTCAGTCAATTAAAAATTGTAATTTAGTCTCTTCTGAATATGCATGTAAATTCCCCATTATTGTTAAACAACTATATTCCAAATGACTGGAAATTGTAGAACATTGCAGCTTTATAGCTCTACTTTTATGTCCATATGCAATTATTCTCACCATATCCTATCAGTTTTTAACAATGTTTCTCTAGTGTTCACAGTTTTCTATTCCCACTGCAATTACTTTATTTACTTTATACAGAGGTTATTCACAGCCTCCCTCCTGCCACTGGTCTCCATTGCTCCCCAATCAATCCTATATATCACTGCCAGGTTAAACTTCCTGAATTAGAAGCCTTGTCACATAACCCCTCAATTTAAAACTTACATATTATCTAAAAGATAAAGCTGGATTTTCGAACCTAGCATTTAAGCCTCAAATATGTTTTAGCATAATGATACCATCCTTGGTTTAAAATTACAAAAAAAAAAAAAAAAGTTCTAAACTACAAAAAATCTCATTCATTGATGGTTTTCTTAAATACTTTATTATTTCCATTCCCAATGCATTCACTCATTCTCTTTCATGATCTATAAAGACCATGAGGAAAAGAAAATAACCGATTTGTTCACAACTTTCTACCCAGGCCCTAACATTATGTGAGAAACAATATAACACTTCAAAAATATTACTAGAGTGGAAGAAAAAATAAGAGTACCCTCATGCAGAAGCCCATCCTTCCAACAGCAAGTATCAAGTTGAAATCCCAGCATCCTGTTTATTCCCAGCAAGATTCTTCTATGCTCTCTCACAGCCGTCTCTCACAGCCTCTCCAACGCTATCTGCGTTGGGGACCACCAGTTTTACTCTATGGTGTCAGGTATAGGAACACCCTCAGAACTCCCAAGGCAGCTCTCTTCACCCAACTCTAATGACCATGCAATTGATTATATTTACATTTCTGACAGCACTCCTTAAACCCTCTCACTGTGCCCTCTACAACTCAAAGTTCAGTCTTTAACAAAAGTCCTTATATCCTCAAATTCTTCCTTGACTATAAAATCTCTTTCTTACTCAAAATTAAAGCAGGCTTTATACTAAAGATACTCATTGCTCCCTATACATCTTTAAGTAAGGGCCATTATTTTATTTCTTCCACAATATTCATACCACTGGTGTATGGAGAAGATTAAAATATCCTCCTTGGTTTTCATTGCTACTTCCATTCCATTTTCCATTTCTCCCCTCCTAAAATTACCTAGCTTTGAATATCATGTTATCAGATTATATAGTTCACTGTATCTTTTTACAGTTATCTACTTTTCCTTAGGATACACCTCCTCCTCATATCTTGAGGACCATTGTCACTCTCTTCATCATTACTTTTGTCACAATACTTTGTGATTAAACATCCAGGTAAATGAGCATTCCAAAATCCGGTCTTTCTCATTTCTATTACTTTCTCTTCTCCATTGATTATATCTTTCCTCTTACCTGAGGTTCTCTACTTGTGGTCCAAATGCTCAAATTTGTTACTACCATAAATGTCAATGTCTCCACAATCTTAGTTTGAAACATCCCTCTCTGTGATCATCAATTCTCGTTCTTGCTATCTTCTTTTGGTACACTGACCTCAACATCCACTGGACTCCAGTGAAACTTAACATATATAAATGCCATATTCCCTCTCTCCCTTAACCCTCACATTTTCTCACTTCCCTTCTTTTGAGTATACAACATTTGTACATAGTAGTGACTGAGGTGATAATGAATAATATTTTACAGACAATAGAAGAGATAAGATGCTTTTAGGTAAGCTAGTATATATTGGGAATAAAATTCAGGCCCCAGAACTCCACTGTAGTTTCCAACAGTCAGCATAGTATTACTATCCTTAATCTCTCTCTCTTTCTCTCCCTGTAATACATATACACACACATAAACACACATACAAATAAATGCATATAAATAAATATGTATGCTTGCTCTGAAAATTTATAAAACACCTTCACTGTCCAAAAAGAAGGAGCATTGCTGAGAAATTATTATTGTGGATTTTCCCAAACCAATTTTTCATTATTTACTAACTGAGACACTGGAGTGTGGAAGAATCACGGAATAGGTAAATGAAAAAAAAGGGAAGAAGAAGATGTTTTGCATACAATGCCCACACAAATTTTGAAGTGATGCTTCTCTGGGCAGCTAGAATCCTGCAATTCCTTATATTGCAAGCAAGTACATTTAAAAATATTATAAAAGAATATCTCAGATACAGAAAATTTAGAAATAGAACATTATAAAGGACCATGTATATGCCAACAAATTTTAAAAATAAAATATATAACAAACAGTTGAAATCCCACATCTGACTTTCTCTGATAACATTTTCTACCTTCACCATTCCATCTTGGAAAGTAACTACATTCTTGTATTTGGTTATTAGCTTACCAATGCAATTTTTTAAACAAATCATTTTATTGACACAATAAAGCATACAATTCATCTAAAGTGTACAATCAATGGTATTTGGTATAATCACATAGTTTTGCATTCATCACTTCAATCATTATTAGAGCATTTTCATTATTTCAATAACAATAATAAACAAAAAAACAGACACACAAACAAACAAACAAGAAAATTCTTCACCTCTCAATCTTATTTCGGGTTATTTTTGCACAATTGTTTAGTTATTAAGCAGTTTTATTGAGATATATTCACATACCATTTAATCTATCCAAAGTGTATAATCAATGGTCATTTGTATACATCATCACAGAAAAATTTAGAACAATTTCATTACTCCAAAAAGAAAAACTCCACGGCACTTAGCGGTCCTTCCCCAGCCCTACATAACCGCTAATCTAATTTCATTTTTATAAATTGAATTATATTTACATTTTATATAAAAGGAATCATACAATATATAGTACTTTGTGTCTGGTTTCTTTCACTTGGCATAATGGTTTTTTGGGCTGATATTAACATCTTGCAGTATTAACAGACATTTTTTCAGTTTCAAAGAAAGATGGTCTTATATATGCAATTTTAGCCATATTGATATTTCACATGTGGTTTTACTATGCTATACAGCCCCATGTTACATTTTTTAGCTTTCCTTTTAGTAATATTCAAGACTTTAGACTTTCCCTTTAAAACACTTTCATACCTACATAATAGTACTGTTAGTTACTAATATTATGTTGGGCTTTACCTCTTCTATTCATTTCCAAAGATCAGCACACATCATTTTTACCAATTCTGCACAAGTTAACAATCAGCTTTCCATTCTCTAACCTCATTCTATTTTCTGGTGACCAATAGTCAAGTTATTAACTATGAGATTACACAATATATTTAGTTTATAGTAATATAATCATACAGTATTTGTCCTTTTGTGTCTGGCTTGCTTCACTCAACATAATGTCCTCCAGGTTCATCCATGTTGTCTTATGCTTTACGACTTCATATCTTCTTACCAATAAATAACATTCCACCATGAGAATCCACCAGAGTTTTTTATCCATTAATCAGTTGGACAACTGGGTTGTTTCCAACTTTTGGCAATCGTGAATAATGACACTATGAACATCAGTGTGCAAATGTCTGTTCGTATCACTGTTCTCAGTTCTTCTGGGTGTATACCCAGTAGTGGTAATGCTGGGTCACATGGCACATCTATATTCAACTTCTTTAGGAACTGCCAAACAGTCCTCCAGAGTGACTGTACAATTCTACATTCTCACCAACAGTGAATAGGCATTCCTATCTCTCTACAGCCTCTCCAACGCTTGTAGTTTTATGTCTTTTTAAGAGTGGCCATTCTAATATATGTGAAATGATTTTTCATTTTGCCTTTGGTTTGCATTTCCCTAATCACTAGTGAAGTTGAACATTTTTTTCATGTGTTTTTTTGCCATTTGTGTTTCTTCTTTGGATAAATATCTATTCAAGTCTTTTGTCCATTTTTTAATCAAGTCTTTTGCCTTTTTATTGTTAAGTTGTAGCATCTCTTTATATATCATGGATATTAAACCTTTATTAGATATGTGATTGCCAAATATTTTCTCCCATTGAGTCAGCTGCCTTTTCACCCTCTTGACAAAGTCCTGTGAGGTGCAAAAGTGTTTCATTTTGAGGGAGGTCCCATTTATCTATTTTTTTCTTTTGTTGCATGTGCTTTGGGTGTAAGGTCGAAGAAACCACCACCTCCAACAAGGTCTTTAGATGTTTCCCTGTATTTTCTTCTAGTAGTTTTACTGTCCTGGCTCTTTTTCTTTTCTTTTCTTTTCTTTTTCTTTTTCTTTTTTTTAGTGGAGCCAGTAAAAAGAATTTATTTGGGAAATGGGGAAAAGAAGAGAGCTTGCTGAGAAATGGAAGAGACAGATGGAAATACACACCAAGACTTGGTGTGGGTCCCTCTAAAAAGAGAGAGCCTGTCTTAGCTTTTATATTTAGGACTTTGATCCATTTTGAGTTGATCTGGTATAGGGAGTGAGATAGGAGTCCTCTTTCATTATTTTGGATATGGATATCCAGTTCTCACAAAACCATTTGTTGAAGAGACTGTTTTGCCCTGTTAACATGGCTTTGATAGGTTTGTCAAAAACCCATTGACTGTAGAGATGAAGGTTTATTTCTGGACTTTCAATTCTATTCCACTGATTGATGTGTTTACCTTTATGCCAATACCATGCTGTTTTGACCACTGTAGCTTTGTAATGTTTCAAGGTCAGGTAGTGAAATTCCTCCCACATCACTCTTCTTTTTTAGAATGCTTTTGGCTATTTGGGTGAACGTTCCTTTCCAAATGAATTTGGTAATTGCCTTTTCTATTTCTGTAAAGTAAGCTCTTGGAATTTTGATTGGTATGACATTGAATCTATAAATTAGTTTGGGTAGGATTGGCATCTTCATGATATTTGTATAGGTCTTCATTGGTTTCCTTTAACATTGTTTTGTAGTTTTCTGCATATAGGTCCTGTACTTCTTTGGTTAATTTGATTCCTAGGTATTTGAGTCTTTTTGTTGCTAATGTAAATGGAATTTTTCCCTGATTTCCTCCTCAGATTGTTTAATATTAGTGTAGAGAAATATTACTGATTTTTATGTGTTGATCTTGTATCCTGCCGCTTTGCTGAACTTGTTTATTAGCTCAAGTAGCTTTGTTGTAAACATTTCAGAATTTTCTAAATATAGGTTCATGTCATCCACAAATAAAAGAGCTTTACTTCCTCTTTTCCTATTTGGGTGCCTTTTTTTTCTTGCCTAAATGCTCTAACTAGAACTTATAGCACAATGTTGAATAACAATGGTTACATTGGGCATTGCTGTCTTGTTCCTGATCTTAAAGGGAAAAATTTCAGCCTCATCCCATTGAATACGATGTTGGCTGTGGGTTTTTCATATATGCAGTTTATCATATTGAGAAATTTTCCTTCTATTCCTATCTTTCAAAGTGTTTTTATCAAGAAAAGATGCGGGATTTTGTTGAATGCCTTTTCTGCATCTATCTAGATGATCATGTGGGTTTTTTCCCCCTTCAATTTGTTAATGTGGTTTATTCCATTAGTTGATTTTCTTATGTTGAACCATCCTTGCAGACCAGGAATAAATCCCACTTGGTCGTGATGTGTAAGTCTTATATATGCTGTTGGATTTATTTGCAAGTATTTTGTTTAGAATTTTTGCATCTATGTTCCTTTGAGAGATTGGTCTATGATTTTCTGTACTTGTAGCATCTTTGTCTGGCTTTGGTATTAGGGTGATATTAGCTTCATAAAATGTCTTGGGTGATTTTCCCTCCTCTTCAATTTTTTGGAAGAGTTTAAACAGAATTGGTGTTAATTTTTCTCAGAATGTTTGGTAGAATTCAACAATTAAGCCATCTGGTCCTGGACTTTTCTTTGTTGGGAGATTATTGATGATGGATTCAATCTCTGAACGTGATTTGTTTGTTAAGTTCTTTTATTTCTTGTAGCATCAGTGTAGGTTGTTTGTACATTTCTAGGAATTTTCCCATTTCATCTAGGTTGTCTACTTTGCTGACATACAGTTTCTCATAATATCCTTTCATGATCCTTTTTATTTCTGTGGGGTCAGTCATAATTCATCCCTTTTATTTCTGCTTATTTATTTATTTATTATTTATTTTATTTTTTTCTCCTTTTTTTATTTGTTAGTCTAGTGAGGACTTTGTCAATTTTACTAATCTTCTCAAAGAATCAGGTTTGATTTTGGTCTTGTTGATTATCTCTATTGTTTTATTTTATTCTCAATTTCATTTATTTCTGCTCTAATCTTTCTTATATCTTTCCTTCTGTTCACTTTGGGAATGGTTTGCTGTTCTTTTTGTAGTTTGTCCAGTTGTTCAGTTATATCTTTGATTTTAACTCTTTATTTTTTTTTCATGTAGGTATTTAAGGCTCTAAATTATCCTCTAAGGACTGCCTTTGCTGTGTCCCATATGTTTTGATAAGTTGTGTTCTCATTTTCATTCCTTGGAATATATTTACTAATTTTACACTTAAAATTTCTTCTTTGACCCACTGATTATTTAGGAGTGTGTTGTTCAGACTCCACACGTATACGAATTTAATTCTTTCCTGTCTATTATTGATTTCCAGTTTCATTCCATTATGATCTGAGAAGGTGTTTTGTATAATTTCAATCTTTTTATATTTATTGATACCTGCATTGTGACCTAACATGTAGTCTGTCCTGGAGAAAAATATAAGCACTTGAGAAGAATGTATAATCAACTGAGTTTGGGTGCAGCATTCTGTAAATGTCTGTTAGTTCTTGTTTGTCTATCATATGTTCAAATTCTCTATTTCTTTGTTGATTTTCTGTCTAGTTGTTCTAATGATGTGAGTGCTGTGTTGAAATCTCCAATGACTATTGTAGAGATGTCTATTTCTCCCTTCAGTTTTATCAGAGTTTGCCTCATGTATTTTGGGGCACCCTCATTAGGTACATAGATATTTATGACTGTTATTTCTTCCTGGTGGAGTGTCCCTTTTATTAATATATAATGGTCTTCTGTATCTCATAACTTTTTTGCATTTAAAGTCTGTTTTGTCCAGTATTAGTCTTTTTTCTGGTCTTTTTTGGTTACTGTGCAGAGTATTTTTTTCCCTACCTTTCACTTTCACCTGGTTTGTATCTCTGGGTCTAAGGTGAGTCTCTTGTAGGCAGCATATGGATGGCTCATGTTTTTTTAATCTATTCTGACAGCTTATATATTTTTATTGGGAAGTTTAATTCCTTCATATTCAATGATAGTACTGTAAATGCATTTAATCCATTTACATTTAATGATATTACTATAAGTGCATTATTTACTTCCATCATTTTATTCTTTGTTTTTCATATGTCATATCTTATTTTCATCTGCCTTTTTACTCTTTTGGTTATCCCTTCTGCTATTCTTTCTTCTATACTCTCCTTCAAGCTTCTGTCTCCTGTTTTTTTCTTTCAGGCTATAAGACTTCTATTAATATTTCCTGCAAAGTTGGATTCTTTTTTACAAACTCTCTTAGTTTCTGTTTGTTTTGTGAATATTTTAAATTCACTTTCATTTTTGAAGGCCAGTTTTGCTGGATAAAGAATTCTTGGCTGACTGTTTTTCTCTTTCAGTTTCCTAATTGTATCATACCACTGTCTTCTTAACTCCATGGTTTCTGGTGAAAAATCCACACTAAAGCTTACTGTGCATCCCTTGTATGTGATGGTTTGATTTTCCCTTGCTGCTCTCAGAATTTTCTCTTTATCTTTGATGTTTAACATTTGGAATAGTATGTGTCTTAGAGCAGGTCTATTTGCATTTATTCCAGTTGGGGTACATTGTGCTTCTTGGACATGTAAGTTCATTTCTTTCATGAGAGTTGGAAAATTTTCAGCTATTATTTCCTCAAATATTCTTTCTGCCCCTTTTCCCTTCCTTTCACCTTCTGGAATTCCCATGACACATATGTTGCTGCATTTCATCTTATCATTCAACTCCTTGGGCCCCTGCTTAATTTTACCCATTCTTTTCTCTTTCTGTTCTTTTCTGTATTCTATGTCAGCTGTATGTCTTCTGTATCACTTTTTCTTTCTTCTATCATTTTGAGCCTGCTCTTGTATGCCTCTAAAGTGTTTTTTATCTCATCTATCATGTCTTTCATTCTCTTGAGCTCTGTTATTTTTCTATTCAGGTTTTCAAATTCTTCTTTGTGCTCACTCAGTATCTTCTAGATGTCCTTTATCTCTTTAGCCATATTGTCTTTCAACTCATTAATTTGATTTTGGAAATTTGTGTGCATCTTGTTGATTAGATGTCTCAAATCCTGTGTCTCTCTGGGGCTTTGATATGTTCCTTTTCTTGGACCATTTCTTCCATTTTCTTAGTATGGCTTGTAATTTTTTGCTGATGATTAGGCATCTGATTAGGATGGTGAGTTTTCACAGATGTTCAATTTCTCTCTCTTTTATAGGGATGTAGTGGCAAGATGCTGTATGTTTCTGCTCTTCTTTGATTCTTGATTTAATGTATTCTGGGTCTCTGGGATTGTCCCTATTAGTTTCTCAAATAAGGGCCTTGGACCTAGAAATGGGTTGCAGACCACTTCCAAGAGCCTTGTGGAAGGAGGCTGTAATGGCCAGAAAAACCTTCTCTTACTTATTTTCTTTTCATTTCCTCATGTGCACTTCCTTGGTCCACCGGGAGATGATGCTCTTCAGCAGTCCTCTCTGTTCAATGTCTGGTCAAAGTGTGTTTGCTGTAACATGGACTGGATCAGTGTGATAGAGGATCCTGCCTGGAGACTAAGAGCCTCATAATTCAAATGTTCTCAGAAGCAGTTCTCCAACCTTTGCTGGCATCCCCCTCTTATTTCCTCGGTAGGAAATAAGTCCACTCAACTCTACATCTGACTAGAAACGATCCTACTCAGTAGAGAGGGAGCTTGAGAGGGTTGGATCTCTTTACTCCCTTGCTGGCTTCCAAGGGAAACAATGGGGTGGCTCCCCAAGACTGGAAGGACTCATAAGTTACAGCAGACCAAATTTGTGGGTCAAAAGCTGAGTCAGCCTTTGGCTGTGCACCTCTTTCTCCTCTTTCCTGGGAAGGTGGATCCCTGGGGTCCCTATTATCTGTAGCCACCAGCCCCAAGGCCTGAGAATTCAAAAGTGTCTATATGGGTGGGAGAGGATACTGGCAGCTGCAGCTGTAGTTTTAAACTCACTTTGACCATTGAGATTCTTTTTCTCCCCATCCCCTTTCTGTGCACTGTCCAGTCTTCCCTTGGTATCCTAAATCCTAGATTTTTTCCAGGCCGTTTCTGGCTGTCCTCTAGCTACTTTTCTGGGAGAGAAGAAAGTCGTGTGTTTTTCTAGTCTACCATCTTCCCAGAAATCTCAAAGCAATTTTTATACTTGAATTATGCAAACATGAATCACTAAAAAAAATTATTCATATTGTTTTCTATACCTTAATACTGTATACAGATTTTTACTCTAGGTAGTATGGTGGACTGAACCTTTAGCAATTGAAACTAAATGCTGATATAGAGATAAACAAAAAAAATTGACAGTGTCAAAAGGCAGACTGATGCACATAGGGAAACTTGTTAGATGATAGAACTGTCAATGCCATCACTGGGGAAAGAAGAAACTGCTCAACAAATCATGCTGTGACCATTGTTTCTACATAGAACAATTTGTTCTATAAGAAACAAATTTTGAGCACTGTTACATACTACATACAAAAATCAGCTCTAATTGGAATAGAATTAAAATGATAATGGCAAAGCCATACAGTTTTATTTTTTTTAAGTTTTATTTACTTATCCCCCTCCCCCCCCCCCCGTTGTTTTGTGCTCTCTTTCTGCTCTCTGTGTATTTTTCTGTGTTTGTTTGTCTTCTCTTTAGGCAGCACCAGGAACTGATCCTGGGACCTCCCAGAGTGGGAGAGAGGTGCTCAATCTCTTGTGCCACCTCAGGTCCCTGGTCTGCTGCAACTCTTATTGTCTCTCCTCTGTGTCTCTTTTTGTTATGTCATCTTGCTGTGACAGCTTTCTGCATGGGCCAGCACTCCACGCAGGCCTGCACTGCACACAAGCCTGCACTCCATGCAGGCCAGCTTTCCACTCAAACCAGCTCATCACATAGGCCAGCTTCCCTTTCACTAGGAGGCCCTGGGAATCGAACCCTGGACCTCCTATATGGTAGATGGGAGCTCAATCTCTTGAGCCACATCTGTTTCCCAACCATACACTTTTAGAAGAATAAATAGAAGAATGCTGTTATGACATCAGGTTTGGGGAGGATTTTAAAATTTATATGCAAAATTTTTCATAAAGAAAAGCTGTGTGATACTGTTTATATTTTACTTTAAAATACCTACTCACAGAAAGTAGGAAAATGCCTACTCAGAAGATGTGTGTATTATATATATGTGTATATACATGTACAAATGTACACACATCACAAAGAGTGAGAAGGTATTCTTAACACATATATTGACTACGATTATTATCTTGAATATATAAAGAATTCATGTAAAATAATAAGAAAAGAACAAACAACCCCAAGAGAAGTAAATATGATTTATTTTTCATTATGTTACATAAGTAACTGGATGGTGTATACTTATTGAAAATAATTTTATAATTTGAATAATATGTATTTTAAGACCTTCTTATGAATGAAAGAATTGGCATCGAATTAAATATTTATTATACCTGAATAGTAGTACCTTAGAGACATAGCATAGTAGTAATTCCTGAGGGCATTTGTTAAACATGGTGAAATTGAGCTTTGATTTCAGGCATGGGGAAGAAAAAGCACACATCCCAACTATATTAGGGACACTAAGGAACTGTTACCATAATTTTGGGATCCCCAAGAGCTATACCCTTATATAAATGTAAACTATGTGTAGACTTCTCTTTTCACCCCTCTGCTTCCATCATCCCCTTGACATAGACTATAAAATCTATATTAAATAAAAGACAAATTTAAAGATAAGTGCATTGAATAGGAAATTATAGAATGATTATTCAAAATTGAAGAAAATATATTAAATGTATAGAAATAATGATTATGCTATTGAAATTAAAGGCTTACCGGATGGAATCAATAGAATATTTGGTATAAATAGGTAGATAGATAGATAGACAGATAGACAGATGATAGATAAAACCTCAGATTAAAAAAAGATGAAAATTTGAAATAGAGGTTATGAAATAAGTGGTATACAGTGAGATTGACAAATACATATGTAACGCACTTTTCAGAAAGATACAAGAGAGAGACAAGGGAAAATAATTGAGACTAAAGTGGCTAAAGTTTATTTCCAGGTTCAAGAATACTACAATCCAAAAGAGACAAGAAACTGAATGATTGCTAACCAGCAAAAGAGAAAGAGTTAAACACCTAAAGGTAGGTGTGACAGTTTGAGATTATTTTATGAATCCCAAAAAGAGAAAGATTATGTTTGTGAACTAATATATTCTTCTGGGTGTTATATCATTTGATTGTATTAAATTCAGCTGAGGTGTCTTTGATGCTCTGTTAATACTAGGGCTTTTGATTTGACTAAGTCAGTGGGCGTGACTCAGATTGAGTCTCCACCCCCTTGCTGGACACTCACACAGTCAGATACACAGGAAGAGAGAGCTCTGTCATTTTTGAAACTGCCATGTGGCAGAAAGGAGAGGACTCAAGCAGCTAAAGCCCCAGGGAGAGATGAACCATTTTGCCTGATAGCTTACAGCTGATATTGGGAAGAGAGGAGACTAATAGAGGAAGCTGCCTGAGTGACAAGCTCTATGCCAATTTGCACCTGAAATCAGGAAGAAGTGGAACAGCTGAGCCTGAGAGAGAAAGCCAGAGGGAAAGGCTGAAACCTCACAGAGATCGCCTGCCATCTTGCTTTAACACATAGCAGATTAGTAGATGACTTTGGTGAGAAAGTACCTCTTACGGTGCGTTGAGGACTTGCCATGGCTTTGGGGCTGTAAGCTTTTACCCCAAGTAAATACCTTTTATAAAACCCAACAGATTTCTGATACTTTGTATTGGCAGCCCTTTGGCAGACTAATACAATATGGAAACTTTAGAACATCAAAGATATCAAGACCACAAAGCAGCCAAAATAAAAAGACAGTAGAATGGACAATAGTAAATAAGAGCTAATTTCACAACAACAGTACACTGGGTGCCAGAGGAAACATATATTCAGTGCCCTGAGAGAAAATACCAGTCAACATGGATTTCTATAACTGGGGAATTGTAATTCAAAAATTAATGCAAAGCAAAAGCATTTTCAAACAAAGAAAAACAGAATTTACAGCCAGCAGCTTATGTCTTCAGAACATGCATTTTATATAACTAGGGCAGAAGTAAAGTGACACCAGCTGGTAGGGCACAGATGCAAAAAAAGAACAAAGAAAGTGAGAAATAGTTTATTTGATATCAACAAAAAATGACTATGCAAAAAAAATGACTTTTTGTGATTGTAGGGGGAAAAAAACAAGATATATTTTTAAAATTTTAAATGTGTGGATGGCTGTTAATATATGAATGTAGTATAAAGATTTTTAGTATGCCTAGAATGTTATAAGTATGAATAAAATAATCCTTAGGGTAATTACTAAAATAATAGTAGCATTGTATATTTCTTCAAAACAAGTAAGTGAAATTTAAAAAATGATAAAATTTGTCAGTCATAAATGAGGTAAGAACTGTGTAAATTAAAAAAACACCAAATAGACTGAAAAAAGAAAACACAAAATACAATAATAGAGATGAATCCAATTATAACAATATTTACATTAGGAGTAAATGTGCCAATTAAAACTAAATCATAATGCAGTGTAAAAATACAAATTTCAAATATTTCAATATATCCTATGAACAAAATGTACGTTTAAATCATGTTTTCAGAAAAAAATAAAATAAAGTGATGGAAATGATATACTAGGTATAGTCTAAGCAAATAATCAGATATGATTATACTACACAATAGAAAACATTATCAAATATATTTCTAAACATATAGAGAAGGATTTATTTTTTTAAAAAATTCAGCTAATCAGGAAGATATAAAAATCTTAAATATCATGAACCTAGTAACATTTCACCAAGAGATAGAAAGCAAAATTTGAGAAAAATAGGAGGACAAATAAACAAATTCTCAGTATTGTGAAAAATATTTACATCACTAAGAACAAGAAAAAAAGTCATTAAGAGTATAGATAACTGAAATAAACATATCTCACTATTTATATTATACATATACTTTCTTTACTATCACATGTAGAGCCTTTTTTCACAATCACATACAGAGTCTTGGCACATACTGATAATAT